>JARGYO010000393.1:0-160000 GCA_029206835.1 Rana muscosa
GATATAGGTGAATGCAGAGTCCTGGGGAGAGCAGATATGGTGAATGCAGAGTCCTGGGGAGAGCAGATATAGTGAATGCAGAGTCCTGGGGAGACCAGATATAGTGAATGCAGAGTCCTGGGGAGACCAGATATAGTGAATGCAGAGTCCTGGGGAGACCAGATATAGTGAATGCAGAGTCCTGGGGAGAGCCAGATATAGTGAATGCAGAGTCCTGGGGAGAGCAGATATAGTGAATGTAGAGTCCTGGGGAGACAAGATATAGTGAATGCAGAGTCCTGGGGAGACCAGATATAGTGAATGCAGAGTCCTGGGGAGACCAGATATAGTGAATGCAGAGTCCTGGGGAGACCAGATATAGTGAATGCAGAGTCCTGGGGAGACCAGATATAGTGAATGCAGAGTCCTGGGGAGACCAGATATAGTGAATGCAGAGTCCTGGGGAGACCAGATATAGTGAATGCAGAGTCCTGGGGAGACCAGATATAGTGAATGCAGAGTCCTGGGGAGAGCAGATATAGTGAATGCAGAGTCCTGGGGAGACCAGATATAGTGAATGCAGAGTCCTGGGGAGAGCAGATATAGTGAATGCAGAGTCCTGGGGAGACAAGATATAGTGAATGCAGAGTCCTGGGGAGAGCAGATATAGTGAATGCAGAGTCCTGGGGAGAGCAGATATAGTGAATGCAGAGTCCTGGGGAGAGCAGATATAGTGAATGCAGAGTCCTGGGGAGACAAGATATAGTGAATGCAGAGTCCTGGGGAGAGCAGATATAGTGAATGCAGAGTCCTGGGGAGAGCAGATATAGTGAATGCAGAGTCCTGGGGAGAGCAGATATAGTGAATGCAGAGTCCTGGGGAGAGCAGATATAGTGAATGCAGAGTCCTGGGGAGACAAGATATAGTGAATGCAGAGTCCTGGGGAGACAAGATATAGTGAATGCAGAGTCCTGGGGAGAGCAGATATAGTGAATGCAGAGTCCTGGGGAGAGCAGATATAGAGAATGCAGAGTCCTGGGGAGACAAGATATAGTGAATGCAGGCTCCTGGGGAGAGCAGATATAGTGAATGCAGAGTCCTGGGGAGACCAGATATAGTGAATGCAGAGTCCTGGGGAGACCAGATATAGTGAATGCAGAGTCCTGGGGAGACCAGATATAGTGAATGCAGAGTCCTGGGGAGAGCAGATATAGTGAATGCAGAGTCCTGGGGAGACAAGATATAGTGAATGCAGAGTCCTGGGGAGACCAGATATAGTGAATGCAGAGTCCTGGGGAGACCAGATATAGTGAATGCAGAGTCCTGGGGAGACCAGATATAGTGAATGCAGAGTCCTGGGGAGACCAGATATAGTGAATGCAGAGTCCTGGGGAGACCAGATATAGTGAATGCAGAGTCCTGGGGAGAGCAGATATAGTGAATGCAGAGTCCTGGGGAGACCAGATATAGTGAATGCAGAGTCCTGGGGAGACCAGATATAGTGAATGCAGAGTCCTGGGGAGACAAGATATAGTGAATGCAGAGTCCTGGGGAGACAAGATATAGTGAATGCAGAGTCCTCGGGAGAGCAGATATAGTGAATGCAGAGTCCTGGGGAGACCAGATATAGTGAATGCAGAGTCCTGGGGAGACCAGATATAGTGAATGCAGAGTCCTGGGGAGACAAGATATAGTGAATGCAGAGTCCTGGGGAGACAAGATATAGTGAATGCAGAGTCCTGGGGAGACCAGATATAGTGAATGCAGAGTCCTGGGGAGACCAGATATAGTGAATGCAGAGTCCTGGGGAGACAAGATATAGTGAATGCAGAGTCCTGGGGAGAGCAGATATAGTGAATGCAGAGTCCTGGGGAGACCAGATATAGTGAATGCAGAGTCCTGGGGAGAGCAGATATAGTGAATGCAGAGTCCTGGGGAGACCAGATATAGTGAATGCAGAGTCCTGGGGAGACCAGATATAGTGAATGCAGAGTCCTGGGGAGACCAGATATAGTGAATGCAGAGTCCTGGGGAGAGCAGATATAGTGAATGCAGAGTCCTGGGGAGACAAGATATAGTGAATGCAGAGTCCTGGGGAGAGCAGATATAGTGAATGCAGAGTCCTGGGGAGACCAGATATAGTGAATGCAGAGTCCTGGGGAGAGCAGATATAGTGAATGCAGAGTCCTGGGGAGAGCAGATATAGTGAATGCAGAGTCCTGGGGAGACCAGATATAGTGAATGCAGAGTCCTGGGGAGAGCAGATATAGTGAATGCAGAGTCCTGGGGAGACAAGATATAGTGAATGCAGAGTCCTGGGGAGACAAGATATAGTGAATGCAGAGTCCTGGGGAGAGCAGATATAGTGAATGCAGAGTCCTGGGGAGAGCAGATATAGTGAATGCAGAGTCCTGGGGAGACCAGATATAGTGAATGCAGAGTCCTGGGGAGAGCAGATATAGTGACTGCAGGCTCCTGGGGAGAGCAGATATAGTGAATGCAGAGTCCTGGGGAGACCAGATATAGTGAATGCAGAGTCCTGGGGAGACAAGATATAGTGAATGCAGAGTCCTGGGGAGACCAGATATAGTGAATGCAGAGTCCTGGGGAGACAAGATATAGTGACTGCAGGCTCCTGGGGAGAGCAGATATAGTGAATGCAGAGTCCTGGGGAGACCAGATATAGTGAATGCAGAGTCCTGGGGAGACCAGATATAGTGAATGCAGAGTCCTGGGGAGACCAGATATAGTGAATGCAGAGTCCTGGGGAGAGCAGATATAGTGAATGCAGAGTCCTGGGGAGAGCAGATATAGTGAATGCAGAGTCCTGGGGAGACCAGATATAGTGAATGCAGAGTCCTGGGGAGAGCAGATATAGTGAATGCAGAGTCCTGGGAAAAGCAGATATAGTGAATGCAGAGTCCTGGGGAGACAAGATATAGTGAATGCAGAGTCCTGGGGAGAGCAGATATAGTGAATGCAGAGTCCTGGGGAGACCAGATATAGTGAATGCAGAGTCCTGGGGAGAGCAGATATAGTGAATGCAGAGTCCTGGGGAGACCAGATATAGTGAATGCAGAGTCCTGGGGAGAGCAGATATAGTGAATGCAGAGTCCTGGGGAGACAAGATATAGTGAATGCAGAGTCCTGGGGAGACAAGATATAGTGAATGCAGAGTCCTCGGGAGAGCAGATATAGTGAATGCAGAGTCCTGGGGAGACCAGATATAGTGAATGCAGAGTCCTGGGGAGACAAGATATAGTGACTGCAGGCTCCTGGGGAGAGCAGATATAGTGAATGCAGAGTCCTGGGGAGACCAGATATAGTGAATGCAGAGTCCTGGGGAGACCAGATATAGTGAATGCAGAGTCCTGGGGAGACCAGATATAGTGAATGCAGAGTCCTGGCGAGACCAGATATAGTGAATGCAGAGTCCTGGGGAGAGCAGATATAGTGAATGCAGAGTCCTGGGGAGACAAGATATAGTGAATGCAGAGTCCTGGGGAGAGCAGATATAGTGAATGCAGAGTCCTGGGGAGACCAGATATAGTGAATGCAGAGTCCTGGGGAGAGCAGATATAGTGAATGCAGAGTCCTGGGGAGAGCAGATATAGTGAATGCAGAGTCCTGGGGAGACCAGATATAGTGAATGCAGAGTCCTGGGGAGAGCAGATATAGTGAATGCAGAGTCCTGGGGAGAGCAGATATAGTGAATGCAGAGTCCTGGGGAGACAAGATATAGTGAATGCAGAGTCCTGGGGAGACAAGATATAGTGAATGCAGAGTCCTGGGGAGAGCAGATATAGTGAATGCAGAGTCCTGGGGAGACCAGATATAGTGAATGCAGAGTCCTGGGGAGACCAGATATAGTGAATGCAGAGTCCTGGGGAGAGCAGATATAGTGAATGCAGAGTCCTGGGGAGAGCAGATATAGTGAATGCAGAGTCCTGGGGAGACAAGATATAGTGAATGCAGAGTCCTGGGGAGAGCAGATATAGTGAATGCAGAGTCCTGGGGAGACCAGATATAGTGAATGCAGAGTCCTGGGGAGAGCAGATATAGTGAATGCAGAGTCCTGGGGAGAGCAGATATAGTGAATGCAGAGTCCTGGGGAGACCAGATATAGTGAATGCAGAGTCCTGGGGAGAGCAGATATAGTGAATGCAGAGTCCTGGGGAGACAAGATATAGTGAATGCAGAGTCCTGGGGAGAGCAGATATAGTGAATGCAGAGTCCTGGGGAGACAAGATATAGTGAATGCAGAGTCCTGGGGAGAGCAGATATAGTGAATGCAGAGTCCTGGGGAGACCAGATATAGTGAATGCAGAGTCCTGGGGAGAGCAGATATAGTGACTGCAGGCTCCTGGGGAGAGCAGATATAGTGAATGCAGAGTCCTGGGGAGACCAGATATAGTGAATGCAGAGTCCTGGGGAGACAAGATATAGTGAATGCAGAGTCCTGGGGAGACCAGATATAGTGAATGCAGAGTCCTGGGGAGACAAGATATAGTGAATGCAGAGTCCTGGGGAGACCAGATATAGTGAATGCAGAGTCCTGGGGAGACCAGATATAGTGAATGCAGAGTCCTGGGGAGACCAGATATAGTGAATGCAGAGTCCTGGGGAGACCAGATATAGTGAATGCAGAGTCCTGGGGAGACCAGATATAGTGAATGCAGAGTCCTGGGGAGAGCAGATATAGTGAATGCAGAGTCCTGGGGAGACCAGATATAGTGAATGCAGAGTCCTGGGGAGAGCAGATATAGTGAATGCAGAGTCCTGGGGAGAGCAGATATAGTGAATGCAGAGTCCTGGGGAGACCAGATATAGTGAATGCAGAGTCCTGGGGAGACCAGATATAGTGAATGCAGAGTCCTGGGGAGACCAGATATAGTGAATGCAGAGTCCTGGGGAGACCAGATATAGTGAATGCAGAGTCCTGGGGAGACCAGATATAGTGAATGCAGAGTCCTGGGGAGACAAGATATAGTGAATGCAGAGTCCTGGGGAGACCAGATATAGTGAATGCAGAGTCCTGGGGAGACCAGATATAGTGAATGCAGAGTCCTGGGGAGACAAGATATAGTGAATGCAGAGTCCTGGGGAGACCAGATATAGTGAATGCAGAGTCCTGGGGAGACCAGATATAGTGAATGCAGAGTCCTGGGGAGACAAGATATAGTGAATGCAGAGTCCTGGGGAGACAAGATATAGTGAATGCAGAGTCCTGGGGAGAGCAGATATAGTGAATGCAGAGTCCTGGGGAGAGCAGATATAGTGAATGCAGAGTCCTGGGGAGACAAGATATAGTGAATGCAGAGTCCTGGGGAGAGCAGATATAGTGAATGCAGAGTCCTGGGGAGACCAGATATAGTGAATGCAGAGTCCTGGGGAGAGCAGATATAGTGAATGCAGAGTCCTGGGGAGAGCAGATATAGTGAATGCAGAGTCCTGGGGAGACCAGATATAGTGAATGCAGAGTCCTGGGGAGAGCAGATATAGTGAATGCAGAGTCCTGGGGAGACAAGATATAGTGAATGCAGAGTCCTGGGGAGAGCAGATATAGTGAATGCAGAGTCCTGGGGAGAGCAGATATAGTGAATGCAGAGTCCTGGGGAGAGCAGATATAGTGAATGCAGAGTCCTGGGGAGACAAGATATAGTGAATGCAGAGTCCTGGGGAGACAAGATATAGTGAATGCAGAGTCCTGGGGAGAGCAGATATAGTGAATGCAGAGTCCTGGGGAGAGCAGATATAGTGAATGCAGAGTCCTGGGGAGACAAGATATAGTGAATGCAGAGTCCTGGGGAGAGCAGATATAGTGACTGCAGGCTCCTGGGGAGAGCAGATATAGTGAATGCAGAGTCCTGGGGAGACCAGATATAGTGAATGCAGAGTCCTGGGGAGACAAGATATAGTGAATGCAGAGTCCTGGGGAGACCAGATATAGTGAATGCAGAGTCCTGGGGAGACAAGATATAGTGACTGCAGGCTCCTGGGGAGAGCAGATATAGTGAATGCAGAGTCCTGGGGAGACCAGATATAGTGAATGCAGAGTCCTGGGGAGACCAGATATAGTGAATGCAGAGTCCTGGGGAGACCAGATATAGTGAATGCAGAGTCCTGGGGAGACCAGATATAGTGAATGCAGAGTCCTGGGGAGAGCAGATATAGTGAATGCAGAGTCCTGGGGAGACAAGATATAGTGAATGCAGAGTCCTGGGGAGACCAGATATAGTGAATGCAGAGTCCTGGGGAGACCAGATATAGTGAATGCAGAGTCCTGGGGAGACCAGATATAGTGAATGCAGAGTCCTGGGGAGACCAGATATAGTGAATGCAGAGTCCTGGGGAGAGCAGATATAGTGAATGCAGAGTCCTGGGGAGACAAGATATAGTGAATGCAGAGTCCTGGGGAGACCAGATATAGTGAATGCAGAGTCCTGGGGAGACCAGATATAGTGAATGCAGAGTCCTGGGGAGACCAGATATAGTGAATGCAGAGTCCTGGGGAGACCAGATATAGTGAATGCAGAGTCCTGGGGAGACCAGATATAGTGAATGCAGAGTCCTGGGGAGAGCAGATATAGTGAATGCAGAGTCCTGGGGAGACAAGATATAGTGAATGCAGAGTCCTGGGGAGAGCAGATATAGTGAATGCAGAGTCCTGGGGAGACCAGATATAGTGAATGCAGAGTCCTGGGGAGAGCAGATATAGTGAATGCAGAGTCCTGGGGAGACCAGATATAGTGAATGCAGAGTCCTGGGGAGAGCAGATATAGTGAATGCAGAGTCCTGGGGAGAGCAGATATAGTGAATGCAGAGTCCTGGGGAGACCAGATATAGTGAATGCAGAGTCCTGGGGAGACCAGATATAGTGAATGCAGAGTCCTGGAGAGAGCAGATATAGTGAATGCAGAGTCCTGGGGAGACCAGATATAGTGAATGCAGAGTCCTGGGGAGACCAGATATAGTGAATGCAGAGTCCTGGGGAGACCAGATATAGTGAATGCAGAGTCCTGGGGAGACCAGATATAGTGAATGCAGAGTCCCGGGGAGACCAGATATAGTGAATGCAGAGTCCTGGGGAGAGCAGATATAGTGAATGCAGAGTCCTGGGGAGACCAGATATAGTGAATGCAGAGTCCTGGGGAGAGCAGATATAGTGAATGCAGAGTCCTGGGGAGAGCAGATATAGTGAATGCAGAGTCCTGGGGAGACAAGATATAGTGAATGCAGAGTCCTGGGGAGAGCAGATATAGTGAATGCAGAGTCCTGGGGAGACCAGATATAGTGAATGCAGAGTCCTGGGGAGAGCAGATATAGTGAATGCAGAGTCCTGGGGAGAGCAGATATAGTGAATGCAGAGTCCTGGGGAGACCAGATATAGTGAATGCAGAGTCCTGGGGAGAGCAGATATAGTGAATGCAGAGTCCTGGGGAGACAAGATATAGTGAATGCAGAGTCCTGGGGAGACAAGATATAGTGAATGCAGAGTCCTGGGGAGAGCAGATATAGTGACTGCAGGCTCCTGGGGAGAGCAGATATAGTGAATGCAGAGTCCTGGGGAGACAAGATATAGTGAATGCAGAGTCCTGGGGAGACAAGATATAGTGAATGCAGAGTCCTGGGGAGAGCAGATATAGTGAATGCAGAGTCCTGGGGAGATCAGATATAGTGAATGCAGAGTCCTGGGGAGACCAGATATAGTGAATGCAGAGTCCTGGGGAGAGCAGATATAGTGAATGCAGAGTCCTGGGGAGACAAGATATAGTGAATGCAGAGTCCTGGGGAGACCAGATATAGTGAATGCAGAGTCCTGGGGAGACCAGATATAGTGAATGCAGAGTCCTGGGGAGACCAGATATAGTGAATGCAGAGTCCTGGGGAGACCAGATATAGTGAATGCAGAGTCCTGGGGAGACCAGATATAGTGAATGCAGAGTCCTGGGGAGACAAGATATAGTGAATGCAGAGTCCTGGGGAGACCAGATATAGTGAATGCAGAGTCCTGGGGAGACAAGATATAGTGACTGCAGGCTCCTGGGGAGACCAGATATAGTGAATGCAGAGTCCTGGGGAGACCAGATATAGTGAATGCAGAGTCCTGGGGAGACCAGATATAGTGAATGCAGAGTCCTGGGGAGACCAGATATAGTGAATGCAGAGTCCTGGGGAGACCAGATATAGTGAATGCAGAGTCCTGGGGAGAGCAGATATAGTGAATGCAGAGTCCTGGGGAGAGCAGATATAGTGAATGCAGAGTCCTGGGGAGACAAGATATAGTGAATGCAGAGTCCTGGGGAGACCAGATATAGTGAATGCAGAGTCCTGGGGAGACCAGATATAGTGAATGCAGAGTCCTGGGGAGACCAGATATAGTGAATGCAGAGTCCTGGGGAGAGCAGATATAGTGAATGCAGAGTCCTGGGGAGAGCAGATATAGTGAATGCAGAGTCCTGGGGAGACCAGATATAGTGAATGCAGAGTCCTGGGGAGAGCAGATATAGTGAATGCAGAGTCCTGGGGAGACCAGATATAGTGAATGCAGAGTCCTGGGGAGACCAGATATAGTGAATGCAGAGTCCTGGGGAGACCAGATATAGTGAATGCAGAGTCCTGGGGAGACCAGATATAGTGAATGCAGAGTCCTGGGGAGACAAGATATAGTGAATGCAGAGTCCTGGGGAGACCAGATATAGTGAATGCAGAGTCCTGGGGAGACCAGATATAGTGAATGCAGAGTCCTGGGGAGACCAGATATAGTGAATGCAGAGTCCTGGGGAGACCAGATATAGTGAATGCAGAGTCCTGGGGAGAGCAGATATAGTGAATGCAGAGTCCTGGGGAGACCAGATATAGTGAATGCAGAGTCCTGGGGAGAGCAGATATAGTGAATGCAGAGTCCTGGGGAGAGCAGATATAGTGAATGCAGAGTCCTGGGAGACAAGATATAGTGAATGCAGAGTCCTGGGGAGACCAGATATAGTGAATGCAGAGTCCTGGGGAGACCAGATATAGTGAATGCAGAGTCCTGGGGAGACCAGATATAGTGAATGCAGAGTCCTGGGGAGACCAGATATAGTGAATGCAGAGTCCTGGGGAGACCAGATATAGTGAATGCAGAGTCCTGGGGAGAGCAGATATAGTGAATGCAGAGTCCTGGGGAGACAAGATATAGTGAATGCAGAGTCCTGGGGAGACCAGATATAGTGAATGCAGAGTCCTGGGGAGACCAGATATAGTGAATGCAGAGTCCTGGGGAGACAAGATATAGTGAATGCAGAGTCCTGGGGAGACAAGATATAGTGAATGCAGAGTCCTGGGGAGAGCAGATATAGTGAATGCAGAGTCCTGGGGAGAGCAGATATAGTGAATGCAGAGTCCTGGGGAGACAAGATATAGTGAATGCAGAGTCCTGGGGAGAGCAGATATAGTGAATGCAGAGTCCTGGGGAGACCAGATATAGTGAATGCAGAGTCCTGGGGAGAGCAGATATAGAGAGTCCTTGGGGAGAGCAGGGATAATAGTGAATGCCTAGAGTCCTGGGGAGAGCAGATATAGTGAATGCAGAGTCCTGGGGAGACCAGATATAGTGAATGCAGAGTCCTGGGGAGAGCAGATATAGTGAATGCAGAGTCCTGGGGAGAGCAGATATAGTGAATGCAGAGTCCTGGGGAGAGCAAGATATAGTGAATGCAGAGTCCTGGGGAGAGCAGATATAGTGAATGCAGAGTCCTGGGGAGACCAGATATAGTGAATGCAGAGTCCTGGGGAGAGCAGATATAGTGAATGCAGAGTCCTGGGGAGACCAGATATAGTGAATGCAGAGTCCTGGGGAGACCAGATATAGTGAATGCAGAGTCCTGGGGAGACCAGATATAGTGAATGCAGAGTCCTGGGGAGACCAGATATAGTGAATGCAGAGTCCTGGGGAGACCAGATATAGTGAATGCAGAGTCCTGGGGAGACCAGATATAGTGAATGCAGAGTCCTGGGGAGAGCAGATATAGTGAATGCAGAGTCCTGGGGAGACAAGATATAGTGAATGCAGAGTCCTGGGGAGACCAGATATAGTGAATGCAGAGTCCTGGGGAGACCAGATATAGTGAATGCAGAGTCCTGGGGAGACAAGATATAGTGAATGCAGAGTCCTGGGAGACAAGATATAGTGAATGCAGAGTCCTGGGGAGAGCAGATATAGTGAATGCAGAGTCCTGGGAGACCAGATATAGTGAATGCAGAGTCCTGGGGAGAGCAGATATAGTGAATGCAGAGTCCTGGGGAGAGCAGATATAGTGAATGCAGAGTCCTGGGGAGACCAGATATAGTGAATGCAGAGTCCTGGGGAGAGCAGATATAGTGAATGCAGAGTCCTGGGGAGACAAGATATAGTGAATGCAGAGTCCTGGGGAGACAAGATATAGTGAATGCAGAGTCCTGGGGAGAGCAGATATAGTGAATGCAGAGTCCTGGGGAGAGCAGATATAGTGAATGCAGAGTCCTGGGGAGAGCAGATATAGTGACTGCAGGCTCCTGGGGAGAGCAGATATAGTGAATGCAGAGTCCTGGGGAGACCAGATATAGTGAATGCAGAGTCCTGGGGAGACAAGATATAGTGAATGCAGAGTCCTGGGGAGACCAGATATAGTGAATGCAGAGTCCTGGGGAGACAAGATATAGTGACTGCAGGCTCCTGGGGAGAGCAGATATAGTGAATGCAGAGTCCTGGGGAGACCAGATATAGTGAATGCAGAGTCCTGGGGAGAGCAGATATAGTGAATGCAGAGTCCTGGGGAGAGCAGATATAGTGAATGCAGAGTCCTGGGGAGACCAGATATAGTGAATGCAGAGTCCTGGGGAGAGCAGATATAGTGAATGCAGAGTCCTGGGGAGACAAGATATAGTGAATGCAGAGTCCTGGGGAGACAAGATATAGTGAATGCAGAGTCCTGGGGAGAGCAGATATAGTGAATGCAGAGTCCTGGGGAGAGCAGATATAGTGAATGCAGAGTCCTGGGGAGACAAGATATAGTGAATGCAGAGTCCTGGGAGAGCAGATATAGTGAATGCAGAGTCCTGGGGAGAGCAGATATAGTGAATGCAGAGTCCTGGGGAGACCAGATATAGTGAATGCAGAGTCCTGGGGAGACAAGATATAGTGAATGCAGAGTCCTGGGGAGACCAGATATAGTGAATGCAGAGTCCTGGGGAGACAAGATATAGTGACTGCAGGCTCCTGGGGAGAGCAGATATAGTGAATGCAGAGTCCTGGGGAGACCAGATATAGTGAATGCAGAGTCCTGGGGAGACCAGATATAGTGAATGCAGAGTCCTGGGGAGAGCAGATATAGTGAATGCAGAGTCCTGGGGAGAGCAGATATAGTGAATGCAGAGTCCTGGGGAGACCAGATATAGTGAATGCAGAGTCCTGGGGAGACCAGATATAGTGAATGCAGAGTCCTGGGGAGACCAGATATAGTGAATGCAGAGTCCTGGGGAGACCAGATATAGTGAATGCAGAGTCCTGGCGAGACCAGATATAGTGAATGCAGAGTCCTGGGGAGAGCAGATATAGTGAATGCAGAGTCCTGGGGAGAGCAGATATAGTGAATGCAGAGTCCTGGGGAGACAAGATATAGTGAATGCAGAGTCCTGGGGAGAGCAGATATAGTGAATGCAGAGTCCTGGGGAGACCAGATATAGTGAATGCAGAGTCCTGGGGAGAGCAGATATAGTGAATGCAGAGTCCTGGGGAGAGCAGATATAGTGAATGCAGAGTCCTGGGGAGACCAGATATAGTGAATGCAGAGTCCTGGGGAAGGAGCAGATATAGTGAATGCAGAGTCCTGGGGAGACAAGATATAGTGAATGCAGAGTCCTGGGGAGACAAGATATAGTGAATGCAGAGTCCTGGGGAGAGCAGATATAGTGACTGCAGGCTCCTGGGGAGAGCAGATATAGTGAATGCAGAGTCCTGGGGAGACCAGATATAGTGAATGCAGAGTCCTGGGGAGAGCAGATATAGGGATTGCAGGGTCCTGGGGAGAGCAGATATAGTGAATGCAGAGTCCTGGGGAGAGCAGATATAGGGATTGCAGGGTCCTGGGGAGAGCAGATATAGTGAATGCAGAGTCCTGGGGAGACCAGATATAGTGAATGCAGAGTCCTGGGGAGAGCAGATATAGGGATTGCAGGGTCCTGGGGAGAGCAGATATAGTGAATGCAGAGTCCCTGGGGAGACCAGATATAGTGAATGCAGAGTCCTGGGGAGAGCAGATATAGTGACTGCAGAGTCCTGGGGAGACAAGATATAGTGAATGCAGAGTCCTGGGGAGAGCAGATATAGTGAATGCAGAGTCCTGGGGAGACCAGATATAGGGATTGCAGGGTCCTGGGGAGAGCAGATATAGTGAATGCAGAGTCCTGGGGAGAGCAGATATAGTGAATGCAGAGTCCTGGGAGACCAGATATAGTGAATGCAGAGTCCTGGGGAGAGCAGATATAGGGATTGCAGGGTCCTGGGGAGAGCAGATATAGTGAATGCAGAGTCCTGGGGAGAGCAGATATAGTGAATGCAGAGTCCTGGGGAGAGCAGATATAGTGAATGCAGAGTCCTGGGGAGAGCAGATATAGGGATTGCAGGGTCCTGGGGAGAGCAGATATAGTGAATGCAGAGTCCTGGGGAGAGCAGATATAGTGACTGCAGGCTCCTGGGGAGAGCAGATATAGTGAATGCAGAGTCCTGGGGAGACAAGATATAGTGAATGCAGAGTCCTGGGGAGACCAGATATAGTGAATGCAGAGTCCTGGGGAGACAAGATATAGTGAATGCAGAGTCCTGGGGAGACCAGATATAGTGAATGCAGAGTCCTGGGGAGAGCAGATATAGTGAATGCAGAGTCCTGGGGAGACCAGATATAGTGAATGCAGAGTCCTGGGGAGACCAGATATAGTGAATGCAGAGTCCTGGGGAGAGCAGATATAGGGATTGCAGGGTCCTGGGGAGAGCAGATATAGTGAATGCAGAGTCCTGGGGAGAGCAGATATAGGGATTGCAGGGTCCTGGGGAGAGCAGATATAGTGAATGCAGAGTCCTGGGAGACCAGATATAGTGAATGCAGAGTCCTGGGGAGAGCAGATATAGGGATTGCAGGGTCCTGGGGAGAGCAGATATAGTGAATGCAGAGTCCTGGGGAGAGCAGATATAGGGATTGCAGGGTCCTGGGGAGAGCAGATATAGTGAATGCAGAGTCCTGGGGAGAGCAGATATAGTGAATGCAGAGTCCTGGGGAGAGCAGATATAGTGAATGCAGAGTCCTGGGGAGAGCAGATATAGTGAATGCAGAGTCCTGGGGAGACAAGATATAGTGAATGCAGAGTCCTGGGGAGAGCAGATATAGTGAATGCAGAGTCCTGGGGAGAGCAGATATAGTGAATGCAGAGTCCTGGGGAGACCAGATATAGTGAATGCAGAGTCCTGGGGAGACAAGATATAGTGAATGCAGAGTCCTGGGGAGACCAGATATAGTGAATGCAGAGTCCTGGGGAGACCAGATATAGTGAATGCAGAGTCCTGGGGAGACAAGATATAGTGAATGCAGAGTCCTGGGGAGACCAGATATAGTGAATGCAGAGTCCTGGGGAGAGCAGATATAGGGATTGCAGGGTCCTGGGGAGAGCAGATATAGTGAATGCAGAGTCCTGGGGAGACAAGATATAGTGAATGCAGAGTCCTGGGGAGACCAGATATAGTGAATGCAGAGTCCTGGGGAGAGCAGATATAGTGAATGCAGAGTCCTGGGGAGACCAGATATAGTGAATGCAGAGTCCTGGGGAGAGCAGATATAGGGATTGCAGGGTCCTGGGGAGAGCAGATATAGTGAATGCAGAGTCCTGGGGAGACCAGATATAGTGAATGCAGAGTCCTGGGGAGAGCAGATATAGGGATTGCAGGGTCCTGGGGAGAGCAGATATAGTGAATGCAGAGTCCTGGGGAGACCAGATATAGTGAATGCAGAGTCCTGGGGAGAGCAGATATAGGGATTGCAGGGTCCTGGGGAGAGCAGATATAGTGAATGCAGAGTCCTGGGGAGACAAGATATAGTGAATGCAGAGTCCTGGGGAGACCAGATATAGTGAATGCAGAGTCCTGGGGAGAGCAGATATAGTGAATGCAGAGTCCTGGGGAGACCAGATATAGTGAATGCAGAGTCCTGGGGAGACCAGATATAGTGAATGCAGAGTCCTGGGGAGACCAGATATAGTGAATGCAGAGTCCTGGGGAGAGCAGATATAGTGAATGCAGAGTCCTGGGGAGACAAGATATAGTGAATGCAGAGTCCTGGGGAGACCAGATATAGTGAATGCAGAGTCCTGGGGAGACCAGATATAGTGAATGCAGAGTCCTGGGGAGACCAGATATAGTGAATGCAGAGTCCTGGGGAGACCAGATATAGTGAATGCAGAGTCCTGGGGAGACCAGATATAGTGAATGCAGAGTCCTGGGGAGACCAGATATAGTGAATGCAGAGTCCTGGGGAGACAAGATATAGTGAATGCAGAGTCCTGGGGAGACCAGATATAGTGAATGCAGAGTCCTGGGGAGAGCAGATATAGTGAATGCAGAGTCCTGGGGAGACCAGATATAGTGAATGCAGAGTCCTGGGGAGAGCAGATATAGTGAATGCAGAGTCCTGGGAGACAAGATATAGTGAATGCAGAGTCCTGGGGAGAGCAGATATAGTGAATGCAGAGTCCTGGGGAGACCAGATATAGTGAATGCAGAGTCCTGGGGAGACAAGATATAGTGAATGCAGAGTCCTGGGGAGACAAGATATAGTGAATGCAGAGTCCTGGGGAGAGCAGATATAGTGAATGCAGAGTCCTGGGGAGAGCAGATATAGTGAATGCAGAGTCCTGGGGAGACAAGATATAGTGAATGCAGAGTCCTGGGGAGAGCAGATATAGTGAATGCAGAGTCCCGGGGAGACCAGATATAGTGAATGCAGAGTCCTGGGGAGAGCAGATATAGTGAATGCAGAGTCCTGGGGAGAGCAGATATAGTGAATGCAGAGTCCTGGGGAGACCAGATATAGTGAATGCAGAGTCCTGGGGAGAGCAGATATAGTGAATGCAGAGTCCTGGGGAGAGCAGATATAGTGAATGCAGAGTCCTGGGGAGACCAGATATAGTGAATGCAGAGTCCTGGGGAGAGCAGATATAGTGAATGCAGAGTCCTGGGGAGACAAGATATAGTGAATGCAGAGTCCTGGGGAGAGCAGATATAGTGAATGCAGAGTCCTGGGGAGACCAGATATAGTGAATGCAGAGTCCTGGGGAGAGCAGATATAGTGAATGCAGAGTCCTGGGGAGAGCAGATATAGTGAATGCAGAGTCCTGGGGAGACCAGATATAGTGAATGCAGAGTCCTGGGGAGAGCAGATATAGTGAATGCAGAGTCCTGGGGAGACAAGATATAGTGAATGCAGAGTCCTGGGGAGACCAGATATAGTGAATGCAGAGTCCTGGGGAGACCAGATATAGTGAATGCAGAGTCCTGGGGAGACAAGATATAGTGAATGCAGAGTCCTGGGGAGACCAGATATAGTGAATGCAGAGTCCTGGGGAGACAAGATATAGTGACTGCAGGCTCCTGGGGAGAGCAGATATAGTGAATGCAGAGTCCTGGGGAGAGCAGATATAGTGAATGCAGAGTCCTGGGGAGACCAGATATAGTGAATGCAGAGTCCTGGGGAGACCAGATATAGTGAATGCAGAGTCCTGTGGAGACCAGATATAGTGAATGCAGAGTCCTGGGGAGACCAGATATAGTGAATGCAGAGTCCTGGGGAGACCAGATATAGTGAATGCAGAGTCCTGCGGAGACAAGATATAGTGAATGCAGAGTCCTGGGGAGACCAGATATAGTGAATGCAGAGTCCTGGGAGACCAGATATAGTGAATGCAGAGTCCTGGGGAGACCAGATATAGTGAATGCAGAGTCCTGGGGAGACCAGATATAGTGAATGCAGAGTCCTGGGGAGACCAGATATAGTGAATGCAGAGTCCTGGGGAGACCAGATATAGTGAATGCAGAGTCCTGGGGAGAGCAGATATAGTGAATGCAGAGTCCTGGGGAGACCAGATATAGTGAATGCAGAGTCCTGGGGAGAGCAGATATAGTGAATGCAGAGTCCTGGGGAGACAAGATATAGTGAATGCAGAGTCCTGGGAGACCAGATATAGTGAATGCAGAGTCCTGGGGAGACCAGATATAGTGAATGCAGAGTCCTGGGGAGACCAGATATAGTGAATGCAGAGTCCTGGGGAGACCAGATATAGTGAATGCAGAGTCCCGGGGAGACCAGATATAGTGAATGCAGAGTCCTGGGGAGAGCAGATATAGTGAATGCAGAGTCCTGGGGAGACAAGATATAGTGAATGCAGAGTCCTGGGGAGAGCAGATATAGTGAATGCAGAGTCCTGGGGAGACCAGATATAGTGAATGCAGAGTCCTGGGGAGACGAGATATAGTGAATGCAGAGTCCTGGGGAGAGCAGATATAGTGAATGCAGAGTCCTGGGAGAGCAGATATAGTGAATGCAGAGTCCTGGGGAGACCAGATATAGTGAATGCAGAGTCCTGGGGAGACCAGATATAGTGAATGCAGAGTCCTGGGGAGAGCAGATATAGTGAATGCAGAGTCCTGGGGAGACCAGATATAGTGAATGCAGAGTCCTGGGAGACCAGATATAGTGAATGCAGAGTCCTGGGGAGACCAGATATAGTGAATGCAGAGTCCTGGGGAGAGCAGATATAGTGAATGCAGAGTCCTGGGGAGACAAGATATAGTGAATGCAGAGTCCTGGGGAGACCAGATATAGTGAATGCAGAGTCCTGGGGAGACCAGATATAGTGAATGCAGAGTCCTGGGGAGACCAGATATAGTGAATGCAGAGTCCTGGGGAGACCAGATATAGTGAATGCAGAGTCCTGGGGAGACCAGATATAGTGAATGCAGAGTCCTGGGGAGACCAGATATAGTGAATGCAGAGTCCTGGGGAGACCAGATATAGTGAATGCAGAGTCCTGGGGAGACCAGATATAGTGAATGCAGAGTCCTGGGGAGACCAGATATAGTGAATGCAGAGTCCTGGGGAGACAAGATATAGTGAATGCAGAGTCCTGGGGAGACCAGATATAGTGAATGCAGAGTCCTGGGGAGAGCAGATATAGTGAATGCAGAGTCCTGGGGAGACCAGATATAGTGAATGCAGAGTCCTGGGGAGAGCAGATATAGTGAATGCAGAGTCCTGGGGAGACAAGATATAGTGAATGCAGAGTCCTGGGGAGACCAGATATAGTGAATGCAGAGTCCTGGGGAGACCAGATATAGTGAATGCAGAGTCCTGGGGAGACAAGATATAGTGAATGCAGAGTCCTGGGGAGAGCAGATATAGTGAATGCAGAGTCCTGGGGAGAGCAGATATAGTGAATGCAGAGTCCTGGGGAGAGCAGATATAGTGAATGCAGAGTCCTGGGGAGACAAGATATAGTGAATGCAGAGTCCTGGGGAGAGCAGATATAGTGAATGCAGAGTCCTGGGGAGACCAGATATAGTGAATGCAGAGTCCTGGGGAGAGCAGATATAGTGAATGCAGAGTCCTGGGGAGACAAGATATAGTGAATGCAGAGTCCTGGGAGAGCAGATATAGTGAATGCAGAGTCCTGGGGAGAGCAGATATAGTGAATGCAGAGTCCTGGGAGACAAGATATAGTGAATGCAGAGTCCTGGGGAGAGCAGATATAGTGAATGCAGAGTCCTGGGGAGACCAGATATAGTGAATGCAGAGTCCTGGGGAGACAAGATATAGTGAATGCAGAGTCCTGGGGAGACCAGATATAGTGAATGCAGAGTCCTGGGAGACAAGATATAGTGACTGCAGGCTCCTGGGGAGAGCAGATATAGTGAATGCAGAGTCCTGGGGAGACCAGATATAGTGAATGCAGAGTCCTGGGGAGACCAGATATAGTGAATGCAGAGTCCTGGGGAGACCAGATATAGTGAATGCAGAGTCCTGGGGAGACCAGATATAGTGAATGCAGAGTCCTGGGGAGACCAGATATAGTGAATGCAGAGTCCTGGGGAGAGCAGATATAGTGAATGCAGAGTCCTGGGGAGACAAGATATAGTGAATGCAGAGTCCTGGGGAGACCAGATATAGTGAATGCAGAGTCCTGGGGAGACCAGATATAGTGAATGCAGAGTCCTGGGGAGACCAGATATAGTGAATGCAGAGTCCTGGGGAGACCAGATATAGTGAATGCAGAGTCCTGGGAGAGCAGATATAGTGAATGCAGAGTCCTGGGGAGACCAGATATAGTGAATGCAGAGTCCTGGGGAGAGCAGATATAGTGAATGCAGAGTCCTGGGGAGACAAGATATAGTGAATGCAGAGTCCTGGGGAGACAAGATATAGTGAATGCAGAGTCCTGGGGAGAGCAGATATAGTGAATGCAGAGTCCTGGGGAGATCAGATATAGTGAATGCAGAGTCCTGGGGAGACCAGATATAGTGAATGCAGAGTCCTGGGGAGAGCAGATATAGTGAATGCAGAGTCCTGGGGAGAGCAGATATAGTGAATGCAGAGTCCTGGGGAGAGCAGATATAGTGAATGCAGAGTCCTGGGGAGACCAGATATAGTGAATGCAGAGTCCTGGGGAGACAAGATATAGTGAATGCAGAGTCCTGGGAGACCAGATATAGTGAATGCCAGAGTCCTGGGGAGACCAGATATAGTGAATGCAGAGTCCTGGGGAGACCAGATATAGTGAATGCAGAGTCCTGGGGAGACCAGATATAGTGAATGCAGAGTCCTGGGGAGAGCAGATATAGTGAATGCAGAGTCCTGGGGAGACAAGATATAGTGAATGCAGAGTCCTGGGGAGACCAGATATAGTGAATGCAGAGTCCTGGGGAGACCAGATATAGTGAATGCAGAGTCCTGGGGAGACCAGATATAGTGAATGCAGAGTCCTGGGGAGACCAGATATAGTGAATGCAGAGTCCTGGGGAGACCAGATATAGTGAATGCAGAGTCCTGGGGAGACCAGATATAGTGAATGCAGAGTCCTGGGGAGAGCAGATATAGTGAATGCAGAGTCCTGGGGAGAGCAGATATAGTGACTGCAGAGTCCTGGGGAGACCAGATATAGTGAATGCAGAGTCCTGGGGAGACCAGATATAGTGAATGCAGAGTCCTGGGGAGACCAGATATAGTGAATGCAGAGTCCTGGGGAGACCAGATATAGTGAATGCAGAGTCCTGGGGAGACCAGATATAGTGAATGCAGAGTCCTGGGGAGACCAGATATAGTGAATGCAGAGTCCTGGGGAGAGCAGATATAGTGAATGCAGAGTCCTGGGGAGAGCAGATATAGTGAATGCAGAGTCCTGGGGAGAGCAGATATAGTGACTGCAGAGTCCTGGGGAGAGCAGATATAGTGAATGCAGAGTCCTGGGGAGACCAGATATAGTGAATGCAGAGTCCTGGGGAGACCAGATATAGTGAATGCAGAGTCCTGGGGAGACCAGATATAGTGAATGCAGAGTCCTGGGGAGACCAGATATAGTGAATGCAGAGTCCTGGGGAGACCAGATATAGTGAATGCAGAGTCCTGGGGAGAGCAGATATAGTGAATGCAGAGTCCTGGGGAGACAAGATATAGTGAATGCAGAGTCCTGGGGAGACCAGATATAGTGAATGCAGAGTCCTGGGGAGACCAGATATAGTGAATGCAGAGTCCTGGGGAGACAAGATATAGTGAATGCAGAGTCCTGGGGAGAGCAGATATAGTGAATGCAGAGTCCTGGGGAGACCAGATATAGTGAATGCAGAGTCCTGGGGAGAGCAGATATAGTGAATGCAGAGTCCTGGGGAGAGCAGATATAGGGATTGCAGGGTCCTGGGGAGAGCAGATATAGTGAATGCAGAGTCCTGGGGAGACCAGATATAGTGAATGCAGAGTCCTGGGGAGACCAGATATAGTGAATGCAGAGTCCTGGGGAGAGCAGATATAGGGATTGCAGGGTCCTGGGGAGAGCAGATATAGTGAATGCAGAGTCCTGGGGAGAGCAGATATAGGGATTGCAGGGTCCTGGGGAGAGCAGATATAGTGAATGCAGAGTCCTGGGGAGACCAGATATAGTGAATGCAGAGTCCTGGGGAGAGCAGATATAGGGATTGCAGGGTCCTGGGGAGAGCAGATATAGTGAATGCAGAGTCCTGGGGAGAGCAGATATAGGGATTGCAGGGTCCTGGGGAGAGCAGATATAGTGAATGCAGAGTCCTGGGGAGAGCAGATATAGTGAATGCAGAGTCCTGGGGAGAGCAGATATAGGGATTGCAGGGTCCTGGGGAGACCAGATATAGTGAATGCAGAGTCCTGGGGAGAGCAGATATAGGGATTGCAGGGTCCTGGGGAGAGCAGATATAGTGAATGCAGAGTCCTGGGGAGAGCAGATATAGTGAATGCAGAGTCCTGGGGAGAGCAGATATAGGGATTGCAGGGTCCTGGGGAGACCAGATATAGTGAATGCAGAGTCCTGGGGAGAGCAGATATAGGGATTGCAGGGTCCTGGGGAGAGCAGATATAGTGAATGCAGAGTCCTGGGAGAGCAGATATAGGGATTGCAGGGTCCTGGGGAGAGCAGATATAGTGAATGCAGAGTCCTGGGGAGAGCAGATATAGGGATTGCAGGGTCCTGGGGAGAGCAGATATAGTGAATGCAGAGTCCTGGGGAGACCAGATATAGTGAATGCAGAGTCCTGGGGAGAGCAGATATAGGGATTGCAGGGTCCTGGGGAGAGCAGATATAGTGAATGCAGAGTCCTGGGGAGAGCAGATATAGGGATTGCAGGGTCCTGGGGAGAGCAGATATAGTGAATGCACAAGTCCTGGGAGACCAGATATAGTGAATGCAGAGTCCTGGGGAGACAAGATATAGTGAATGCAGGGTCCCTGGGGGAGAGCAGATATAGTGAATGCAGAGTCCTGGGGAGACCAGATATAGTGAATGCAGAGTCCTGGGGAGAGCAGATATAGTGACTGCAGAGTCCTGGGGAGACAAGATATAGTGAATGCAGAGTCCTGGGGGAGAGCAGATATAGTGAATGCAGAGTCCAGGGGAGACCAGATAGGGATTGCAGGGTCCTGGGGAGAGCAGATATAGTGAATGCAGAGTCCTGGGGAGAGCAGATATAGTGAATGCAGAGTCCTGGGGAGACCAGATATAGTGAATGCAGAGTCCTGGGGAGAGCAGATATAGGGATTGCAGGGTCCTGGGGAGAGCAGATATAGTGAATGCAGAGTCCTGGGGAGAGCAGATATAGTGAATGCAGAGTCCTGGGGAGAGCAGATATAGTGAATGCAGAGTCCTGGGGAGAGCAGATATAGGGATTGCAGGGTCCTGGGGAGAGCAGATATAGTGAATGCAGAGTCCTGGGGAGAGCAGATATAGTGACTGCAGGCTCCTGGGGAGAGCAGATATAGTGAATGCAGAGTCCTGGGGAGACAAGATATAGTGAATGCAGAGTCCTGGGGAGACCAGATATAGTGAATGCAGAGTCCTGGGGAGACCAGATATAGTGAATGCAGAGTCCTGGGGAGACCAGATATAGTGAATGCAGAGTCCTGGGGAGACCAGATATAGTGAATGCAGAGTCCTGGGGAGACCAGATATAGTGAATGCAGAGTCCTGGGGAGAGCAGATATAGTGAATGCAGAGTCCTGGGGAGACAAGATATAGTGAATGCAGAGTCCTGGGGAGACCAGATATAGTGAATGCAGAGTCCTGGGGAGACCAGATATAGTGAATGCAGAGTCCTGGGGAGACAAGATATAGTGAATGCAGAGTCCTGGGGAGAGCAGATATAGTGAATGCAGAGTCCTGGGGAGACCAGATATAGTGAATGCAGAGTCCTGGGGAGAGCAGATATAGTGAATGCAGAGTCCTGGGGAGAGCAGATATAGGGATTGCAGGGTCCTGGGGAGAGCAGATATAGTGAATGCAGAGTCCTGGGGAGACCAGATATAGTGAATGCAGAGTCCTGGGGAGACCAGATATAGTGAATGCAGAGTCCTGGGGAGAGCAGATATAGGGATTGCAGGGTCCTGGGGAGAGCAGATATAGTGAATGCAGAGTCCTGGGGAGAGCAGATATAGGGATTGCAGGGTCCTGGGGAGAGCAGATATAGTGAATGCAGAGTCCTGGGGAGAGCAGATATAGTGAATGCAGAGTCCTGGGGAGAGCAGATATAGGGATTGCAGGGTCCTGGGGAGACCAGATATAGTGAATGCAGAGTCCTGGGGAGAGCAGATATAGGGATTGCAGGGTCCTGGGGAGAGCAGATATAGTGAATGCAGAGTCCTGGGGAGAGCAGATATAGTGAATGCAGAGTCCTGGGGAGAGCAGATATAGGGATTGCAGGGTCCTGGGGAGACCAGATATAGTGAATGCAGAGTCCTGGGGAGAGCAGATATAGGGATTGCAGGGTCCTGGGGAGAGCAGATATAGTGAATGCAGAGTCCTGGGGAGAGCAGATATAGGGATTGCAGGGTCCTGGGGAGAGCAGATATAGTGAATGCAGAGTCCTGGGGAGAGCAGATATAGGGATTGCAGGGTCCTGGGGAGAGCAGATATAGTGAATGCAGAGTCCTGGGGAGACCAGATATAGTGAATGCAGAGTCCTGGGGAGAGCAGATATAGGGATTGCAGGGTCCTGGGGAGAGCAGATATAGTGAATGCAGAGTCCTGGGGAGAGCAGATATAGGGATTGCAGGGTCCTGGGGAGAGCAGATATAGTGAATGCAGAGTCCTGGGGAGACCAGATATAGTGAATGCAGAGTCCTGGGGAGAGCAGATATAGGGATTGCAGGGTCCTGGGGAGAGCAGATATAGTGAATGCAGAGTCCTGGGGAGAGCAGATATAGTGAATGCAGAGTCCTGGGGAGACCAGATATAGTGACTGCAGAGTCCTGGGGAGACAAGATATAGTGAATGCAGAGTCCTGGGGAGAGCAGATATAGTGAATGCAGAGTCCTGGGGAGACCAGATATAGGGATTGCAGGGTCCTGGGGAGAGCAGATATAGTGAATGCAGAGTCCTGGGGAGAGCAGATATAGTGAATGCAGAGTCCTGGGGAGAGCAGATATAGTGAATGCAGAGTCCTGGGGAGAGCAGATATAGGGATTGCAGGGTCCTGGGGAGAGCAGATATAGTGAATGCAGAGTCCTGGGGAGAGCAGATATAGTGACTGCAGGCTCCTGGGGAGAGCAGATATAGTGAATGCAGAGTCCTGGGGAGACAAGATATAGTGAATGCAGAGTCCTGGGGAGACCAGATATAGTGAATGCAGAGTCCTGGGGAGACCAGATATAGTGAATGCAGAGTCCTGGGGAGACCAGATATAGTGAATGCAGAGTCCTGGGGAGACCAGATATAGTGAATGCAGAGTCCTGGGGAGAGCAGATATAGTGAATGCAGAGTCCTGGGGAGACAAGATATAGTGAATGCAGAGTCCTGGGGAGACCAGATATAGTGAATGCAGAGTCCTGGGGAGACCAGATATAGTGAATGCAGAGTCCTGGGGAGACAAGATATAGTGAATGCAGAGTCCTGGGGAGAGCAGATATAGTGAATGCAGAGTCCTGGGGAGACCAGATATAGTGAATGCAGAGTCCTGGGGAGAGCAGATACAGTGAATGCAGAGTCCTGGGGAGAGCAGATATAGGGATTGCAGGGTCCTGGGGAGAGCAGATATAGTGAATGCAGAGTCCTGGGGAGACCAGATATAGTGAATGCAGAGTCCTGGGGAGACCAGATATAGTGAATGCAGAGTCCTGGGGAGAGCAGATATAGGGATTGCAGGGTCCTGGGGAGAGCAGATATAGTGAATGCAGAGTCCTGGGGAGAGCAGATATAGGGATTGCAGGGTCCTGGGGAGAGCAGATATAGTGAATGCAGAGTCCTGGGGAGAGCAGATATAGTGAATGCAGAGTCCTGGGGAGAGCAGATATAGGGATTGCAGGGTCCTGGGGAGACCAGATATAGTGAATGCAGAGTCCTGGGGAGAGCAGATATAGGGATTGCAGGGTCCTGGGGAGAGCAGATATAGTGAATGCAGAGTCCTGGGGAGAGCAGATATAGTGAATGCAGAGTCCTGGGGAGAGCAGATATAGGGATTGCAGGGTCCTGGGGAGACCAGATATAGTGAATGCAGAGTCCTGGGGAGAGCAGATATAGGGATTGCAGGGTCCTGGGGAGAGCAGATATAGTGAATGCAGAGTCCTGGGGAGAGCAGATATAGGGATTGCAGGGTCCTGGGGAGAGCAGATATAGTGAATGCAGAGTCCTGGGGAGAGCAGATATAGGGATTGCAGGGTCCTGGGGAGAGCAGATATAGTGAATGCAGAGTCCTGGGGAGACCAGATATAGTGAATGCAGAGTCCTGGGGAGAGCAGATATAGGGATTGCAGGGTCCTGGGGAGAGCAGATATAGTGAATGCAGAGTCCTGGGGAGAGCAGATATAGGGATTGCAGGGTCCTGGGGAGAGCAGATATAGTGAATGCAGAGTCCTGGGGAGACCAGATATAGTGAATGCAGAGTCCTGGGGAGAGCAGATATAGGGATTGCAGGGTCCTGGGGAGAGCAGATATAGTGAATGCAGAGTCCTGGGGAGAGCAGATATAGTGAATGCAGAGTCCTGGGGAGACCAGATATAGTGAATGCAGAGTCCTGGGGAGAGCAGATATAGGGATTGCAGGGTCCTGGGGAGAGCAGATATAGTGAATGCAGAGTCCTGGGGAGAGCAGATATAGTGAATGCAGAGTCCTGGGGAGAGCAGATATAGTGAATGCAGAGTCCTGGGGAGAGCAGATATAGGGATTGCAGGGTCCTGGGGAGAGCAGATATAGTGAATGCAGAGTCCTGGGGAGAGCAGATATAGTGAATGCAGGCTCCTGGGGAGAGCAGATATAGTGAATGCAGAGTCCTGGGGAGACAAGATATAGTGAATGCAGAGTCCTGGGGAGACCAGATATAGTGAATGCAGAGTCCTGGGGAGAGCAGATATAGGGATTGCAGGGTCCTGGGGAGAGCAGATATAGTGAATGCAGAGTCCTGGGGAGACCAGATATAGTGAATGCAGAGTCCTGGGGAGACAAGATATAGTGAATGCAGAGTCCTGGGGAGAGCAGATATAGTGAATGCAGAGTCCTGGGGAGACCAGATATAGGGATTGCAGGGTCCTGGGGAGAGCAGATATAGTGAATGCAGAGTCCTGGGGAGAGCAGATATAGGGATTGCAGGGTCCTGGGGAGAGCAGATATAGTGAATGCAGAGTCCTGGGGAGACCAGATATAGTGAATGCAGAGTCCTGGGGAGAGCAGATATAGGGATTGCAGGGTCCTGGGGAGAGCAGATATAGTGAATGCAGAGTCCTGGGGAGAGCAGATATAGTGAATGCAGAGTCCTGGGGAGACCAGATATAGTGAATGCAGAGTCCTGGGGAGAGCAGATATAGGGATTGCAGGGTCCTGGGGAGAGCAGATATAGTGAATGCAGAGTCCTGGGGAGAGCAGATATAGTGAATGCAGAGTCCTGGGGAGAGCAGATATAGTGAATGCAGAGTCCTGGGGAGAGCAGATATAGGGATTGCAGGGTCCTGGGGAGAGCAGATATAGTGAATGCAGAGTCCTGGGGAGAGCAGATATAGTGAATGCAGGCTCCTGGGGAGAGCAGATATAGTGAATGCAGAGTCCTGGGGAGACAAGATATAGTGAATGCAGAGTCCTGGGGAGACCAGATATAGTGAATGCAGAGTCCTGGGGAGAGCAGATATAGGGATTGCAGGGTCCTGGGGAGAGCAGATATAGTGAATGCAGAGTCCTGGGGAGACCAGATATAGTGAATGCAGAGTCCTGGGGAGACAAGATATAGTGAATGCAGAGTCCTGGGGAGAGCAGATATAGTGAATGCAGAGTCCTGGGGAGACCAGATATAGGGATTGCAGGGTCCTGGGGAGAGCAGATATAGTGAATGCAGAGTCCTGGGGAGAGCAGATATAGTGAATGCAGAGTCCTGGGGAGACCAGATATAGTGAATGCAGAGTCCTGGGGAGAGCAGATATAGGGATTGCAGGGTCCTGGGGAGAGCAGATATAGTGAATGCAGAGTCCTGGGGAGAGCAGATATAGTGAATGCAGAGTCCTGGGGAGAGCAGATATAGTGAATGCAGAGTCCTGGGGAGAGCAGATATAGGGATTGCAGGGTCCTGGGGAGAGCAGATATAGTGAATGCAGAGTCCTGGGGAGAGCAGATATAGTGAATGCAGGCTCCTGGGGAGAGCAGATATAGTGAATGCAGAGTCCTGGGGAGACAAGATATAGTGAATGCAGAGTCCTGGGGAGACCAGATATAGTGAATGCAGAGTCCTGGGGAGAGCAGATATAGGGATTGCAGGGTCCTGGGGAGAGCAGATATAGTGAATGCAGAGTCCTGGGGAGACCAGATATAGTGAATGCAGAGTCCTGGGGAGAGCAGATATAGGGATTGCAGGGTCCTGGGGAGAGCAGATATAGTGAATGCAGAGTCCTGGGGAGACCAGATATAGTGAATGCAGAGTCCTGGGGAGAGCAGATATAGTGACTGCAGAGTCCTGGGGAGACAAGATATAGTGAATGCAGAGTCCTGGGGAGAGCAGATATAGTGAATGCAGAGTCCTGGGGAGACCAGATATAGGGATTGCAGGGTCCTGGGGAGAGCAGATATAGTGAATGCAGAGTCCTGGGGAGAGCAGATATAGTGAATGCAGAGTCCTGGGGAGACCAGATATAGTGAATGCAGAGTCCTGGGGAGAGCAGATATAGGGATTGCAGGGTCCTGGGGAGAGCAGATATAGTGAATGCAGAGTCCTGGGGAGAGCAGATATAGTGAATGCAGAGTCCTGGGGAGACCAGATATAGTGAATGCAGAGTCCTGGGGAGAGCAGATATAGTGAATGCAGAGTCCTGGGGAGACAAGATATAGTGAATGCAGAGTCCTGGGGAGAGCAGATATAGTGAATGCAGAGTCCTGGGGAGACAAGATATAGTGAATGCAGAGTCCTGGGGAGACCAGATATAGTGAATGCAGAGTCCTGGGGAGAGCAGATATAGTGAATGCAGAGTCCTGGGGAGACAAGATATAGTGAATGCAGAGTCCTGGGGAGAGCAGATATAGTGAATGCAGAGTCCTGGGGAGACAAGATATAGTGAATGCAGAGTCCTGGGGAGACCAGATATAGTGAATGCAGAGCCCTGGGGAGACAAGATATAGTGAATGCAGAGTCCTGGGGAGACCAGATATAGTGAATGCAGAGTCCTGGGGAGAGCAGATATAGTGAATGCAGAGTCCTGGGGAGACCAGATATAGTGAATGCAGAGTCCTGGGGAGACCAGATATAGTGAATGCAGAGTCCTGGGGAGAGCAGATATAGGGATTGCAGAGCCCTGGGGAGAGCAGATATAGTGAATGCAGAGTCCTGGGGAGAGCAGATATAGTGAATGCAGAGTCCTGGGGAGACCAGATATAGTGAATGCAGAGTCCTGGGGAGAGCAGATATAGTGAATGCAGAGTCCTGGGGAGACCAGATATAGTGAATGCAGAGTCCTGGGGAGACCAGATATAGTGAATGCAGAGTCCTGGGGAGAGCAGATATAGGGATTGCAGGGTCCTGGGGAGAGCAGATATAGTGAATGCAGAGTCCTGGGGAGAGCAGATATAGGGATTGCAGGGTCCTGGGGAGAGCAGATATAGTGAATGCAGAGTCCTGGGGAGACCAGATATAGTGAATGCAGAGTCCTGGGGAGAGCAGATATAGGGATTGCAGGGTCCTGGGGAGAGCAGATATAGTGAATGCAGAGTCCTGGGGAGACCAGATATAGGGATTGCAGGGTCCTGGGGAGAGCAGATATAGTGAATGCAGAGTCCTGGGGAGAGCAGATATAGTGAATGCAGAGTCCTGGGGAGAGCAGATATAGGGATTGCAGGGTCCTGGGGAGACCAGATATAGTGAATGCAGAGTCCTGGGGAGAGCAGATATAGGGATTGCAGGGTCCTGGGGAGAGCAGATATAGTGAATGCAGAGTCCTGGGGAGAGCAGATATAGTGAATGCAGAGTCCTGGGGAGAGCAGATATAGGGATTGCAGGGTCCTGGGGAGACCAGATATAGTGAATGCAGAGTCCTGGGGAGAGCAGATATAGGGATTGCAGGGTCCTGGGGAGAGCAGATATAGTGAATGCAGAGTCCTGGGGAGAGCAGATATAGTGAATGCAGAGTCCTGGGGAGAGCAGATATAGTGAATGCAGAGTCCTGGGGAGACCAGATATAGGGATTGCAGGGTCCTGGGGAGAGCAGATATAGTGAATGCAGAGTCCTGGGGAGAGCAGATATAGGGATTGCAGGGTCCTGGGGAGAGCAGATATAGTGAATGCAGAGTCCTGGGGAGAGCAGATATAGTGAATGCAGAGTCCTGGGGAGAGCAGATATAGTGAATGCAGAGTCCTGGGGAGAGCAGATATAGGGATTGCAGGGTCCTGGGGAGAGCAGATATAGTGAATGCAGAGTCCTGGGGAGAGCAGATATAGTGAATGCAGAGTCCTGGGGAGAGCAGATATAGTGAATGCAGAGTCCTGGGGAGACCAGATATAGGGATTGCAGGGTCCTGGGGAGAGCAGATATAGTGAATGCAGAGTCCTGGGGAGAGCAGATATAGTGAATGCAGAGTCCTGGGGAGAGCAGATATAGTGAATGCAGAGTCCTGGGGAGAGCAGATATAGGGATTGCAGGGTCCTGGGGAGAGCAGATATAGTGAATGCAGAGTCCTGGGGAGAGCAGATACAGTGACTGCAGAGTCCTGGGGAGAGCAGATATAGGGATTGCAGGGTCCTGGGGAGAGCAGATACAGTGACTGCAGAGTCCTGGGGAGAGCAGATATAGGGATTGCAGAGTCCTGGGGAGACCAGATATAGTGAATGCAGAGTCCTGGGGAGAGCAGATATAGGGATTGCAGGGAGCTGGGGAGAGCAGATACAGTGACTGCAGAGTCCTGGGGAGAGCAGATATAGGGATTGCAGGGAGCTGGGTTAAAGTGGTGTTCCAGCCGTAATTTTTTTTTTTTTAAGTCAGCAGCTACAAACACTGTAACTGCTGACTTTTAATAAGGACACTTAACTGTCCTGGGCGCCCGCGATGTCGACCCCCTGAGGCCGATCTGTCCTTCGGATCGGGTGCCGGCACCGCCATCCTCACTAAGGGAAACAGGCAGTGGAGCTTTGCGGCTTCACTGCCTGTTTCCTACTGCGCATGCGCGAGTCGTGCGGCGCTTTGTGAATGGGTGTCTTTCTTCTGGGACACACACAGGTCCCAGAAGACAGTGAGCCCCATTCCCCAGAAGACAATGCGAGGAGGAGAAGAATGAAGACTACCGCGGAATAGGAAGTGGCAGATTAGGAAGATCTGCCTAGCAACCGCCATTTCTGGTAAGTAACAATTTTTTTTATTTTCTATTTCTTAGAAGCCTTTTTATGTCATTTTTTTTTTACGGTGGACCTCCGCTTTAATGCCGCGTACACACGACCGTTTTTAATGTCATTGAAAAAAACGGCATTTTTCTCGACGTGATTCTTCTCAAGCCTGCCTTGCCTACACACTATCGTGGAAAAAAATGCTTGACCTAAGCGCGGTGACGTCCAACACGTAGGACGGCACTAGAAAGGGGAAGTGCCATTCGGACGGCGCCACCCTTCATGTTAGTAGAAGTTTGTTGAGAGCCGATTCGCACTTTTCAGCCTCGTGCTTTTCAGTCAGTTACAGCGTGACGAATGTGCGATCTCCATTACGAACGCTAGTTTTACCAGAACGAGCGCTCCCGTCTCATAACTTGATTCTGAACATGCGCATTTTTTTTCACGTCATTAAAGCCCACACACGGCCGTTTTTCATGATGAGAAAAACGACGAGAAAAATTAGAGCATGTTCCAATTTTTTCCATGCCCGTTTTTCACGTTGTGAAAAATGCTCTGAAGCCCGCACACCATCGTTTTTAATGACCATTTTAAAAAATGGCATTTTTCTCGTCATTAAAAACGGTCGTGTGTACGCGCCATTAGACTGACTTTAAGATAACAAGGTATTATATATAAAAAAGATTTTAGGACACACAACGCTATTTTTCCCATGCTATTGAGTTGCAACAATTATTCTCGCAATCCATAGGCAATTAGACCAAATGCACTTTTTTTCACTTTAGCTTAAATATAAATAAGGCTGCTGCAGATAAAAGCGCACATTTTATTCAGTAGTTTGTCCCGTATAAAATGACACTATAAGCCCAGGTTCACACTGGGGCTGCGGGAGTGAAGCTGAACTCGTGCGATTTCACTCCCGCTGGTCAGTCCCGATTTCAGCCGCGATTACAGGGACATCTCTGTGGGTTTCTGCACAGATGTCAATGTAAATCGCAGCCCGAAATCGCAAAAAGTACTACAGAAACTACTTTTTGAAATCGGTGCAGCGCCGCAGATACGGCATCGCACAGATTAGGACGGTGCCATTGCCAGCAATTTGCGGCAAATATCGCCGATTTGACATGTCAAGTCGCACCAGCGTGAACCAGGGCTAATTTTGATTCTGATACAACGCATTGCAAATTTTTTTACAAATAAAATAAAGTGTTTTTTTTTAAATTTGTGTTCTTTTTCAAATGGGAAACATGTAAAGATATGTTAAATGTGTAAAAATATTAACAAACAAAAACAAAACAAAAAATTGAAACTTTAATGGTTAATAAAATAAAAAAAAATCAGCAGGAAAATAACTGAATGGATAAGAAGAATATAGAAGAAGAAGAATATCTGCAAATCTCAGTTCATCCCTTTGATCTGCAGATGAACAAACAGAGTGATAGAAAATTAGCAATATGTTACATTGTATCTTTCTGTAGTGTCTGATCATCTGTTATTTATAAACATTGTCAGACTGCTTTTTTGGACAGCTGAAAACTGCGGACCTTCTCTGTGTACACAGCCATGGGAGCTAAAGCAAAAACTGCTGTGTACTGGGAGGGGGAGGGGGAGGGGGGAGCAAGACAGAAGGGCTGGATGGTGCTACAAACGTCCTGTGTACAATGATGACCTTTTTTGTCCTGTGTACAATGCTCTGCGCCCCGAGCCCACCCCTTTTAAAGCGTATTGCAATCCTGCTATAAGTCGCTGATCGCTGCCATTACTAGTAAAAATAAATAAAAATTCCATAAATATATCACATAGTTTGTAGACGCTATAACTTTTGCGCAAATCAATATACACTTATTGGGATCTTTCTTTTCTACTCCTTAAACAGGTTTTCGTTAATTCGGATATTTCCGAATTAACAAATTTGCAAAATTCGTTAATTTGTTAATTTGTTAATTGTTTCCTGCAGCTGACCACCTGGGCTAGCCAACCTCCAGTGTCACCCCCCAGGGACTGCAAGGTAGGTACTGTATTTGTACTAGACTGAACTGTACGGTACTGTTGTGCTGTCCTGCCACCTAGTGTCCTTAGTGGGAACTGCTCCTAGGCAGCTCCAGTTTTTAGTTCTTATATTCTGATTTTTTTTTTTTGTTCTTATTTTTGGATTTTCGATTTTTTTAATTTTCGGATGTTCTAATGTTGAATTTCCGAATTTTCAAATTTTCGAATATTTGAAAATTCGAATTTGCAAATTTATGACTTTTCGAATTTCCGAATATTTGGAAAAAATTGTTAAACGGGGTTTCGATATTTCTGAATTAACAAATTTGTCAAAATTTATAAGATTGCAATGGGACAGGGATGGATAAAAAAACAAAACTGACTATAACCCCCCTTACTCTATCCAAAAAAAAAAAAAAAAGTGTTGCCTATATTTCTTCTTTAACCACTTAACGACCGCCCACCGCCGATTTACGTTGGCAGAATGGCACCGACAGGCAGAATCACGTAGATCTACGTGATCGCCTTTGTGCAGTTGGGGGGTCCATCCGGACCCCCCTTCACTGCAGTGAGCGGCCGTTAAGTGTTCGGGAGTGATCAGGCATGAGGGGGGGGGGCGCTCGATTCCGCCCCCCCTCGCGATCACTCCCGGCCAATGAAATTGCTTCCTCCTGCCTGAAATGTAAACACAGGCTGGAGGAAGTGATGTCATCTCCCTCGCCGCGGTCTTTTCGTTCCCGGCGCCGAGGAGAGAAGAAGCAGGTTAGTGCACCAACAGTCCACTGACACTTAGGTACACATAGGCACACAAATCACCCCCCAGTCACCCCCAGATCACCCCCCAGGTCACCCCAAAGCCCCCAATCACAGTGTCACTGATTGCAGTGATCATTTATTTTACTGATCACTGCATTTAGTGTCATCTGTGATTGTAAAAAGTTGCAGGGCAGTTAGGATTAGGCCCCTTTAGGTCCAGGGTAGCCCCCTAACCCCCACCCCTAATAAAGGTTTAACCCCTTGATCACCCCCCAGGTAACCCTTTCACCCCCTAACTTCAGCGTCACTAAGCGATTGTTTTTCCGATCGCTGTATTCGTGTCGCTGGTGTTTTAGATAGGCAGTTATTTTTTTTTTAGGTTCGCCGCAGGTTTTTATTAGTGTCAGGTACCCCCATATATTATTTTAACCCCCTGATTGCCCCTAGAGTTAACCCTTTCACCAGTGATCGCCGTATAAGCGTCACTGGTGTCACTGGTTAGCCAGTAAGTTATTTAGTTATTTAGGTTACCCGTCAGGTTTTTATATAGTGTCAGGTACCCCCATATTTAACCTAATAAAGGTTTTAACCCCCTGATTGCCCCTAGTTAACCCTTTCACCAGTGATCACCATATAAAGGTTACGGGTGACGCTGGTTGATTAGTTTGCTTTTTATAGCATCAGGGCACCCGCCGTATATAACCCAATAAAGGTTTAACCCCCCTGATCGCCCCGCAGGTGAGATCAATTAGGTTTTAGCGCCAGAGAGGGTCTGCGTCGCCCCAGGCAGTGTTAGGTTAGTGCCAGTAACGCTAACACCCACGCGCAAAGCATACACCCCCCTTAGTGGTATAGTATCTGATCAGATCTATACTAGCATCCCCAGCGGTTTAGGGTTCCCAAAAACGCAGTGTTAGCGGGATCAGCCCAGATACCTGCTAGCGCCTGTGTTTAGCCCCTCCGCCCAGCCCAGCCCAGCCCACCCAAGTGCAGTATCGATCGATCACTGTCACTTACCAAACACAACACACATAACTGCAGCGTTCGCAGTGCTTGGTTTTTGGGGCCCTGTACGCGGCTAGGCTCCCAAAAAGTCCCACACATGTGGTATCCCCGTACTCAGGAAAAGCAGCAGAATGTATTTTGGGGTGTAATTCCACATATAACCATGGCATGTGTGAGCAATATATCATTTAGTGACAACTTTTTGTACATTTTTTTTTCTTTTTGTCATTATTCAATCATTTGGGACAAAAAAAAAAATATTCAATGGGGTCAACATGCCTCTCAGCAAATAGCTTGGGGTGTCTACTTTATAAAATGGGGTCATTTGGGGGGGTTTTGTGCCATCTTGGCATTTTATGGCCTTCAAAACTGTGATAGGTAGTGAGGAGTGAAATCAAAAATTTATGCCCTTAGAAACCTTGAAGGCGGTGCTTGGTTTTTGGGGTCCCGTACGCGGCTAGGCTCCCAAAAAGTCCCACACATGTGGTATCCCCGTACTCAGGAGAAGCAGCAGAATGTATTTTGGGGTGTAATTTCACATATGCCCATGGCATGTGTGAGCAATATATCATTTAGTGACAACTTTGTGCAAAAAAAAAAAAGTTTGTCATATTCCCGCAACTTGTGGCAAAATATAAAATATTCCATGGACTGAACATGCCTCTCAGTAAATAGCTTGGGGTGTCTACTTTCCAAAATGGGGTCATTTGGGGGGGGGTTTTGTGCTATTTTGGCATTTTATGGCCTTCGAAACTGTGATAGGTAGTGAGGAGTGAAATCAAAAATTTGCGCCCTTAGAAATCCTGAAGGCGGTGATTGGTTTCCGGGGTCCCGTACGTGGCTAGGCTCCTAAAAAGTCCCACACATGTGGTATCCCCGTACTCAGGAGAAGCAGCAGAATGTATTTTGGGGTGCAATTCCACATATAACCATGGCATGTGTGAGCAATATATCATTTAGTGACAACTTTTTGTAATTTTTTTTTTTTTTTGTCATTATTCAATCACTTGGGACAAAAAAAAAAAATATTCAATGGGCTCAACATGCCTCTCAGCAATTTCCTTGGGGTGTCTACTTTCCAAAATGGGGTCATTTGGGGGGGTTTTGTACTGCCCTGCCATTTTAGCACCTCAAGAAATGAGATAGGCAGTCATAAATTTAAAGCTGTGTAAATTTCAGAAAATGTACCCTAGTTTGTAGACGCTATAACTTTTGCGCAAACCAATAAATATACGCTTATTGACATTTTTTTTACTAAAGACATGTGGCTGAATACATTTTGGCCTAAATGTATGACTAAAATTGAGTTTATTCGATTTTTCTTATAACAAAAAGTAGAAAATATCATTTTTTTTCAAAATTTTCGGTCTTTTTCTGTTTATATCGCAAAAAATAAAAATCGCAGAGGCAATCAAATACCATTAAAAGAAAGCTCTATTTGTGGGAAGAAAAGGACGCAAATTTCATTTGGGTACAACATTGCATGTCCGCACAATTTACAGTTAAAGCAGCGCAGTGCCGAATCCCAAAAACAGGCCTGGTCCTAATGGCCCGAAATGGTCCGGGGCTTAAGTGGTTAAGCACAAATTTCTGATAATTTTATTGAGCAGACTAAGAAGATATAACCTTGTCAATTTTGCAGCAGAAAACATATAGCACAGTGAGGAAGGTTTGTGGTCCAGGATGTTAGGACAGTCAAAATTATAAGCAGCCCCCCCCCCCCCCCACAGTTGCAGAATGCCGGCCGGCCGCATACCTGAAACAGTGAGGCTGCTTTATGGGAGCGCTAAACTAATTTGCCTCTCAGCCAAGTCCGCCCCATAATACTGGCGCTACACTAATAGTGTAGCACAAGCCGGTGGGGACTCTTTCCATGCTGCCCCCCTGCAAAGTGCTGCCCTAGGCCTGGGCCTTGTTGACCTAGGCCAGGATACAGCACTGGTGCTCGCTGTTCTCCTTGCTGGTGGGGAAGCTGTACCTGAGGACCTACAGTGCAAGGATCTCCCTGCTTCTTCTTCATTCATTCTGTGGATCTGTGGATCTGTGCTTCCTCCACCCCTCTTCTTCATCATTACCCCACCAGTCACCAGATCACCAGTCATAAGGAGGGGCAGATCTGACATACGGGAAGCAAAGCAGTACAGAACAAGGCATGGTAAGTCAGTGAAAAATGGATGGGGTGTCTCCGCGCAAAGGAAATCAAATCAAAACACAGTAGACTGAACTGCTGCCTCTACTCGATTGCTATATCACAATGGGTAAAGCAAAAATATGAAAAAGGGGGGGTGGTAGATGTGGCGCTGTCCAGATATGCAATGTAATAGACAAGGAAATTTTAGGTAATGGTATACCTATGACGGTATCCACTTTAGAGTATTGTAAATACAAGAAAAATAAATAGAAATAAAATAGAAATAAAATTTGAAAAAATATGAATTGGCTCAGCCAGGTGTTTGTTAAGAAGAATTTTTGTTAAATTAAAATATTTTGATTGGGTGTCTTTCCAACAAGACGTGTCCCTCATGTGTGAAGCGAAAATTTTATTTGAAAAAGTGAAAAAAAGTGAATAAAATACTTTTTTAATGGAAAAGCATTAATAAGACCGATGGTCGGCCGGGTGTTTGCTAAACAAAAAATTGTCCAAAATGTGTTAAAGATGTGTTCATAAAGAGATGTGTGATAATGGTCTATGCTAGTAAAGGGGTAGATAAGCTGATATGGTCTCAGCCGGGTGTTTACTATTCCTAATATGTTCAGAAAAAAGTGCTGCCTATTAGCATTCAAATGAAGCTTAAAACTATATAAAACATGCGATGTACATAGTATAGTGATGACAGAAAAGTCCAATAATTAGGTGGCAGTGAAAAAATGTGACTTTTTCTTGGTATGCTTTATGTTCCTTCAGTTTTCTTATGAGTGAGACAATCCATAGAAGTTTAAATATATGCACTCACCAGATCCTTCATACCCTCCAGGGGTATGCTGCAGCCACAGTATGTGCCACTGTGTAGCAATCAGGGGATGGTTCCAGGGGTTCCTTGCGGTTCTCCGGGGTGCAGATTCCAAGATGATGAAAAAAAGTTGTTATAGGAGGGAAGAAACATGTCCATAGCGTGAACCCGTTTTAAAGTGTTTTAATTTTAAAATCAAAAGGGGGTACTTACAATACGACAAATAAATTGAGCGTTTTAGTATAAAATGGCGCTCAGCCAATACAAAGTGATTCCAAGTAGGAAGTGATGTGCCGACGTGTCTCCGCCCTACGCGTTTCGTCAGTCTGACGATTACGCTCCCGATGACGTCAGACTGACGAAACGCGTAGGGCGGAGACACGTCGGCACATCACTTCCTACTTTAAAACGGGTTCACGCTATGGACATCTTTTATTCCCTCCTATAACAACTTTTTTTCATCATCTTGGAATCTGCACCCCGGAGAACCGCAAGGAACCCCTGGAACCATCCCCTTATTGCTACACAGTGGCACATACTGTGGCTGCAGCATACCCCTGGAGGGTATGAAGGATCTGGTGAGTGCATATATTTAAACTTCTATGGATTGTCTCACTCATAAGAAAACTGAAGGAACATAAAGCATACCAAGAAAAAGTCACATTTTTTCACTGCCACCTAATTATTGGACTTTTCTGTCATCACTATACTATGTATATCGCATGTTTTATATAGTTTTAAGCTTCATTTGAATGCTATAAGGCAGCACTTTTTTCTGAACATATTAGGAATAGTAAACACCCGGCTGAGACCATATCAGCTTATCTACCCCTTTACTAGCATAGACCATTATCACACATCTCTTTATGAACACATCTTTAACACATTTTGGACAATTTTTTGTTTAGCAAACACCCGGCCGACCATCGGTCTTATTAATGCTTTTCCATTAAAAAAGTATTTTATTCACTTTTTTTCACTTTTTCAAATAAAATTTTCGCTTCACACATGAGGGACACGTCTTGTTGGAAAGACACCCAATCAAAATATTTTAATTTAACAAAAATTCTTCTTAACAAACACCTGGCTGAGCCAATTCATATTTTTTCAAATTTTATTTCTATTTTATTTCTATTTATTTTTCTTGTATTTACAATACTCTAAAGTGGATACCGTCATAGGTATACCATTACCTAAAATTTCCTTGTCTATTACATTGCATATCTGGACAGCGCCACATCTACCACCCCCCCTTTTTCATGGTAAGTCAGTAATAAGGAAAAGATAAGCTGTGGGGAGACCACAGCCAATACTGGTGAGAATTCCTTTGCATAAGAAAGATACTCACTGCTGAGACTCTTAGCTTTTCTTTCTCTGAGATTCCGGAGAAGTCAGGATTGTCACTACCCATAATTCCCATCTCCATGTCTAGCAACCCAAAGGCCACATTGACCGGGGTGTTGAAGGACACTTTGGGTATGTAGAGGTCCAACAAACTGTGGAGGAAAATACACATCAGGGTCTGTATTGGCAGCAATCCCAACCATCCCAGACTTTCTCAATGAGACAAAAAGTGTTTAAAAGCTACAACAACCCCTATCAGTCAATCAAAATTGTACTTATTCCATTAGGGGTGCCGCCCCCCTAATCCATGCACCCGGCCCTAAACTACATGCAGGGAGATGGACGCATGGATTTCTATTTTTTTTTTTTTTTAAGCACATGATTGAGAGCCTGAGGCTCTAATAGGCTTCAAAAAGAGCATGCAACTTCATCTTAAGTCCCAGTCACTGTGATGAGCACTATGCTATCTGCCTTTCAATGGGGGTGGCCCTGCTTCTTCAGCACCCCCCCCCCCCCATACCCATCTCTGGGACTTTTTCCACCACCAGAGCATTCAGATCAGAGACTCCTCCTGCCTTTCCCCTATGGGGCTTGTTTCCTGTGGCTGGCCACCTGGGCTACCAACTGCAGCCAACCTCCAGTGTTACCCCCCAGAAACTGCAAGTTGCTGTATTTGTACTAGACTGAACTGTACGGTACGGTTGTCTTGTCCTGCCACCTAGTGTCCTTAGTGGGAACTGCTCCTAGGCAGCTCCTGTTCCTTCAATAGTTGCACTGCCTGTTATACATTGTTCTAGGATGATATACCCCTTTACCATCCTATTATCATTTCCAGTTTATCCTGCATTTATCCAGTAATCATCAACTTGCACATTTCTGTTTGTATGATCATTTGGCTCAGGGGCGGCCTGCCCATTGTGGGCGCACAGGCACGCCCCCCCCCCTATCCACCGCTGCCACCCTTCCTATCAATGTGCCTTGCCCCTTTCAGGACACCTGGCGCATAAATCCCTATGGGGGGGGGGGGGGGGGTTTAAGGCACCTAATTAGAGCCAGAGACTCTAATAGGCTTCAACACTGAACCTTCCTTCTCCCGGCCAATCGGTAAGCGGGTTTGATACCCGTCACCCGGTTGGCAGAAAGGACAGGCGATCCTATTGGCAGTGGCGTCACTAGGGTTGGTGTCACCTGGTGCGGTATAACATGGTGTCACCCCCCCCCCCCCAATAATTTTTTTCACCCCAATAACACTGCATATATTGGCAACAGTAGTGCCGTTAATAACTATCAATCAACTAGCAAATTTGAATAACAAAATCATATGAAAATAATAGAAATCAAAGCTTAAACTGTTAAAGAACTGTATTTATTTTAACTTTAAACTTTACTGAATTAATAAATAAATAACACAAAAACAGGAACAAATATGAAAGCATTTAGTTAACATCTAAATCAAAACTTTGCTTTTCTAGCCTTGACAGCTGCAAAATTGTGAACAACATCATCAAAATCAATACATTTCGCTAGTTCACTTTCAACTGATAATATTGTAAGATCAGAAAGCCTTGCCTGTCCCATCGTTGAACGCAAATAGTTTTTTATCAGCTTCAACTTTGAAAAGCTCCTCTCACATGAAGCCACAGACACACAGATTGTCAGAAATATTTTTAGACATAGTGAAAGGGTTGGAAGAGATTCAATGAAGTCCCATTCTGCTATGAAGGTCAAAACTTGTAAAGCCGACCAATCTTTGACTTCTTCTAGGTTGATCTTGGCTGCTTTGAGATGTCTCCTCAGTCTGGGTATTTCCATTAACAGCTCACTCTCAGATATTTCGTCATAAAAAGTGGTCAGTTTTGGAATGGACACCTTTAATGTTTCTTCAGTTTCATATATGAGACTCTTTGCTTGAACAGCCTCAAACATGGCTGCAACTTCCATGATGGCTCTTAATCTGATCTGGAGTTCAGAATGGAAGCGATCAATGCACTCAAGCATTGCCCTCTTGTTCTCGTCTTGTAGACTTATGCCTCCAGCATCACGTGCCTGTTCCCCTGCCATCCTCTTCTTAAACCTGGCTCTTCTCTCTACGGCAATTCCATATTCTTTAGATTTTAAATGTGCCTGCTTAATTGCATGTTCCACTAGGTGACTGCGCTCTTCAAACAGAAAAAGTCTTAGTGTACTCCTGGAGAGTGGAGAGGAGGAGGGCTGGGCACTGTGGGCAAGCGACCGTCACACACAGCAGCCGCGCCGCCCGGGCGGAGAAAGTTGTGTGTGTGCTGCAGTGACGTGTCGTCACATCATCACAGTGCAGTGTGATGATGTGACAGGCTGAGTCGCTCGCTGGCTCTGTAGGGTAGGGAGGAGGATTGGAATTTAGGAATAGGAAGAATAAGGAGCCGGAGGACACACACCAGGCGCGGCCGCGGCGCTGGAGGTGTTGTTCCAGGCTTCCAGCCCAGCGGGGTGAAATTAATCAATGAATGGGTCAGCTGTAAAAAAAAAAAAAAAAAAAAAAAAAAGGGAGGGTGTCACCCCTCTAGCGGGTGTCACCCGGGGGCGGACCGCACCCCCCGCACCCCCCTAGCAACGCCTCTGCCTATTGGACCCCTAGGAGAAGAAGGGAAGAGCCGCACAGGAGGAGACGCATGGCGGAAGTGAGGAGGAGAAGACACAGGAGCCACAGGAGCCGCTGCCTGCCGCAGCCTGATGTCTGCCGATTTGATGAAAGATTGTACGGCTCAGAACAGTGGGAAACAAAGTCAGGGTGTCCAAGCTGAGGTGTCCTCCCACACACCACTAGACAAACGGTCATCGAGTAAAAGAAGCAGCCGGCAACTCCATAACATCGATCGTATCCATTGTGAAGCCTTCCCAGTGAGCACAGTCAGCAGCAGACTAGTTTCGGCAACAAGCCTTGATCACAGCACATGTCTGCCAATGCCATGATCCTCGCCACTGCCCGATGAGCCTGCCAATGCCCAATCCCCGCCGCTGCCCAATCCCTGCCGCTGGCCAATGTGCCCGCCACTGCCCGATGAGCCTGCCAATGCTTAATCCCCGCCGCTGCCCAATCCCTGCCGCTGGCCGATGTGCCCACCGCTGCCCGATGAGCCTGGCAATGCCCAATCCCCGCCGCTGCCCAATCCCTGCCGCTGGCCGATGTGCCCACCGCTGCCCGATGAGCCTGCCAATGCCCAATCCCCGCCGCTGCCCAATCCCTGCCGCTGGCCGATGTGCCCGCCGCTGCCCGATGAGCCTGCCAATGCCCAATCCCCGCCGCTGCCCAATCCCTGCCGCTGGCCAATGTGCCCGCCGCTGCCCGATGAGCCTGCCAATGCTTAATCCCCGCAGCTGCCCAATCCCTGCCGCTGGCCGATGTGCCCACCGCTGCCCGATGAGCCTGCCAATGCCCAATCCCCGCCGCTGCCCAATCCCTGGCGCTGGCCGATGTGCCCGCCGCTGCCCAATGAGCCTGCCAATGCTTAATCCCCGCCGCTGCCCAATCCCTGCCACTGCCCGATGTGCCCGCCGCTGCACGATGAGCCTGCCAATGCTTAATCCCCGCCGCTGCCTGATCCCTGCCACTGGCCGATGTGCCCACCGCTGCCCGATAAGCCTGCCAATGCCCAATCCCTGCCACTGCCCAATCCCTGCCGCTGGCCGATGTGCCTGCCGCCTAGATGGGGTAAGTGCCGGTGGACCGGCAGACAGCGAGGGGGGTGGGGGTTTGAGGTGCGTCTGGGGGGTTGTTTGCCGCCTTTCCCAAACAAAAAAACACCAGCCGCCACTGATTTGGCTGATAACGGTGCTAAAACTAGAGTTAAAGATATGAGTAACCATCAAGTGTACCTGGTTTTCATTGAGCGCAGGTATTTATTTATTCTCTGGGGGGTCAGTTGTTGTTCCATGTGGAAGACATCGCCCAGTTTTGGTAGGATGATGAGAAGGGATATGTTACCGGAATACGGCACTTCCACCACCTTGCACTCCATCTCTTTGTCCTTGTACGTCTTATACATTCTCCGCTGGCGCATCATTGGCACTAAGATCGGCCTCTCCTCCTTCACCATGAAGTTTCTCTTCTCTGTATTTTGTTTTTCAAATTCTGATTTCCATTTTGCTGGAGGAACAAAAAAAAAATGTCTTTATTAGTAAGACGGTCGTGGTTTAGGATTTATTTCATTTTATTTTCTAGTTTATCTCCTCTTGTTTCTTTACTAATACAAAAGATGAGGGAATTCCAAATATCACCCAAACCGTCCTCTCCGCTCTTCTCAAGACCTCCTACTCTCAAGCTCTCTCGTCTCCTCCTCCCATGCTCGTCTCCAGGACTTCTCCAGAGCCTCTCCCATCCTCTGGAACTCACTACCTTAACCCTTCCGGCTATCCCCTAGTCTTGTTACCTGTCCGATCCCTGAAAACTCATCTCTTCAGGGAAGCCTATCACGTCTCCAACTAATCTTTTACCCCTTCCATCAGCTCGTTCCCCACAGTTACAACTTTTTGTACCACCTGCCCCACCCTATTAGATTGTAAGCTCTTCTGAGCAGGGCCCTCTTAATCCTCTTGTATTTCATTGTATTATAACTGTATTCTCTCCCTTTTATATTGTAAAGCGCTGCGTAAACTGTTGGCGCCATATAAATCCTGTATAATAATAATAATAATAATAATAATAATAATTCCTGGCCAAATTGCTTACAAACAGAAGTGAGATGTTGAAGCTGTCATTTACTAGTAATATAACCACCTCACCTCCGGAAGGTTTTACCCCCCTTCATGACCAGGCCATTTTTGTGCTGCCAATTGCGCAGTCATGCAACACTGTACCCAAATGAAATGTAGATTATTTTTTTCACACAAATAAAGCTTTCTTTTGGTGGTATTTGATCATCACTGGGGTTTTTTATTTATTTTTTTATTATATAAACAAAAAAAAAGACCAAAAATTTGTAAAAACAAACAAACAATATTTATTACTTTCTGTTATAAAACATCCAATGAAAAAATTTCTTCATAAATTTTGCATTCTGCTACATGTCTTTGCTAAAAAAAAATCCCAATAAGAGTATATTGATTGGTTTTGCGCAAAAGTTATAGTGTCTACAAACTATGGGATATATACTGGAATTTTTATTATTATTATTTTATTATAATTTTTTTATACTAGTAATGGCGCGGATCAGCGACTTATAGTGGGACTGCGATATTGTGGTGGACAGTCGGACACTAACTGACATTTTTGACATTTTGTGGGGACCAGTGACACTAATACAGTGATCAGTGCTAAAAATATGCACTGTCACTGTACTAATGACACTGTCAGGGAAGGGATTAAACATCTAAGGTGAGCAAAGGGTTAACTGTGTGCCTAGCCAGTGTTTTACTGTACTATGTGTGCTGTTTTTACTCAGGGAAGTGATGGATTTTATTCCCTGCTCTGGACACAAAATCCATCCCTTCCGCCTTGTCAGATTAGGGATTTGCCTATATAGGCAGAGCTCCATTCTGTGTCTCTGCCTGGCGATTGGCGGGTGCCGATGGACATCAATTGCCCGGGAACCTGCAGATCAGCTTCTGCTGTGAGTAATCACAGCAGAAGTGGCCCGGTGGCCGCATGCACCCCCCCCCAGGCAGAAGTGCAGGATCACATATATATATACAGTAATACCTTGGATTATGAGCATAATTCATTCCAGAAGAATGCTTGTAATCCAAAGCACTCGCATATCAAATCGAGTTTCCCCATAAGAAATAATGGAAACTCAGATAATCCGTTCCACAGCCACTGCTTGTCTATGCAGTACCGCATGTGGCCAGAGGTGCGGGCGTGCCGGAGACACTCGGAAACACTCGGAGACGCTTGAAGACCACTCGGAGACACTCTGGAACGGAGTGTTTCTGATTGTTTCAGAATGTCTCACCCCAGAGGCTTGAATCCTGCTCGTCTTGCGAGACAACGCTCGAAAAGCAAGTCAAACCGCGTTACTCGCAATCCGAGGTTCCACTGTATGTGATTCTGCACAGGAGGGCTGCCCTGTAATGGTAAATATGCTATAGGGCGGTCCTGAACTGGTTAACCAAACAAGAAAAAGGGGAGATGCTCTCATGTCCTGAAGAGCTTTTTGACTCTTCCCAGCTTTCCATGCATTGCCTTCCTCCTACAACTGTCTTGCTGAATTTGGCCACAAATGTCCAGAGGTGGACAAATAATCCAAACAAAAAATATATGTAGCAGTTTGTAAATCCTGCTGCCCCCTTAGCCTGTAGATTTAGGGTCTTTCCTACAAGTGACTTATAGAAGATCGAGCCCTTCTAGGATAGACTGTTGAAAAACGGAGTATGATGATTGATGGATCCTTAGTTATGTAACATCTGTTGCTCCAAAATCTACTTTCTGTAGTCAGCAGTAAAATGGACTTACCTCGGAAGACGACATAATCTACGAGAACCATCGATGTTTTGGAATCCAAGTCACTGACCGCATTCTGTATCTTATGATCTGCTCTGTCACTCACAATCTTATTGATCGCTTTCTCAGCATTCTGAGGGTCACTGAAGCTGATGGTCTGAATGGAGGCGTGGTAGTAGCGAGCCACCTTATATTGGTATTCTAGTAAAATATTTGTTGAATTGTCTATGAAGATCTCATTACCGATCTTGAATTCCACGTCTTTGGTTTGCTGACTTACCACTTGAGTGAGCTTTCTATTGCCCTCATTTAGCTCTTCGTTTGTCTTGGTGTCCTTCAGGCCCATGGCTTGGAGAATTTTCATGCGAGTTGTCGATCGGGCTCCGAGAGCCAACATGGAGAGGGTTGTGTAGACGCTGACTGGTGAAAAAAATAGGTTTGGTTGGAGTCTTGCTGATAGCGGAGAAAAGCGTTTATAAATCCTAAATGCAAACTTCATTTGAGCTTCAGATAGCTCTGAATCTTGCCGCTTAGAGCAAAGATTGTAGTTATCTCCTTCATTTAGTTTGAAAGGGTCGGTCCCAAGGATCAGTGAGATGAACAACTGGAGGAGAAGAAGAGTCTTCATCTTTATTTCACACCAATTCCACACCTGTGAAAAATAAAATACATGTTTTGGAGTTATTACCCATTAAAAGGGTTCTTTGGGTCTCTTGACAGTTATCCTCCATATCCCCACCTATATACTCCACCTATATACTCCAAATGGGTCCAACGCCCAGGTTCAAAGATACATTCTTGCTGCTTCTAACTTGCACAAAGTAAACGGATAAAGGGATCCCTGAAAAATTTCCTTTCATATCCTGTGCTTTAAAAGAGTCTACTTCCTATCCTTGGGTACTTTTGGACACATAAACCAGGCCATAAGTAAGTGCACCTTGCACCTATTGATGATGTGCAGTCTCAGGGTATGGTAATCATCATTGCTAGTACAAGTGTTTGAGGTCAGTACCTGGTTCAGCTGCTGGTGGAACTGTGTTTCCCAGAGCGGAATGTTGTAGTTCCAGTATCTCATAGCAGCCAGCAGATCCCAATAATCAGTTTCCACATGATGCTGGTTGCTTGAAGGGGTATTTAGTTCCTCCTCTACACTTCCCTGTTGCTCCAGTGTTTTGCTTTGCTGCCAGATACTGCTAGCTGTTTATCCTGTTCCTGTTTTTGGGTAACCTATGCCTTGGATAGATATGAATGGTAGTTAAAACGTGGAGCAGTCTCTAGAAACCTAGATGGGGGAGGTCCAGTTGCGATGGGACACCCTGGTGTCAGGTTATCTCTCTGGTGTCAAAAAAATGGATCCTGCTCCTTTAAAGCATGTTATATGACACAGTGCTTATCCTGTGTCATTTGACCCCTTGTAACACCTAAAAAACCTGACTGATCCTGCCAGTTTCTCCCCACCCCTCTGTAAACTGACCACGGTGTATCATGGCTGCTGAGACCAGACACCGTGGTCAGTTTACATGCCTCTGTCATCTGCAGCCTGCTATCTGCTCTCCTCTCTGCTCCTGTGTCCCCCTCCCCTCTCTGTCTGTGTGTGAGTCGCCCCTCCCCCTCCTGCTGCTTTCATAACACTAACCTGTATACACCTCCAGCACTAGCTCCCATTGCAGTGTATCCCTCTGTGAATGATTTATAAATATAAATGCTGTAAATACCTAATTTAAGAGCCGAGATTGCGATCACATGACCAGCCAGCTCTCTCCTCCTCCCCTCCAGACTGACGTCAGTAGAGGAATCTCAGCCCCGCCCGCTGCATCTCTCAGAGGAGAAAAGGAGAAAGCTGGCCAGTCATGTAATCGCAATCTCTGCAGTGAAATTAGGTATTTACAGCATCATTTTTATAAATCATACACAGAGGAGGATACTAAAATAGGAGACAGTGCTGATGGTGTATACAGGTTAGGGTGGCTTAACAACCACTTTAAGTCTACAGGTTGCCTTCGGATTCCCAGTGTTGGGTCATACACTGTATTAAGGAATTGAAGCTCCTTGTGTTGTCCCTCCTCAGAGATCTAACCAGCAGAGAATCCAGCCAGCTTTTGGACCCCAGCGAAGGGGCAGAGTGAAGCGTCTAGAGACCACTACTTAAGGGATGAACTGTCAGGACCTGGATCACCTGCTGATAGAACTGTGCTTCCCAGAGTGGAAGTTTGTAGTTCCGGTGTCCACCAGCCGGTGTCTCCCAGTGACACATCCCAGTAATCAATTTCCACCTAATGCTGGCTGCTGGGAGGGTATTTAGTTTCTTCTCTACATTTCCCTCTCTCTCCAGTGTTTTGCTTTGCTGCCAGATACAGATAGTGGTTTATCCTGTTCCTGCTCTTGATTATACTCTTTGCTTTGTACCTATACCCTGAACCCTTCACCTTCTAAACTTCATGAAACCAATAACTGAATTGTGAAACATTTTTTAATTTGTGCAAAGATGTCTGGTCTAAATCACCTGATGTTATTTACTAAATATGTGTACATATAAAAGCCACATACATGACATTAAGAGAATCAAAATTTAAATATGCATAATGTCAAAACAATTTCAAGTCCACAGAAAATAATATTAACAGTCCATCAGTAACATAAGTCCACTAGACGATGCCTTGTGATATTCTGCTAAACAAATCCCAGTGATTTTGCAGTCCATGAAACGTGCTTCACTTGTGCTGCATGCATTGCTCTCCCCCCCCCCCCCGAGTGTGCACTTACCTGGGAGGAAAATGGATCATATGTATGGATATGATCAAATGGAGCTTGTGTCCCTACCCTGGGGACTGTCTGGATGCACAACTCCTGTAGTTCACGGCTACGATCGCTTCCTCCTTCTCCTACAAGACAATCCCATCAGCCATAGGCATAAAAATAAAAACGCCAATAAATAAAACCACTTCATTTATTGTTAAAAAACTACAAGCATTGCACTCACATTCAAAAGGCCACCTTGGGGCTTCTGTGCTGTACGTGACCTGACCCTGGGGGGTTGGATTGTTTGTCACACCCCCCCCCCTCAAAAAAAAATCACCAGCCGCCACTGAGTTATAGACAAAATAACAACAAAAATATCCAGAAAAACGCATTTCAAAAAAGTTTTTGCCCAGGTTCACACTGGGGCTGCGGGAGTGAAGCGGTGGGGGAGGGGTTCAGCTGAACTCGCACGATTTCACTCCTGCCTGTCAGTGCCGATTTCAGCCGCGATTACAGAGACATCTGACACAGATGTCAATGTAAATGGCGGCTGAAATCGCAAAAAGTAGTACAGAAACTACTTTTTGAAATCGGTGCAGCGCCGCAGATGCGGCGTCGCACCGATTAGGACGGTGCCATTGCCCGCAATTTGCGGCAAATTTCGCCGATTTGACATGCGATTTGACATGTCAAATCGCACCAGTGTGAACCAGGGCATAAATTGATTTGCATTTTAATGAGTGAAATAAATATTTGATCCCCGACCAATCGGCAAGATTTCTGTCTCCCAGGTGTCTTCTATCCAGGTAATGAGCTGAGGTTAGGAGAATTCTCTCTTAGCCCAGGTTCACACTGGTGCGATTTACAAATCTTATGTTTTGAGTGCGACTTGGCACTCCGATTTCTTTCCCAGTCACTTCTGATTTTGTTCCGATTTCTTTTGTATTTTTTTGCGATTTCTGGAGCCTACTTGCGATTTGCAGGTAGTATGATTTGTACTTATTCCAATGAAAAGCAAGCTGATGATTTGTGACTTAATAAAAATAGCAGCGCTGGCTGTGAAAAAAAAAAAAAAAAACGTCTTGCTCCAAACGCCTCACTGTAACACCTTCTGGGGGGGGGGGGGGGGGCGACGACGACAGGTCAGCTGTTTTCATACACATAGCAGTGCTGGCAGGGTTAAAAAAAAGTCCTGCTCCAAACTCCTCACGAAAACACCTGCTAGGGGAGGGGACCAATCAGCTGAAGCTGCAATGACATCACCAAAAAAAGACTGCTTCAAATCGCACTGATATAAACAGTACTGCGATTTCAGGTCGATTTACATAGCACTCTATGGATGTTAAATCGACCTGAAATCGCAAAAAAGTAATACAAAAATCTTTTGGAAATGGCTAGTGTCTTGTGTCTCACCAATTAGCACATTTCCATTGAAATCCATGGGGTGCGACTTCAGGTACGATTTTGAAATCGCATGTCGCACCTGAAATCGCACCAGTGTGAACCAGGGCTAATAGGGAGTGCTCCTAATCTCAGCTTGTTACCTGTATAGAAGACACCTGTCCACAGAACCATCCAATCAAATTCCAATCTCTCCACCATGGGGGAGACCAAAGATCTGTCAGAGGATGTCGGGGAGAAGATTGGAGATCTACACAAGGCTGGAATGGGCTACAAGACCATCGCCAAGCAGCTTGGTGAGGAGGAGACAACTGTTGGGGGGATTATTATTCACAAATGGGAGAAACACAAAACATCTGTCACTCTCCTCAGTCTGGGGCCCCATACAAGATCTCCCCTCAGTCTGGGGCTCCATACAAGATCTCCCCTCGGTCTGGGGGCTCCATACAAGATCTCCCCTCAGTCTGGGGCTCCATACAAGATCTCCCCTCAGTCTGGGGGCCCCATACAAGATCTCCCCTCAGTCTGGGGCCCCATACAAGATCTCCCCTCAGTCTGGGGCTCCATACAAGATCTCCCCTCAGTCTGGGGCCCCATACAAGATCCCCCCTCAGTCTGGGGCTCCATACAAGATCTCCCCTCAGTCTGGGGCTCCATACAAGATCTCCACTCAATCTAGGGCCCCATACAAGATCTCCCCTCAGTCTGGGGCTCCATACAAGATCTCCCCTCAGTCTGGGGCTCCATACAAGATCTCCTCTCAGTCTGGGGCCCCATACAAGATCTCCCCTCAGTCTGGGGCTCCATACAAGATCTCCCCTCAGTCTGGGGCCCCATACAAGATCTCCCCTCAGTCTGGGTCCCCATACAAGATCTCCCCTCAGTCTGGGGCTCCATACAAGATCTCCTATCAGTCTGGGGCTCCATACAAGATCTCCCCTCAGTCTGGGGCTCCATACAAGATCTCTCCTCAGTCTGGGGCTCCATACAAGATCTCCCCTCAGTCTGGGGCCCCATACAAGATCTCCCCTCAGTCTGGGGCTCCATACAAGATCTCCCCTCGGTCTGGGGGCTCCATACAAGATCTCCCCTCAGTCTGGGGCCCCATACAAGATCTCCCCTCAGTCTGGGGCTCCATACAAGATCTCCCCTCAGTCTGGGGCTCAATACAAGATGTCCACTCAGTCTGGGACCCCATACAAGATCTCCCCTCAGTCTGGGTCCCCATACAAGATCTCCCCTCAGTCTGGGGCTCCATACAAGATCTCCCCTCAGTCTGGGGCTCCATACAAGATCTCCCCTCAGTCTGGGGCTCCATACAAGATCTCCCCTCAGTCTGGGACTCCATACAAGATCTCCCCTCAGTCTGGGGCCCCATACAAGATCTCCCCTCAGTCTGGGGCTCCATACAAGATCTCCCCTCAGTCTGGGGCTCCATACAAGATCTCCACTCAGTCTGGGGCCCCATACAAGATCTCCCCTCAGTCTGGGTCCCCATACAAGATCTCCCCTCAGTCTGGGTCCCCATACAAGATCTCCCCTCGGTCTGGGGCTCCATACAAGATCTCCCCTCAGTCTGGGGCTCCATACAAGATCTCCCCTCAGTCTGGGGCTCCATACAAGATCTCCCCTCAGTCTGGGGCTCCATACAAGATCTCCCCTCAGTCTGGGGCCCCATACAAGATCTCCCCTCAGTCTGGGGCCCCATACAAGATCTCCCCTCAGTCTGGGGGTCCCATACAAGATCTCCCCTCAGTCTGGTGGCCCCATACAAGATCTCCCCTCAGTCTGGTGGCCCCATACAAGATCTCCCCTCAGTCTGGAGGCCCCATACAAGATCTTCCCTCAGTCTGGTGGCCCCATACAAGATATCCCCTCAGTCTGGGGGCCCAATACAAGATCTCCCCTCAGTCTGGGGGCCCCATACAAGATCTCCCCTCAGTCTGGGGGCCCCATTCAAAATCTCCCCTCAGTCTGGGGGCCCCATACAAGATATCCCCTCAGTCTGGGGGCCCCATACATAATCTCCCCTCAGTCTGGGGGCCCCATACAAGATCTCCCCTCAGTCTGGGGGCCCCATACAAGATCTCCCCTCAGTCTAGGGGCCCCATACAAGATCTCCCCTCAGTCTGGGGGCCCGATATAAGATCTCTCCTCAGTCTGGGGCCCCATACAAGATCTCCCCTCAGTCTGGGGCTCCATACAAGATCTCCCCTCAGTCTGGGGCTCCATACAAGATCTCCCCTCAGTCTGGGGCTCCATACAAGATCTCCCCTCAGTCTAGGGCTCCATACAAGATCTCCCCTCAGTCTGGGGCTCCATACAAGATCTCCCCTCAGTCTGGGGCTCCATACAAGATCTCCCCTCAGTCTGGGGCTCCATACAAGATCTCCCCTCAGTCTGGGGCTCCATACAAGATCTCCCCTCAGTCTGGGGCTCCATACAAGATCTCCACTCAATCTAGGGCCCCATACAAGATCTCCCCTCAGTCTGGGTCCCCATACAAGATCTCCCCTCAGTCTGGGGCTCCATACAAGATCTCCCCTCAGTCTGGGGCTCCATACAAGATCTCCCCTCAGTCTGGGGCTCCATACAAGATCTCCCCTCAGTCTGGGGCTCCATACAAGATCTCCCCTCAGTCTGGGGCCCCATACAAGATCTCCCCTCAGTCTGGGGCTCCATACAAGATCTCCCCTCAGTCTGGGGCCCCATACAAGATCTCCCCTCAGTCTGGGTCCCCATACAAGATCTCCCCTCAGTCTGGGGCTTCATACAAGATCTCCTCTCAGTCTGGGGCTCCATACAAGATCTCCCCTCAGTCTGGGGCTCCATACAAGATCTCCCCTCAGTCTGGGGCTCCATACAAGATCTCCCCTCAGTCTGGGGCTCCATACAAGATCTCCCCTCAGTCTGGGGGCTCCATACAAGATCTCCCCTCAGTCTGGGGCTCCATACAAGATCTCCCCTCAGTCTGGGGCCCCATACAAGATCTCCCCTCAGTCTGGGGCCCCATACAAGATCTCCCCTCAGTCTGGGGGCCCCATACAAGATCTCCTCTCAGTCTGGTGGCCCCATACAAGATCTCCCCTCAGTCTGGTGGCCCCATACAAGATCTCCCCTCAGTCTGGTGGCCCCATACAAGATCTTCCCTCAGTCTGGTGGCCCCATACAAGATATCCCCTCAGTCTGGGGGCCCAATACAAGATCTCCCCTCAGTCTGGGGGCCCCATACAAGATATCCCCTCAGTCTGGGGGCCCAATACAAGATCTCCCCTCAGTCTGGGGGCCCCATACAAGATCTCCCCTCAGTCTGGGGGCCCCATACAAGATCTCCCCTCAGTCTGGGGGCCCCATACAAGATCTCCCCTCAGTCTGGGGGCCCCATACAAGATCTCCCCTCTGTCTGGGGGCCCCATACATAATCTCCCCTCAGTCTGGGGGCCCCATACAAGATCTCCCCTCAGTCTGGGGGCCCCATACAAGATCTCCCCTCAGTCTAGGGGCCCCATACAAGATCATCTCCCCTCAGTCTGGGGGCCCCATACAAGATCTCTCCTCAGTCTGGGGCCCCATACAAGATCTCCCCTCAGTCTGGGGCCCCATACAAGATCTCCCCTCAGTCTGGGGCTCCATACAAGATCTCCCCTCAGTCTAGGGCTCCATACAAGATCTCCCCTCAGTCTGGGGCTCTATACAAGATCTCCCCTCAGTCTGGGGCTCCATACAAGATCTCCCCTCAGTCTGGGGCTCCATACAAGATCTCCCCTCAGTCTGGGGCTCCATACAAGATCTCCCCTCAGTCTGGGGCACCATACAAGATCTCCCCTCAGTCTGGGGCCCCATACAAGATCTCCCCTCAGTCTGGGGCCCCATACAAGATCTCCCCTCAGTCTGGGGCTCCATACAAGATCTCCCCTCAGTCTGGGGCTCCATACAAGATCTCCCCTCAGTCTGGGGCTCCATACAAGATCTCCACTCAATCTAGGGACCCATACAAGATCTCCCCTCAGTCTGGGTCCCCATACAAGATCTCCCCTCAGTCTGGGGCTCCATACAAGATCTCCCCTCAGTCTGGGGCTCCATACAAGATCTCCCCTCAGTCTGGGGCTCCATACAAGATCTCCCCTCAGTCTGGGGCTCCATACAAGATCTCCCCTCAGTCTGGGGCCCCATACAAGATCTCCCCTCAGTCTGGGGCTCCATACAAGATCTCCCCTCAGTCTGGGGCCCCATACAAGATCTCCCCTCAGTCTGGGTCCCCATACAAGATCTCCCCTCAGTCTGGGGCTTCATACAAGATCTCCTCTCAGTCTGGGGCTCCATACAAGATCTCCCCTCAGTCTGGGGCTCCATACAAGATCTCCCCTCAGTCTGGGGCTCCATACAAGATCTCCCCTCAGTCTGGGGCTCCATACAAGATCTCCCCTCGGTCTGGGGGCTCCATACAAGATCTCCCCTCAGTCTGGGGCCCCATACAAGATCTCCCCTCAGTCTGGGGCCCCATACAAGATCTCCCCTCAGTCTGGGGCTCCATACAAGATCTCCCCTCAATCTGGGGCTCCATACAAGATCTCCACTCAATCTGGGGCCCCATACAAGATTTCCCCTCAGTCTGGGTCCCCATACAAGATCTCCCCTCAGTCTGGGGCTCCATACAAGATCTCCCCTCAGTCTGGGGCTCCATACAAGATCTCCCCTCAGTCTGGGGCTCCATACAAGATCTCCCCTCAGTCTGGGGCCCCATACAAGATCTCCCCTCAGTCTGGGGCTCCATACAAGATCTCCCCTCAGTCTGGGGCTCCATACAAGATCTCCACTCAGTCTGGGGCCCCATACAAGATCTCCCCTCAGTCTGGGTCCCCATACAAGATCTTCCCTCAGTCTGGGGCTCCATACAAGATCCCCCCTCAGTCTGGGGCTCCATACAAGATCTCCCCTCAGTCTGGGGCTCCATACAATATCTCCCCTCAGTCTGGGGCCCCATACAAGATCTCCACTCAGTCTGGGGCTCCATACAAGATCTCCCCTCAGTCTGGGGGCTCCATACAAGATCTCCCCTCAGTCTGGGGCTCCATACAAGATCTCCCCTCAGTCTGGGGCCCCATACAAGATCTCCCCTCAGTCTGGGGCCCCATACAAGATCTCCCCTCAGTCTGGGGGCCCCATACAAGATCTCCCCTCAGTCTGGTGGCCCCATACAAGATCTCCCCTCAGTCTGGGGCCCCATACAAGATCTCCCCTCAGTCTGGGGGCCCCATACAAGATCTCCCCTCAGTCTGGTGGCCCAATACAAGATCTCCCCTAGGGATGAGCTTCGTGTTCGAGTCGAACATACGTTCGACTCGAACATCGGCTGTTCGATCGTTCGACGAAGATCGAACGATTTGGGCCGTTTGCGCCAAATTCGAGTGACGCGAACGGCCCACAATGCACTACGCCATCGCAGTGTCATCCAGGCGCTGTGATTGGCCAAGCATGCACTGTGACCCCGCATGCTTGGCCAATCACAGCGCCGGCAGCGAGGAGAGCAATGATTGGCCACAGGCAGGATGCCTGTGGCCAATTATTGCTGATGGGGTTTAGTACACGCCCCACACTATAAAAGGCCGCCAGCGAGGCGGCCTTGTGTAGTGTGTTCCGGAGCAGGGAAAGAGAAGCATAGGCAGGGACAGTGTCATTTTTTTTCCTTTACTAATCCTGGATTCCTTGTGTTTAGGGACAAATAAGGATAGGTAGGGAGAGTGTCAGTGACAGTGTGCTATTCTGTGCTAATCCTTGTTTGTAGGGACAGAGAGGTACAGTGAGGGAAACTGACAGTGTGCTATTCTGTTCTAAAACTATTTTGCTGAACCATATTTTCAATCCTTGAGTTGAGGGACAGAGAGCTACAGTGAGGGAAAGTGTCAGTGTGCTATTGTGTTCTAAAACTATTTTGCTGAACCATATTTTCAATCCTTGAGTTGAGGGACAGAGAGCTACAGTGAGTGAAAGTGTCAGTGTGCTATTGTGTTCTAAAACTATTTTGCTGAACCATATTTTCAATCCTTGAGTTGAGGGACAGAGAGGTACAGTGAGGGAAAGTGTCAGTGTGCTATTGTGTTCTAAAACTATTTTGCTGAACCATATTTTCAATCCTTGAGTTGAGGGACAGAGAGCTACAGTGAGTGAAACTGACAGTGTGCTATTCTGTTCTAAATCAATTTTGCTGTTCCATATTTTCAATCCTTGAGTTGAGGGACAGAGAGCTACAGTGAGGGAAAGTGTCAGTGTGCTATTGTGTTCTAAAACTATTTTGCTGAACCATATTTTCAATCCTTGAGTTGAGGGACAGAGAGCTACAGTGAGTGAAACTGACAGTGTGCTATTCTGTTCTAAATCAATTTTGCTGTTCCATATTTTCAATCCTTGAGTTGAGGGACAGAGAGGTACAGTGAGGGAAACTGACAGTGTGCTATTCTGTTCTAAATCAATTTTGCTGTTCCATATTTTCAATCCTTGAGTTGAGGGACAGAGAGCTACAGTGAGGGAAAGTGTCAGTGTGCTATTGTGTTCTAAAACTATTTTGCTGAACCATATTTTCAATCCTTGAGTTGAGGGACAGAGAGCTACATTGAGGGAAAGTGTCAGTGTGCTATTGTGTTCTAAAACTATTTTGCTGAACCATATTTTCAATCCTTGAGTTGAGGGACAGAGAGGTACAGTGAGGGAAACTGACAGTGTGCTATTCTGTTCTAAAACTATTTTGCTGTTCCATATTTTCAATCCCTGAGTTGAGGGACAGAGAAGGACACTCGTAGAAATTATCAGTGTGCTATTCTGTGCTAAATCTTGTTTGTAGGGAGGGACAGAGTAGGACAGTGAGGGAAAGTGTCAGTGTGCTATTCTGTTCTAAAACTTTTTTGCTGAACCATATTTTCAATCCTTGTGTTTAGGGACAGAGAAGGATAGGCAGGGGACAGTGTCAGTGTCATTGTTGCTAAGCCTCCTGCACAATATACACCTGAAGGTAGCCCTTATTGCTGTTTTTCTCATCTCCCTGCAGGCCATCCATTAAAATGTCTGGAAGGCAACCAAGGAGAGGCAGACAGTCAGGAGGCAAAAAAAGAGGGCAAGCAGGCTCTGTGTCTGGGGGCAACAGTGCTGGTCGTGTACGCAGTGCATTGTCATCAGCACATGGCCATGGGACACGCTTGTCCTTGTTTTCGGCAGCTGGACATGTTGAGCCACATCATGCCGAAGACTTGGTAGAGTGGATGACCAAGCCCACCTCATCCTCCTCATCCTCTCTCACCCAGGCTCAGGGTAGTGGCAAAGCAGCTGCCAAAGCATCCTCTTCTCTGGTATCATTATCTTCATTAGTCAATCCTTCCCTAGACCCACCATGTCCTCCTCCTGAGGAGTCCCCCGAACTGTTTGAGCACAGTGTTGGGTACATGCTCCAGGAGGATGCCCAGCGTTTGGAAGGATCTGATGATGATACCCAGCTAGAGGAAGGCAGCAGCGTGAGAGCAGAGAGAGGGGATGCTCAAGAAGGACACCAATCTGGCAGTCATGTTCCAGCAGCTGCAGCATACTGCCAGATTGGCTCCAGTGATGAGGAGGGAGGGGATGATGAGGTCACTGACTCCACGTGGGTGCCTAATAGGAGAGAGGAGGAGGAGGAGGATGAGGAGGAGGCACATCTCCAACGAGGCAGGATGCCCTTGAGTGGCCAGCGTATGGGCAGCACACCGACGGAATCACACCGCAGAGCTCCGCCTGTGCTGGGCGCTGCCTCTGCCCGTCATTCAAAAAGTTCTTTGGTGTGGGCCTTTTTTGAGGCGAGTGCATCAGATCGCACAGCTGCTGTTTGCAACATATGTCTCAAGCGTATATCGCGTGGCCAAAACATCAGCCGCTTGGGCACCACATGCTTGATCAGACATATGTTGACCTGCCATGCAGCTCGTTGGCAAGCCTACCTTAAAGACCCACACCAAAGAACAAAGCGGACCTCTCCTTGCACCGCATCAGCTGGGATCTCCAACCCCACTATACCTTCACTCCTCTCTGAAACCTGCTCTGAGAGGAATGAAGGTGTAGAATTAGGTGTGTCACAGGCAAGTACTTGCGGGCACTCTGCTAGCAGTACACCAACGTCCGATTCTAGCAGGCAAATTTCCCTGCCCCAGCTGCTGGACCGTCGAAAGAAGTTCACTCCCAGCCATCCACATGCCCAGCGGTTGAATGCTAGCTTGGCTAAATTGCTAGCGCTTCAACTGCTGCCTTTTCAGTTGGTAGAGTCGGCCCCCTTCCGTGAGTTTGTGCAATGTGCGGTTCCTCAGTGGCAGGTTCCCAAACGACACTTTTTCGCACGGAAGGCTATTCCGGCTCTCTACAGGCATGTGGAAGGCAATGTCTTGGCCTCGCTGGACAGGGCGGTCAGCGGTAAGGTGCATATTACCGCTGACTCATGGTCCAGCAGGAGGCATGGACAGGGACGTTACCTTTCTTTCACGGCCCATTGGGTCACTCTTTTGGCAGCTGGGAAGGATGCAGGACAAGGTGCAGTAGTGTTGGAGGTTGTTCCACCCCCACGCCTCCAAAATGCTACTACTGGTTGTGACACACCTCTCTCCTCCACCCCCTCCTCTTCTTCTTCCTCCATGGCCTCTTCCTGTGGTTTGTCCTCAGAACCAGCGGTGCTCCGTAGACGTTCAAGGGGCTACGCAAGTACGCAGGCAAAAAGATGCCATGCCGTGCTTGCGCTGGTGTGTTTGGGGGACAGGAGCCACACTGGGGCAGAGGTCCTGTCTGCTCTGCAGGGGCAGGCCGAGAGGTGGTTGACGCCACGCCAGCTTAAGCCAGGAATGGTGGTTTGCGACAATGGCACCAACCTCCTCTCCGCCCTCCGACAGGGACAACTGACCCATGTGCCCTGTATGGCTCACGTCCTTAACCTGGTGGTGCAGCGGTTCTTGGGCAGGTACCCGGGCTTACAGGATGTCCTGAGGCAGGCCAGGAAAGTCTGTGTGCATTTCCGCAGATCTTATAATGCCAGTGCTCGCCTGGCTGAGCTTCAAAAGGAGTTGAACCTGCCCAAGAACCGCCTTATATGTGACATGCCCACCAGGTGGAACTCAACGTTGGCCATGCTGCAGCGGCTGCACACGCAGCAGAGGGCCATCAATGAGTACCTGTGCGACTACGGCACCAGGACAGGGTCAGGGGAGCTCGGTTTTTTTTCACCACGCCAGTGGGGCATGATCAGGGATGCATGCACTGTCCTGGCACCATTTGAGGAGGCCACGAGGATGGTGAGCAGTGACAGTGCATGCATCAGTGACACTGTACCTCTTGTCCACCTGTTGGAGCACACGCTGCGTGGAATAATGGACAGGGCACTTGAGGCAGAACAGAGGCAGGAAGAGGAGGACTTCCTTGCCTTTCAAGGCCCCCTTTACCCAGACAGTGTTCCTTCTGTCCCACCCATCGCACAGGAAGAGGAGGAGGAGGAGGAGGAGGAGGATTGTGTCAGCATGGAGGTGGAGGCTGGCACTCAGCATCATCAGCAGCAGTCTTTTAGGGATGATTTACAGTCCCAAGAAACCAGTGGACTTGTACGTGGCTGGGAGGAGGTGGCTGCGGATCATGTCGTCCTTAGTGACCCAGAGGACTCCGGACTGAATGCCTCAGCTAACCTACGCTGCATGGCCTCCCTGATCCTGCAAAGTCTGCGGAAGGATCCTCGTATTCTTCGGATCAAGGAGAGGGACCATTACTGGCTGGCCACTCTCCTTGATCCACGGTACAAGGGTAAGGTTGCGGACCTTATCGTACCGTCGCAGAGGGAGCAGAGGATGAGACAACTCCGGGAGGCCTTGCAGAAAGGTCTGTGCAACGCGTTCCCAGAGACTGGGAGGTTACAAACTCCTGGTCCTGGACAACGAGTTGCTGAGGCTTCGGGCAGTCAAAGAAGGAGCGGTGGGGAAGGTGGCCGTCTGACCGATGCGTTCAGACAATTCTTTAGTCCGCAGCCCCAAAGTATGATCGGTTCCAGCAACCATCGCCAGCGTCTGATATACATGGTGCAGGAATACCTAGGGGCAAGGTCAGACTTGGACACCTTCCCCACCGAAAATCCTCTGGCTTACTGGGTCTTGAGGATGGATCACTGGCCAGAGCTTGCACAGTATGCAATTGAGCTACTGGCCTGTCCTGCATCCAGCGTTCTTTCAGAACGCACATTCAGTGCTGCTGGAGGATTTGTCACGGATCACAGGGTGCGCCTGTCCACCGACTCGGTTGATCGACTGACTTTCATCAAGATGAACCAGTCTTGGATCACCACCAGCTACCACACACCAGATGCTGATATAACAGACTAATTGATTTTAAAATGTCACATCCCTTCAAGACTGATGCTGATGCTGAGTGCCTGTGCTGTTATGTTGTCTGGCTATCCTCCTCCTCCTCAATGATACGATTAACGATGATAGCTTGGAAGATCATTTTGGTTTATGGGTGACGCCACCAGTGGCTAAGGCCCAATTTTTCAGCCCCTGTTTAACAGGGGCGTGTAATTAAAATTTTTGATGCAATACTTTGCAACAGGCCTCATTGCTGTGCTCCAAGTACAGTATCTGTGAGGGGTTGCAGTGTTGTGCCACCAGTGCCTAAGGCCCAATTTTTCAGCCCCTGTTCAACAGGGGCATGCAATTATAATTATTGATCTAATAATTCACAGCAGGGCCCATTGCTGCGCCCACCAAGAGTAACTGTCAGGCCTTACAGTGTTGTGCCACCAGCAACACCATCACCACCACCACCACCACCAAAGGCCCAGTTTTTCAGCCCCTGTTCAACAGGGGCATGCAATTATAATTATTGTTCTAATAATTCACAGAAGGGACCATTGCTGCGCCCACCAAGAGTAACTGTCAGGCCTTACAGTGTTGTGGCACCAGCACCACCATCAAAGGCCCAATTTTTACTACCACTGATCAACAATTATATGTTATTACAATTCCTGATATTATACTTGACAGCAGGGCGTTACAGCACCCACCAAGAATAACTGTGAGTGCTTTCAGTGTTGTGCCAACACTAACACCTAAGGGGCCTATTTCTGCAGAGTATATACGGCAGGTCCCTACTTTCAAACATCCAACTTACAAACTACTACTACTTGCAAACGGAAGAAGACAACAGGAAGTGAGAGGAAATCTACCCCTTGGAAGGAAAATTCTCTCCTGTAAGAATTAATATGGGAGAAAGGTGTCTCCTCTCTACTGATGCTTTATCACCAATCCTTGTTTCAATACAAACACCACATTTCAAAAAGAGTTGTCATTGGGACGCAAAGTGAGGTGAAATGTTCTGAACAGGGGCACAGACAGCAAAAAAAAATGTGACAGGGGTGATAACCGTTCCCTATGTTTTCCAAAAAGCTAAAAAAAAGGAATTTGGCATGGAGCTACACTTAAACAATGCAGCTGTTCAAAATTACAAACAGATTCTACATAAGAACAAACCTACAGTCCCTGTCTTGTATGCACCGCCTGTATACGGCTGTTCAGAGTATATAGGGGCTTTTTTATTTTGTGTGCGGGGTTCCCCTTAATATCCATACAAGACCCAAAGGGGCTGGTAATGGGCTGGGGTAGGGGGGGGGGGTTGATGGGGTAGCTATGCCATTTTTCCTAAAGATTTTCATCCATATTACCGGGACCAGACATTGCATTAAAGCCGCAAGCAGTTTTAAATGGCTTTTTTTCCTTTAGAAATGTTATTTTGTGCAGGGACAGTTCTAAACACGGGAAACACGTGGCACTTCACAGGCATACTTTAGACACCCCCCCAGGTACAATATTTAAAGGACTATTTGACTTTTTTTTTTCACTTTATGCATCATTAAAATGACTGCTCCCGGAAAACGTCCGTTTTTAAAACTTCTTTTTGCATTGATACATGTCCCCTGGTGCAGAACCCGGGTTCCCAAACTCTGTTTCGGACAATAACATGGATAATAGTCGTTATAATTAGCACTTTAGAATCCGAACGTTCGCATCCATTGTATTTAATAGGGTTCTAATGTTCGCGCGAACTTTCGGTCCGTTCGCGGGTTCTGGTGCGAACTGAACCCGGGGGTGTTCGGCTCATCACTAATCTCCCCTCAGTCTGGTGGCCCCATACAAGATCTCCCCTCAGTCTGGTGGCCTCATACAAGATCTTCCCTCAGTCTGGTGGCCCCATACAAGATATCCCCTCAGTCTGGGGGCCCCATACAAGATCTCCCCTCAGTCTGGGGGCCCCATACAAGATCTCCCCTCAGTCTGGGGGCCCCATACAAGATCTCCCCTCAGTCTGGGGGCCCCATACATAATCTCCCCTCAGTCTGGGGGCCCCATACAAGATCTCCCCTCAGTCTGGGGGCCCCATACAAGATCTCCCCTCAGTCTAGGGGCCCATACAAGATCTCCCCTCAGTCTGGGGGCCCCATACAAGATCTCTCCTCAGTCTGGGGCCCCATACAAGATCTCCCCTCAGTCTGGGGCTCCATACAAGATCTCCCCTCAGTCTGGGGCTCCATACAAGATCTCCCCTCAGTCTGGGGCTCCATACAAGATCTCCCCTCAGTCTAGGGCTCCATACAAGATCTCCCCTCAGTCTGGGGCTCCATACAAGATCTCCCCTCAGTCTGGGGCTCCATACAAGATCTCTCCTCAGTCTGGGGCCCCATACAAGATCTCCACTCAGTCTGGGGCTCCATACAAGATCTCCCCTCAGTCTGGGGCTCCATACAAGATCTCCCCTCAGTCTAGGGCTCCATACAAGATCTCCCCTCAGTCTGGGGCTCTATACAAGATCTCCCCTCAGTCTTGGGCTCCATACAAGATCTCCCCTCAGTCTGGGGCTCCATACAAGATCTCCCCTCAGTCTGGGGCCCCATTCAAGATCTCCCCTCAGTCTGGGGCTCCATACAAGATCTCCCCTCAGTCTGGGGCCCCATACAAGATCTCCCCTCAGTCTGGGGCCCCATACAAGATCTCCCCTCAGTCTGGGGCTCCATACAAGATCTCCACTCAATCTAGGGCCCCATACAAGATCTCCCCTCAGTCTGGGTCCCCATACAAGATCTCCCCTCAGTCTGGGGGCCCCATACAAGATCTCCCCTCAGTCTGGGGCTCCATACAAGATCGCCTCTCAGTCTGGGGCTCCATACAAGATCTCCCCTCAGTCTGGGGCTCCATACAAGATCTCCCCTCAGTCTGGGGCTCCATACAAGATCTCCCCTCAGTCTGGGGCTCCATACAAGATCTCCCCTCAGTCTGGGGCCCCATACAAGATCTCCCCTCAGTCTGGGGCTCCATACAAGATCTCCCCTCAGTCTGGGGCCCCATACAAGATCTCCCCTCAGTCTGGGTCCCCATACAAGATCTCCCCTCAGTCTGGGGCTCCATACAAGATCTCTTCTCAGTCTGGGGCTCCATACAAGATCTCCCCTCAGTCTGGGGGCTCCATACAAGATCTCCCCTCAGTCTGGGGGCTCCATTCAAGATCTCCCCTCAGTCTGGGGCCCCATACAAGATCTCCCCTCAGTCTGGGGCCCCATACAAGATCTCCCCTCAGTCTGGTGGCCCCATACAAGATCTCCACTCAGTCTGGTGGCCCCATACAAGATCTCCCCTCAGTCTGGTGGCCCCAAACAAGATCTTCCCTCAGTCTGGTGGCCCCATACAAGATATCCCCTCAGTCTGGGGGCCCAATACAAGATATCCCCTCAGTCTGGGGCTCCATACAAGATCTCCCCTCAGTCTGGGGCTCCATACAAGATCTCCCCTCAGTCTGGGGCTCCATACAAGATCTCCCCTCAGTCTGGTGCCCCATACATGATCTCCCCTCAGTCTGGTGGCCCCAAACAAGATCTTCCCTCAGTCTGGTGGCCCCATACAAGATATCCCCTCAGTCTGGGGGCCCAATACAAGATCTCCCCTCAGTCTGGGGCTCCATACAAGATCTCCCCTCAGTCTGGGGCTCCATGCAAGATCTCCCCTCAGTCTGGGGCTCCATACAAGATCTCCCCTCAGTCTGGTGGCCCCATACAAGATCTTCCCTCAGTCTGGGGGCCCAATACAAGATCTCCCCTCAGGTCTGGGGCTCCATACAAGATCTCCCCTCAGTCTGGGGCTCCATACAAGATCTCCCCTCAGTCTGGGGCTCCATACAAGATCTCCCCTCAGTCTGGGGCTCCATACAAGATCTCCCCTCAGTCTGGGGCTCCATACAGGATCTTCCCTCAGTCTGGGGCTCCATACAAGATCTCCCCTCAGTCTGGGGCTCCATACAAGATCTCCCCTCAGTCTGGGGCTCCATACAAGATCTCCCCTCAGTCTGGGGCCCCATACAAGATCTCCCCTCAGTCTGGGGCTCCATACAAGATCTCCCCTCAGTCTGGGGCTCCATACAAGATCTCCCCTCAGTCTGGGGGCCCCATACAAGATCTCCCCTCAGTCTGGGGCTCCATACAAGATCTCCCCTCAGTCTGGGGGCCCCATACAAGATCTCCCCTCAGTCTGGGGCTCCATACAAGATCTCCCCTCAGTCTGGGGCCCCATACAAGATCTCCCCTCAGTCTGGTGGCCCCATACAAGATCTTCCCTCAGTCTGGTGGCCCATACAAGATATCCCCTCAGTCTGGGGGCCCAATACAAGATCTCCCCTCAGTCTGGGGCTCCATACAAGATCTCCCTCAGTCTGGGGCTCCATACAAGATCTCCCCTCAGTCTGGGGCTCCATACAAGATCTCCCCTCAGTCTGGTGGCCCCATACAAGATATCCCCTCAGTCTGGGGGCCCAATACAAGATCTCCCCCTCAGTCTGGGGCTCCATACAAGATCTCCCTCAGTCTAGGGGCCCAATACAAGATCTCCCCCCAGTCTGGGGCTCCATACAAGATCTCCCCTCAGTCTGGGGCTCCATACAAGATCTCCCCTCAGTCTGGGGCTCCATACAAGATCTCCCCTCAGTCTGGGGCTCCATACAAGATCTCCCCTCAGTCTGGGGGCTCCATACAAGATCCCCCCTCAGTCTGGGGCTCCATACAAGATCTCCCCTCAGTCTGGGGCCCCATACAAGATCTCCCCTCAGTCTGGGGCCCCATACAAGATCTCCCCCTCAGTCTGGGGGCCCCATACAAGATCTCCCCTCAGTCTGGTGGCCCCATACAAGATCTCCCCTCAGTCTGGTGGCCCCATACAAGATCTTCCCTCAGTCTGGTGGCCCCATACAAGATATCCCCTCAGTCTGGGGGCCCAATACAAGAGCTCCCCTCAGTCTGGGGGCCCCATACAAGATCTCCCTCAGTCTGGGGGCCCCATACAAGCTCTCCCCTCAGTCTGGGGCTCCATACAAGATCTCCCCTCAATCTGGGGCTCCATACAAGATCTCCCCTCAGTCTGGGGCTCCATACAAGATCTCCCCTCAGTCTGGGGCCCCATACAAGATCTCCCCTCAGTCTGGGGCTCCATACAAGATCTCCCCTCAGTCTGGGGCCCCATACAAGATCTCCCCTCAGTCTGGGGCCCCATACAAGATCTCCCCTCAGTATGGAGGCCCCATACAAGATCTCCCCTCAGTCTGGGGCTCCATACAAGATCTCCCCTCAGTCTGGGGCTCCATACAAGATCTCCCCTCAGTCTGGGGCCCCATACAAGATCTCCCCTCAGTCTGGGGCCCCATACAAGATCTCCCCTCAGTCTGGGGGCCCCATACAAGATCTCCCTCAGTCTGGGGGCCCCATACAAGATCTCCCCTCAGTCTGGGGGCCCCATACAAGATCTCCCCTCAGTCTGGGGGCCCCATACAAGATCTCCCCTCAGTCTGGGGGCCCCATACATGATCTCCCCTCAGTCTGGGGGCCCCCATACAAGATCTCCCCTCAGTCTGGGGGCCCCATACAAGATCTCCCTCAGTCTAGGGGCCCCATACAAGATCTCCCCTCAGTCTGGGGGCCCCATACAAGATCTCTCCTCAGTCTGGGGCCCCATACAAGATCTCCCCTCAGTCTGGGGCTCCATACAAGATCTCCCCTCAGTCTAGGGCTCCATACAAGATCTCCCCTCAGTCTGGGGGTCCATACAAGGTCTCCCCTCAGTCTGGGGCTCCATACAAGATCTCCCCTCAATCTGGGGCTCCATACAAGATCTCCCCTCAGTCTGGGGCTCCATACAAGATCTCCCCTCAGTCTGGGGCCCCATACAAGATCTCGCCTCAGTCTGGGGGCCCCATACAAGATCTCCCCTCAGTCTGGGGCTCCATACAAGATCTCCCCTCAGTCTGGGGCTCCATACAAGATCTCCCCTCAGTCTGGGGCCCCATACAAGATCTCCCCTCAGTCTGGGGCCCCATACAAGATCTCCCCTCGGGGAGGATCAATGATCATGAGAACGGTGAGGAATCCGCCCAGAACTACACGGGAGAATCTTGTCACTGATCTCAGCCGGGACCATCGTCACCAAGACAACAATCGGTAACACACTACACTGTGATTGGCTGAAGTCCTGCAGCCCCCGCAAGGTCCCCCGATCAGGAAATCACATGGACAGCCCGTCTGATGTCTGATAATCAACATCTGAATGATTCCGAGGAGAACTGGGGGAGTTCTGTGGTCAGAGGAGACCAAAATCCATCTCTTTGGCCTCATCTCAACTCACTGTGTTTGGAGGGAGGAGCCTATGACCCCAAGAACCCCATCCCCCACCATCATACATGGAGAACACCATCCCCCATCGTCATCCATGGAGAACACCATCCCCCACCGTCATACATGGGAGAACACCATCCCCCACCATCATCCATGGAGAACACCATCTCCCACCGTCATACATGGAGAACACCATCCCCCATCGTCATCCATGGAGAACACCATCCCCCACCGTCATACATGGAGAAACACCATCCCCCACCGTCATCCATGGAGAACACCATCCCCCACCGTCATCCATGGCAAACACCATCCCCCACCGTCATACATGGAGAAACACCATCCCCCACCGTCATACATGGAGAACACCACCCCCCACCGTCATACATGGAGGACACCATCCCCCACCGTCATACATGGAGAACACCATCCCCCACCGTCATACATGGAGAACACCATCCCCCACCGTCATACATGGAGAACACCATCCCCCACCGTCATACATGGAGAACACCATCCCCCACCATCATACATGGAGAACACCATCCCCCACCGTCATACATGGAGAACATCTCTCTCAACAACAACAACAGAGGAGGAGGAAAAAGAGAGAGATATCTCTCTCAACAACAACAACGGAGGAGGAGGAAAAGAGAGAGATATCTCTCTCAACAACAACAACGGAGGAGGAGGAAAAGAGAGAGATACATGGAGAACACCATCCCCCACCGTCATACATGGAGAACCCCATCCCCCACGTCATACATGGAGAACCCAATCCCCACCGTCATCATGGAGAACACCATCCCCCACCGTCATCCATGGAGAACACCATCCCCCACTGTCATCCATGGCAAACACCATCCCCACCGTCATACATGGAGAACACCATCCCCCAACGTCATACATGGAGAACACCATCCCCCACCGTCATCCATGGAGAACACCATCCCCCACCGTCATCCATGGAGAACACCATCCCCCACCGTCCTACATGGAGAACACCATCCCCCACCGTCATCCATGAAGAACACCATCCCCCACTGTCATACATGGAGAACACCATCCCCCACCGTCATACATGGAGAACACCACCCCCCACCGTCATACATGGAGAACACCATCCCCCACCGTCATACATGGAGAACACCATCCCCCACCGTCATACATGGAGAACACCATCCTCCACCGTCATCCATGGAGAACGCCACCCCCACCGTCATCCATGGAGAACACCATCCCCCACTGTCATCCATGGAGAACACCATCCCCCACCGTCATACATGGAGAACACCATCCCCCATCGTCATACATGGAGAACACCATCCCCCACCGTCATCCATGGAGAACGCCACCCCCCACCGTAATCCATGGAGAACGCCACCCCCCACCGTCATCCATGGAGAACGCCACCCCCACCGTCATACATGGAGAACACCATCCCCCCACCGTCATACATGGAGAACACCATCCCCCACCGTCATCCATGGAGAACGCCACCCCCCACCGTAATCCATGGAGAACGCCACCCCCCACCGTCATCCATGGAGAACACCATCCCTCACTGTCCTACATGGAGAACACCATCCCCCACCGTCATACATGGAGAACACCCTCCCCCCCACCGTCATACATGGAGAACACCATCCCCCACCGTCATACATGGAGAACACCACCCCCCACCGTCATACATGGAGAACACCATCCCCACCGTCATCATGGAGAACACCATCCCCCCACCGTCATACATGGAGAACACCACCCCCACCGTCATCCATGGAGAACACCATCCCCACCGTCGTACATGGAGAACACCATCCCCCACCATCATCCATGGAGAACACCGTCCCCCACCGTCATACATGGAGAACACCATCCCCCATCGTCATCCATGGAGAACACCATCCCCCACCGTCATACATGGAGAACACCATCCCCCACCGTCATCCATGGAGAACACCATCCCCCACCGTCATCCATGGAGAACACCATCCCCCACTGTCATACATGGAGAACACATCCCCCACCGTCATACATGGAGAACCCCATCCTCCACCGTCATACATGGAGAACACCATCCCCATCGTCATCCATGGAGAACACCATCCCCCACCGTCATCCATGGAGAACACCATCCCCCACCGTCATCCATGGCAAACACCATCCCCCACCGTCATACATGGAGAACACCATCCCCCACCGTCATACATGGAGAACACCATCCCCCACCGTCATCCATGGAGAACACCATCCCCCACCGTCATACATGGTGAACCCCATCCTCCACCGTCATACATGGAGAACACCATCCCCCACCGTCATACATGGAGAACACCATCCCCCACCATTATCCATGGAGGACACCATCCCCCACCGTCATACATGGAGAACCACCATCCCCCACCGTCATACATGGAGAACACCATCCCCCACCGTCATACATGGAGAACCCCATCCCCCACCGTCATACATGGAGAACACCATCCCCCACCGTCATCCATGGAGAACACCATCCCCACCGTCATCCATGGAGAACACCATTCCCCACCGTCATCCATGGCAAACACCATCCCCCACCGTCATACATGGAGAACACCATCCCCCACCGTCATACATGGAGAACACCATCCCCCACCGTCTGTTCTAAAACTTTTTGCTGAACCATATTTTCAATCCTTGTGTTTAGGACAGAGAAGGATAGGCAGGGGACAGTGTCAGTGTCATTGTTGCTAAGCCTCCTGCACAATATACACCTGAAGGTAGCCCTTATTGCTTTTTTCCCATCTCCCTGCAGGCCATCTATTAGAATGTCTGGAAGGCAAACAAGGAGAGGCAGACAGTCAGGAGGCAAAAAAAGAGGGCAAGCAGGCTCTGTGTCTGGGGGCAACAGTGCTGGTCGTGTACGCGGTGCATTGTCATCAGCACATGGCCATGGGACACGCTTGTCCTTGTTTTCGGCAGCTGGACATGTTGAGCCACATCATGCCGAAGACTTGGTAGAGTGGATGACCAAGCCCACCCCATCCTCCTCATCCTCTCTCACCCAGGCTCAGGGTAGTGGCAAAGCAGCTGCCAAAGCGTCCTCTTCTCTGGTATCATTATCTTCATTAGTCAATCCTTCCCTAGACCCACCATGCCCTCCTCCTGAGGAGTCCCCCGAACTGTTTGAGCACAGTGTTGGGTACATGCTCCAGGAGGATGCCCAGCGTTTGGAAGGATCTGATGATGATACCCAGCTAGAGGAAGGCAGCAGCGTGAGAGCAGAGAGAGGGGATGCTCAAGAAGGACACCAATCTGGCAGTCATGTTCCAGCAGCTGCAGCATACTGCCAGATTGGCTCCAGTGATGAGGAGGGAGGGGATGATGAGGTCACTGACTCCACGTGGGTGCCTAATAGGAGAGAGGAGGAGGAGGAGGATGAGGAGGAGGCACATCTCCAACGAGGCAGGATGCCCTTGAGTGGCCAGCGTATGGGCAGCACACCAACGGAATCACACCGCAGAGCTCCGCCTGTGCAGGGCGCTGCCTCTGCCCGTCATTCAAAAAGTTCTTTGGTGTGGGCCTTTTTTGAGGCGAGTGCATCAGATCGCACAGCTGCTGTTTGCAACATATGTCTCAAGCGTATATCGCGTGGCCAAAACATCAGCCGCTTGGGCAGTTGGGCACCACATGCTTGATCAGACATATGTTGACCTGCCATGCAGCTCGTTGGCAAGCCTACCTTAAAGACCCACACCAAAGAACAAAGCTGACCTCTTCTTGCACCGCATCAGCTGGGATCTCCAACCCCACTATACCTTCACTCCTCTCTGAAACCTGCTCTGAGAGGAATGAAGGTGTAGAATTAGGTGTGTCACAGGCAAGTACTTGCGGGCACTCTGCTAGCAGTACACCAACGTCCGATTCTAGCAGGCAAATTTCCCTGCCCCAGCTGCTGGACCGTCGAAAGAAGTTCACTCCCAGCCATCCACATGCCCAGCGGTTGAATGCTAGCTTGGCTAAATTGCTAGCGCTTCAACTGCTGCCTTTTCAGTTGGTAGACTCGGCCCCCTTCCGTGAGTTTGTGCAATGTGCGGTTCCTCAGTGGCAGGTTCCCAAACGACACTTTTTCGCACGGAAGGCTATTCCGGCTCTCTACAGGCATGTGGAAGGCAATGTCTTGGCCTCGCTGGACAGGGCGCTCAGCGGTAAGGTGCATATTACCGCTGACTCATGGTCCAGCAGGCATGGACAGGGACGTTACCTTTCTTTCACGGCCCATTGGGTCACTCTTTTGGCAGCTGGGAAGGATGCAGGACAAGGTGCAGTAGTGTTGGAGGTTGTTCCACCCTCATGCCTCCAAAATGCTACTACTGGTTGTGACACACCTCTCTCCTCCACCCCCTCCTCTTCTTCTTCCTCCATGGCCTCTTCCTGTGGTTTGTCCTCGGAACCAGCGGTGCTCCGTAGGCGTTCAAGGGGCTACGCAAGTACGCAGGCAAAAAGATGCCATGCCGTGCTTGCGCTGGTGTGTTTGGGGGACAGGAGCCACACTGGGGCAGAGGTTCTGTCTGCTCTGCAGGGGCAGGCCGAGAGGTGGTTGACGCCACGCCAGCTTAAGCCAGGAATGGTGGTTTGCGACAATGGCACCAACCTCCTCTCCGCCCTCCGACAGGGACAACTGACCCATGTGCCCTGTATGGCTCACGTCCTTAACCTGGTGGTGCAGCGGTTCTTGGGCAGGTACCCGGGCTTACAGGATGTCCTGAGGCAGGCCAGGAAAGTCTGTGTGCATTTCCGCAGATCTTATAATGCCAGTGCTCGCCTGGCTGAGCTGCAAAAGGAGTTGAACCTGCCCAAGAACCGCCTTATATGTGACATGCCCACCAGGTGGAACTCAACGTTGGCCATGCTGCAGCGGCTGCACACGCAGCAGAGGGCCATCAATGAGTACCTGTGCGACTACGGCACCAGGACAGGGTCAGGGGAGCTCGGGTTTTTTTCACCACGCCAGTGGGGCATGATCAGGGATGCATGCACTGTCCTGGCACCATTTGAGGAGGCCACGAGGATGGTGAGCAGTGACAGTGCATGCATCAGTGACACTGTACCTCTTGTCCACCTGTTGGAGCACACGCTGTGTGGAATAATGGACAGGGCACTTGAGGCAGAACAGAGGCAGGAAGAGGAGGACTTCCTTGCCTGTCAAGGCCCCCTTTACCCAGACAGTGTTCCTTCTGTCCCACCCATCGCACAGGAAGAGGAGGAGGAGGAGGAGGATTGTGTCAGCATGGAGGTGGAGGCTGGCACTCAGCATCATCAGCAGCAGTCTTTTAGGGATGATTTACAGTCCCAAGAAACCAGTGGACTTGTACGTGGCTGGGAGGAGGTGGCTGCGGATCATGTCGTCCTTAGTGACCCAGAGGACTCCGGACTGAATGCCTCAGCTAACCTACGCTGCATGGCCTCCCTGATCCTGCAAAGTCTGCGGAAGGATCCTCGTATTCTTCGGATCAAGGAGAGGGACCATTACTGGCTGGCCACTCTCCTTGATCCACGGTACAAGGGTAAGGTTGCGGACCTTATCTTACCATCGCAGAGGGAGCAGAGGATGAGACAACTCCGGGAGGCCTTGCAGAAAGGTCTGTGCAACGCGTTCCCAGAGACTGGGAGGTTACAAACTCCTGGTCCTGGACAACGAGTTGCTGAGGCTTCGGGCAGTCAAAGAAGGAGCGGTGGGGAAGGTGGCCGTCTGACCGATGCGTTCAGACAATTCTTTAGTCCGCAGCCCCAAAGTATGATCGGTTCCAGCAACCATCGCCAGCGTCTGATATACATGGTGCAGGAATACCTAGGGGCAAGGTCAGACTTGGACACCTTCCCCACCGAAAATCCTCTGGCTTACTGGGTCTTGAGGATGGATCACTGGCCAGAGCTTGCACAGTATGCAATTGAGCTACTGGCCTGTCCTGCATCCAGCGTTCTTTCAGAACGCACATTCAGTGCTGCTGGAGGATTTGTCACGGATCACAGGGTGCGCCTGTCCACCGACTCGGTTGATCGACTGACTTTCATCAAGATGAACCAGTCTTGGATCACCACCAGCTACCACACACCAGATGCTGAAATAACAGACTAATTGATTTTAAAATGTCACATCCCTTCAAGACTGATGCTGATGCTGAGTGCCTGTGCTGTTATGTTGTCTGGCTATCCTCCTCCTCCTCCTCAATGATACGATTAACGATGATAGCTTGGAAGATCATTTTGGTTTATGGGTGACGCCACCAGTGGCTAAGGCCCAATTTTTCAGCCCCTGTTTAACAGGGGCGTGTAATTAAAATTTTTGATGCAATACTTTGCAACTGGCCTCATTGCTGTGCTCCAAGTACAGTATCTGTGAGGGGTTGCAGTGTTGTGCCACCAGTGCCTAAGGCCCAATTTTTCAGCCCCTGTTCAACAGGGGCATGCAATTATAATTATTGATCTAATAATTCACAGCAGGGCCCATTGCTGCGCCCACCAAGAGTAACTGTCAGGCCTTACAGTGTTGTGCCACCAGCAACACCATCACCACCACCACCACCACCAAAGGCCCAGTTTTTCAGCCCCTGTTCAACAGGGGCATGCAATTATAATTATTGATCTAATAATTCACAGAAGGGACCATTGCTGCGCCCACCAAGAGTAACTGTCAGGCCTTACAGTGTTGTGGCACCAGCACCACCATCAAAGGCCCAATTTTTACTACCACTGATCAACAATTATATGTTATTACAATTCCTGATATTATACTTGACAGCAGGGCGTTCCAGCACCCACCAAGAATAACTGTGAGTGCTTTCAGTGTTGTGCCAACACCAACACCTAAGGGGCCAATTTCTGCAGAGTATATACGGAAGGTCCCTACTTTCAAACATCCAACTTACAAACTACTACTACTTGCAAATGGAAGAAGGCAACAGGAAGTGAGAGGAAATCTACCCCTTGGAAGGAAAATTCTCTCCTGTAAGAATTAATATGGGAGAAAGGTGTCTCCTCTCTACTGATGCTTTATCACCAATCCTTGTTTCAATACAAACACCACATTTCAAAAAGAGTTGTCATTGGGACGCAAAGTGAGGTGAAATGTTCTGAACAGGGGCACAGACAGCAAAAAAAATGTGACAGGGGTGATAACCGTTCCCTATGTTTTCCAAAAAGCTAAAAAAAAGGAATTTGGCATGGAGCTACACTTAAACAATGCAGCTGTTCAAAATTACAAACAGATTCTACATAAGAACAAACCTACAGTCCCTGTCTTGTATGCACCGCCTGTATACGGCTGTTCAGAGTATATAGGGGCTTTTTTATTTTGTGTGCGGGGTTCCCCTTAATATCCATACAAGACCCAAAGGGGCTGGTAATGGGCTGGGGTAGGGGGGGGGGGGTTTGATGGGGTAGCTATGCCATTTTTCCTAAAGATTTTCATCCATATTACCGGGACCAGACATTGCATTAAAGCCGCAAGCAGTTTTAAATGGCTTTTTTTCCTTTAGAAAATAGGATTTTTATAACAGCTTACCTGTAAAATCCTTTTCTTGGAGTACATCACGGGACACAGAGCGACATAGTCATTACTAATGGGTTATATAGATACCGTCAGGTGCTGGCACTGGCAACTTCCAAAACCGGAAGTACCCTCCCCTATATAAGCCCCTCCCATCCGGGAGCACCTCAGTTTTGTAGCAGAGCAATAAGTGTCCCCAAAGAGGGGCGGGAGCTCTGTGTCCCGTGATGTACTCCAAGAAAAGGATTTTACAGGTAAGCTGTTATAAAAATCCTATTTTCTTTCTCGTACATCACGGGACACAGAGCGACATAGTCATTACTAATGGGATGTCCTAAAGCAATGCCCAATGAGGGGGGGGATACACCATATATAAGCTGAGCGCTATCAGACATGAGGATCTTTTGCGGCCTGCAACACACTGCGCCCAAAGGCGACATCCTCCTGACTTCTAACGTCCACCTGGTAGAACCTAGTAAACGTGTGTACTGAAGACCATGTTGTGGCCTTACAGATTTGAGCCAGGGAGGCCTGGTGATGCACTGCCCATGAAGTTCCAACTGCTCTCGTGGAGTGCGCCCTAACTTTGAACGGAGGCGGTCTCCTTCTCAAGCCATAGGCTTGTATTATGACCTGTCGAATCCACCTGGCTAAAGTAGATTTTGACGCTGCCTGACCCTCTCTGGGGCCTTCCGGCAGAATAAACAAAGTATCCGTTCTGCGAATCTGAGCAGTGGCCTTTAGATAAGCTTTAACTGCTCTTACTACATCCAAAGAATGCAATAACTTTTCCTCTACCGAAGTAGGTTTGGGGAAAAAAGAAGGAAGAACCACATCTTGGTTCAAATGAAACCTCGATACCACCTTAGGAAGAAAGGCTGGATGAGGACGTAACACTACTCTATCCTTATGGATAACCAGATATGGCTCCTTACAGGACATAGCTGCTAATTCCGACACTCTTTTAGCCGAACAAATGGCTACTAGAAAAATCTATTTCCTGGTGAGAAGCACCAAAGAAATATGATGTAATGGTTCAAATGGTTGTTTCTGTAGAACCGACAGAACCAAGTTTAGATCCCATGGACATATGGGAATATTAACCGGAGGACTAATACGCATCACTCCTTGTATAAAGGCTTTGACTAGTGAATGCGAAGCCAAGGGCATTTGAAAAAATATTGACAAGGCCGAAATCTGACCCTTGATAGTACTCAAGGCAAGCTTCCTACTTACAGCCCACTGTAGGAAGTCCAGAATCCTACCTATTACGTACTTATGTGGATGCCATTTCTTGGCCTCACACCACGCGATGTACGCCTTTCAGATTCTATAGTAGATCTGCCTGGATACCGGCTTCCTGGCATTGATCATGGTAGATACCACAGGATTAGAGAGCCCTCTCTTTTTTAGAATGTGGGCTTCAATAGCCAGGCCGTCAAACCTAGGGCTGGTAAGGAAGGGTGGTATATCGGTCCTTGCGAAAGCAGGTCCGGACGACGTGGGAGAGACCAAGGACTCCCCACTGACATTTTACAATCTCCGCGTACCACGCTCTTCGGGGCCACGCTGGAGCCACCAGAATCACTGGTTCCTTTTCTACCCTGATTCTGCGGAGTCATCGAGGTAACCATTGTGGCGGTGTGAATGCATATATCAGCCTGAACTGATCCCAAGGGAACACTAGGGCATCCGAGCCGCAAGCTAGGGGATCCCTTGTCCGAGAGACAAACCTGTCCACCTTTGTGTTGAATCTGGATGCTAGAAGATCTACATCCGATGTTCCCCACCGCTGACATATTGTCCAGAAAACCTCGGGGTGAAGGGACCCTTCCTCTGGGCCTAATTGCTGGCGACTTAGAAAGTCCGCCTTCCAATTCTCCACTCCTGGAATAAATACCGCAGATATGGCTGGGACATATCTTTCTGCCCATTTCAGGATGTAATTTACTTCCCTCTGGGCTGCACGACTCCTGGTGCCCCCCTGATGATTGATATATGCCACTGCTGTGGCATTGTCTGATTGAATTCTGACAGGGGACCCTTGGAGTTTGGATGTCCATGCTACTAGGGCATACCGGGCTGCTCGTATCTCTAAGAGATTGATGGGCAGGGCCTTTTCTGCATCCGACCATCTGCCCTGGAGAGACCATTGCTCCAGTACTGCTCCCCAGCCTATAAGGCTGGCATCTGTAGTGACCACCTTCCAAGAAATCGTTCTGGGGAACCAACCACCAACGGAGGCTCTTGCGAACGGAAGGGGACAAGGACATTGTAAGTCTAGGGCCTGAACTTTTTTGTTCCAGGCTGACAGTATGGCCCCTTGCAAATTCCTTGAATGGAATTGACCGTAGGGTACTGCTTCGAATGATGCCACCATTTTTCCCAGCAGCCTCATATACAGGCGTATGGACGGCTGTCTTTTTTGTACCCACTAAGTGGATCAAATCTTTCAAAGACAACACCTTTCCTCGAGGCAAGAATATTTTTCTCTGGCCTGAATCCAACCTTAGCCCCAAGTATTCCAGACTTTTGACTGGTTTTTAGGGCTGACTTGTCTCGGTTGATAATCCAACCGTGAGATTCCAGATACTTGATTGTCTTGTGAACGACCACGTCTAGTTTTTTCACTGAGTGGTCTATCAGCAACAAGTCATCCAGATATGCCATTATCATTACACCTTGTGTTCTTAGATTGGCCAATAAAGGGCCAGAATTTTTGTAAACACTCGTGGTGCTGTGGCCAAACCGAAGGGTAAGGCTCTGAACTGAAAATGGCGCCCTTCTACTGCAAAGCGTAGAAATTTTTGGTGGACTGGAAAGATGGGAATGTGCAAATAAGCATCTTTGATGTCGATCGCGGCTAACCAATCCTCCCCTTGTAGGGCAGTGGCCACCGATCGGATCGACTCCATCGGAAAGTCCTGATATACAGGAATTTGTATAGCCCTTTTAGAATTAATATGGGCCTCCCGTCCGCGTTTGCTTCGGGACTGTAAAGAGGTTTGAGTAAAACCCGAACCCTCATTCTTCCAGGGGAACCTCCATAATTACTCCTTGGAGCAATAGTTGTTCTAGTGCCAACAAGAGGGACTCTCTCTTCCGGGGATCCCTTGGCACGTTTGACCTCAAAAATGGGAAGGAGGAGAGTCTTTTAACTCCAAACTGTATCCCAAACATACTGCGGAGAGCACCTATCTGTCTTGATCGTGTCCCGCCAGGTCTCTTGCGAACAACTGGAGTCCTCCCCCCACCCGACTGAGTGGGGGCTTCAATGAATTTAACTTTGGGGGAGGTTTTGTACCTCCCCTGACCCAAAGTTTCTCATTACCCTGCTATTGTCCCTGTTTTTTACCCCCGGGAATTGACCGAGGAGGCCGTCGGAACTGTTACACAGCCGATGCCCCAGGGACTGGAGAAGCAGGCCTCTTAAAGAGGGACCTCTAACTCTGTTTTTAACCGGCAAGAGCGTATTTTTACCGCTGGAAATTTTCTGGATATATTTGTCCAGGTTTTCCCTGAATAAGCGTTCACCATGAAATGGGACGCTAACCAGACATTCTTTTCAGGGAGCTTCAGCAGACCAGTTTTTGAGCCATAGGAGCCTACGCATATGTACTATAGACAGCGTAAGGCGGGAGGCCTGATGGACTGAATCCTTTATGGCGTCAACCGCAAAGCCTAAGGCTCTAGGTAGATCAGCTAGGGCAAAGCCTGCTGATCTGTCAAGTCCCTCAAGACCTGTTTCAACTGATCCTTCACTGCTTAGCAGACCCCAATAGCTGCTACTGCTGGTTGTGTCACCAAGCTTGCTGTAGAAAGAAGCAGATTTTCATAAGGACTCCAATCTTTTATCTATTGGGTTCTTGAACATTTAGACATTATCCACTGGACATGTGAGTGATTTATACATACAAGAGATGGCTGCGTCCACTGTAGGGACCTTCCATTTTTTTTTTTTTTTTTTTTTGATGAACTTATCCTCCATGGGATAGACCACCGGAAATCTCTTGGGGGAATAAATATTTTCTCAGGACGTTCCCAATCCTGGTAAATGAGCCCTTTCAGTAAAGGGTGAAGTGGAAAAGAACAGACAGTCTAGGGGCTTCTAGCGACCCCAACGAGGATACAGTAGTGGTTGATGGTTCCGCAAGGTGCATTTTTAAATGCTGATCGGACCATGTTAGTCAGAGACTGAACCCATAATCTTTCAGCTTGAGATGCTGAGAAAAGGTTCCCCCACTGTTGATTCCTCTATAACAGAATCAACCTCATCCTGATCCCCTTCAGGCAGGTCGATCCCTGTATGGGACTGTTGCTCTGCTAACAGGCACTCTGAAGGAGGAGACGGAGATCGGGCGTGCTTTCCCTGACAGGGAGGCACCGATCAATGTTGACAATCTCTCTCTAATCCTCCCAGAGCTGAGGAAAAAACCTCCTCTGTTACATACACAGGAGCAGGTGAACTGAGGACAGCCACAGTACCAAGTACCCCTGCGGGGTCTCTACGGTCACTTACCTCTGAACTTCAGGGGAGACTGGTGCAGCAGAAGTATGCCCAAGATCCTCAGAGCCCGATGAGACCCCCTTCGCTTCCTGGAAGATTCAGTTCCGGAGCTTCTGGACGGCATATTCCTAAGCCTAAAGCTGAGGTATTCCAGCCGTAATACACCACTTCTACTGAGAATAGTCTAGCACAATTGCTGCTATATCACAGTTGGTGTCTACTAAAGTGCCTTTCTAGGGGATGCCTGCATCAACCGCCTCTATGTGCCTTTATATTGTTGCTAGCTCTGTCTGTGCACTTCAACAGCCAGCTATAATGTGCTTCAAAACACGCTGGACGCCCGCACATGCGCAGTAGCGCCGCAGCGCACACCTGAGCGTCATCCACCCGCTCCGCCCCTTTTTCCAGATCGCCTCTATGAATAGAGGCGCGTGCACGCGCACGCGCACGGGCACGTGCGCCTTCGGCGCCTTTTTTGAAAACAACCAGGAGCTAGATGGGAGCCAGGGTCCCTTTGCCGCAGGGCCCGGGGATGGATGAGCGCAGCAACAGGGCAGAGGAGACAGCTTCCCAGCAGAGAACATACCAACTGCCTGGATTTAATTCTGGAAGAAAAAAATCCACATTACAAGAAAAAGAACCATAGCGGCCTCTAGTGTCTAACACAGGTACCGCGGTCTTACTTTTTTTTTTTTTTTTTCTTGCCTACTATTAAAATTTTTACATTTTCTCAGTAGTAACAGGCATACACAGAATATTAGCGGGAATACCGTTAGGTAACAGACAGAAAGACAAATTAGGCTTGGGGGTCCCCCAATAGAACCAAGTTCCTGGGGGCCCCCACTTACCTGTTCCCCGCCGCAGGACTTTGTTTGGCCCACAAAAGCCCAAACTTCACCTATCACGGCAGGCATTGTAATCAAACCTTCAGGGACCGGGTTCCCAAGGATTCCACTCCCCTGGACCTGTATAGCACCCTGCACAGAAAACATCTTGGTCGTGGGTATGACCAGAGCTCTGGATCCCAGGGTCCAGCTCTCCTAAGAGAAGCATTACAGGCAAAACCTTGCTCTTCTCTGCAAGGCCCGGGTACCGACCGTTTAGCTATGAAGCTTTTTTGGTCGGATCCGGAATAGCTTACTGAGGCCCAAAAGAACCTGTACGCAAGCTCAGTGAAAAACACATGTTTCTTCTTGGCCAACACCTTAGACACTGGCAAAAAACTGAGGTGCTCCCGGATGGGAGGGGCTTATATAGGGGAGGGTACTTCCGGTTTTGGAAGTTGCCAGTGCCAGCACCTGACGGTATCTATATAACCCATTAGTAATGACTATGTCGCTCTGTGTCCCGTGATGTACGAGAAAGAAATGTTATTTTGTGCAGGGACAGTTCTAAACACGGGAAACACGTGGCACTTCACAGGCATACTTTAGACACCCCCCAGGTACAATATTTAAAGGACTATTTGACTTTTTTTTTTTCACTTTATGCATCATTAAAATGACTGCTCCCGGAAAACGTCCGTTTTTAAAACTTCTTTTTGCATTGATACATGTCCCCTGGTGCAGAACCCGGGTTCCCAAACTCTGTTTCGGACAATAACATGCATAATAGTCGTTATAATTAGCACTTTAGAATCCGAACGTTCGCATCCATTGTATTTAATAGGGTTCTAATGTTCGCTGCGAACTTTCGGTCCGTTCGCGGGTTCTGGTGCGAACCGAACCCGGGGGTGTTCGGCTCATCACTAATCTACCCTCAGTCTGGTGGCCCCATACAAGATCTCCCCTCAGTCTGGTGGCCCCATACAAGATCTTCCCTCAGTCTGGTGGCCCCATACAAGATATCCCCTCAGTCTGGGGGCCCCATACAAGATCTCCCCTCAGTCTGGGGGCCCCATACAAGATCTCCCCTCAGTCTGGGGGCCCCATACAAGATCTCCCCTCAGTCTGGGGGCCCCATACATAATCTCCCCTCAGTCTGGGGGCCCCATACAAGATCTCCCCTCAGTCTGGGGGCCCCATACAAGATCTCCCCTCAGTCTAGGGGCCCCATACAAGATCTCCCCTCAGTCTGGGGGCCCCATACAAGATCTCTCCTCAGTCTGGGGCCCCATACAACATCTCCCCTCAGTCTGGGGCTCCATACAAGATCTCCCCTCAGTCTGGGGCTCCATACAAGATCTCCCCTCAGTCTGGGGCTCCATACAAGATCTCCCCTCAGTCTAGGGCTCCATACAAGATCTCCCCTCAGTCTGGGGCTCCATACAAGATCTCCCCTCAGTCTGGGGCTCCATACAAGATCTCTCCTCAGTCTGGGGCCCCATACAAGATCTCCCCTCAGTCTGGGGGCCCCATACAAGATCTCCCCTCAGTCTGGGGGCCCCATACATAATCTCGCCTCAGTCTGGGGGCCCCATACAAGATCTCCCCTCAGTCTGGGGGCCCCATACAAGATCTCCCCTCAGTCTAGGGGCCCCATACAAGATCTCCCCTCAGTCTGGTGGCCCCATACAAGATCTCTCCTCAGTCTGGGGCCCCATACAACATCTCCCCTCAGTCTGGGGCTCCATACAAGATCTCCCCTCAGTCTGGGGCTCCATACAAGATCTCCCCTCTGTCTGGGGCTCCATACAAGATCTCCCCTCAGTCTAGGGCTCCATACAAGATCTCCCCTCAGTCTGGGGCTCCATACAAGATCTCCCCTCAGTCTGGGGCTCCATACAAGATCTCTCCTCAGTCTGGGGCCCCATACAAGATCTCCCCTCAGTCTGGGGCTCCATACAAGATCTCCCCTCAGTCTGGGGCTCCATACAAGATCTCCCCTCAGTCTAGGGCTCCATACAAGATCTCCCCTCAGTCTGGGGCTCCATACAAGATCTCCCCTCAGTCTTGGGCTCCATACAAGATCTCCCCTCAGTCTGGGGCTCCATACAAGATCTCCCCTCAGTCTGGGGTCCCATTCAAGATCTCCCCTCAGTCTGGGGCTCCATACAAGATCTCCCCTCAGTCTGGGGCCCCATACAAGATCTCCCCTCAGTCTGGGGCCCCATACAAGATCTCCCCTCAGTCTGGGGCTCCATACAAGATCTCCCCTCAGTCTGGGGCTCCATACAAGATCTCCACTCAATCTAGGGCCCCATACAAGATCTCCCCTCAGTCTGGGTCCCCATACAAGATCTCCCCTCAGTCTGGGGGCCCCATACAAGATCTCCCCTCAGTCTGGGGCTCCATACAAGATCTCCTCTCAGTCTGGGGCTCCATACAAGATCTCCCCTCAGTCTGGGGCTCCATACAAGATCTCCCCTCAGTCTGGGGCTCCATACAAGATCTCCCCTCAGTCTGGGGCTCCATACAAGATCTCCCCTCAGTCTGGGGCCCCATACAAGATCTCCCCTCAGTCTGGGGCTCCATGCAAGATCTCCCCTCAGTCTGGGGCCCCATACAAGATCTCCCCTCAGTCTGGGTCCCCATACAAGATCTCCCCTCAGTCTGGGGCTCCATACAAGATCTCCTCTCAGTCTGGGGCTCCATACAAGATCTCCCCTCAGTCTGGGGCTCCATACAAGATCTCCCCTCAGTCTGGGGCTCCATACAAGATCTCCCCTCAGTCTGGGGCCCCATACAAGATCTCCCCTCAGTCTGGGGCTCCATACAAGATCTCCCCTCGTCTGGGGGCTCCATACAAGATCTCCCCTCAGTCTGGGGCCCCATAGAAGATCTCCCCTCAGTCTGGGGCCCCATACAAGATCTCCCCTCAGTCTGGTTCCCCATACAAGATCTCCCCTCAGTCTGGGGCTCCATACAAGATCTCCCCTCAGTCTGGGGCTCCATACAAGATCTCCCCTCAGTCTGGGGCCCCATACAAGATCTCCCCTCAGTCTGGGGCTCCATACAAGATCTCCCCTCAGTCTGGGGCTCCATACAAGATCTCCACTCAGTCTGGGGCCCCATACAAGATCTCCCCTCAGTCTGGGTCCCCATACAAGATCTCCCCTCAGTCTGGGGCTCCATACAAGATCTCCCCTCAGTCTGGGGCTCCATACAAGATCTCCCCTCAGTCTGGGGCTCCATACAAGATCTCCCCTCAGTCTGGGGCTCCATACAGGATCTCCCCTCAGTCTGGGGCTCCATACAAGATCTCCCCTCAGTCTGGGGCCCCATACAAGATCTCCCCTCAGTCTGGGGCTCCATACAAGATCTCCCCTCAGTCTAGGGCTCCATACAAGATATCCACTCAGTCTGGGGCCCCATACAAGATCTCCCCTCAGTCTGGGTCCCCATACAAGATCTCCCCTCAGTCTGGGGCTCCATACAAGATCTCCCCTCAGTCTGGGGCTCCATACAAGATCTCCCCTCAGTCTGGGGGCTCCATACAAGATCTCCCCTCAGTCTGGGGGCTCCATACAAGATCTCCCCTCAGTCTGGGGCCCCATACAAGATCTCCCCTCAGTCTGGGGCCCCATACAAGATCTCCCCTCAGTCTGGGGGCCCCATACAAGATCTCCCCTCAGTCTGGTGGCCCCATACAAGATCTCCCCTCAGTCTGGTGGCCCCATACAAGATCTCCCCTCAGTCTGGTGGCCCCATACAAGATCTTCCCTCAGTCTGGTGGCCCCATACAAGATATCCCCTCAGTCTGGGGGCCCAATACAAGATCTCCCCTCAGTCTGGGGCTCCATACAAGATCTCCCCTCAGTCTGGGGCTCCATACAAGATCTCCCCTCAGTCTGGGGCTCCATACAAGATCTCCCCTCAGTCTGGTGGCCCCATACAAGATCTTCCCTCAGTCTGGGGGCCCAATACAAGATCTCCCCTCAGTCTGGGGCTCCATACAAGATCTCCCCTCAGTCTGGGGCTCCATACAAGATCTCCCTTCAGTCTGGGGCTCCATACAAGATCTCCCCTCAGTCTGGGGCTCCATACAAGATCTCCCCTCAGTCTGGGGCTCCATACAGGATCTCCCCTCAGTCTGGGGCTCCATACAAGATCTCCCCTCAGTCTGGGGCTCCATACAAGATCTCCCCTCAGTCTGGGGCTCCATACAAGATCTCCCCTCAGTCTGGGGCCCCATACAAGATCTCCCCTCAGTCTGGGGCCCCATACAAGATCTCCCCTCAGTCTGGGGCTCCATACAAGATCTCCACTCAGTCTGGGGCCCCATACAAGATCTCCCCTCAGTCTGGGGCTCCATACAAGATCTCCCCTCAGTCTGGGGCTCCATACAAGATCTCCCCTCAGTCTGGGGCTCCATACAAGATCTCCCCTCAGTCTGGGGCTCCATACAAGATCTCCCCTCAGTCTGGGGGCCCCATACAAGATCTCCCCTCAGTCTGGGGCTCCATACAAGATCTCCCCTCAGTCTGGGGCTCCATACAAGATCTCCCCTCAGTCTGGGGCCCCATACAAGATCTCCCCTCAGTCTGGTGGCCCCATACAAGATCTTTCCTCAGTCTGGTGGCCCCATACAAGATATCCCCTCAGTCTGGGGGCCCAATACAAGATCTCCCCTCAGTCTGGGGCTCCATACAAGATCTCCCCTCAGTCTGGGGGTCCATACAAGATCTCCCCTCAGTCTGGGGCTCCATACAAGATCTCCCCTCAGTCTGGTGGCCCCATACAAGATATCCCCTCAGTCTGGGGGCCCAATACAAGATCTCCCCTCAGTCTGGGGCTCCATACAAGATCTCCCCTCAGTCTGGGGCTCCATACAAGATCTCCCCTCAGTCTGGGGCTCCATACAAGATCTCCCCTCAGTCTGGGGCTCCATACAAGATCTCCCCTCAGTCTGGGGCTCCATACAGGATCTCCCCTCAGTCTGGGGCTCCATACAAGATCTCCCCTCAGTCTGGGGCCCCATACAAGATCTCCCCTCAGTCTGGGGCTCCATACAAGATCTCCCCTCAGTCTAGGGCTCCATACAAGATCTCCACTCAGTCTGGGGCCCCATACAAGATCTCCCCTCAGTCTGGGTCCCCATACAAGATCTCCCCTCAGTCTGGGTCCGCATACAAGATCTCCCCTCAGTCTGGGGCTCCATACAAGATCTCCCCTCAGTCTGGGGCTCCATACAAGATCTCCCCTCAGTCTGGGGGCTCCATACAAGATCTCCCCTCAGTCTGGGGCTCCATACAAGATCTCCCCTCAGTCTGGGGCCCCATACAAGATCTCCCCTCAGTCTGGGGCCCCATACAAGATCTCCCCTCAGTCTGGGGGCCCCATACAAGATCTCCCCTCAGTCTAGTGGCCCCATACAAGATCTCCCCTCAGTCTGGTGGCCCCATACAAGATCTCCCCTCAGTCTGGTGGCCCCATACAAGATCTTCCCTCAGTCTGGTGGCCCCATACAAGATATCCCCTCAGTCTGGGGCTCCATACAAGATCTCCCCTCAGTCTGGGGCTCCATACAAGATCTCCCCTCAGTCTGGGGCTCCATACAAGATCTCCCCTCAGTCTGGGGCTCCATACAAGATCTCCCCTCAGTCTGGGGCTCCATACAGGATCTCCCCTCAGTCTGGGGCTCCATACAAGATCTCCCCTCAGTCTGGGGCCCCATACAAGATCTCCCCTCAGTCTGGGGCTCCATACAAGATCTCCCCTCAGTCTAGGGCTCCATACAAGATCTCCACTCAGTCTGGGGCCCCATACAAGATCTCCCCTCAGTCTGGGTCCCCATACAAGATCTCCCCTCAGTCTGGGTCCGCATACAAGATCTCCCCTCAGTCTGGGGCTCCATACAAGATCTCCCCTCAGTCTGGGGCTCCATACAAGATCTCCCCTCAGTCTGGGGCTCCATACAAGATCTCCCCTCAGTCTGGGGGCTCCATACAAGATCTCCCCTCAGTCTGGGGCCCCATACAAGATCTCCCCTCAGTCTGGGGCCCCATACAAGATCTCCCCTCAGTCTGGGGGCCCCATACAAGATCTCCCCTCAGTCTAGTGGCCCCATACAAGATCTCCCCTCAGTCTGGTGGCCCCATACAAGATCTCCCCTCAGTCTGGTGGCCCCATACAAGATCTTCCCTCAGTCTGGTGGCCCCATACAAGATATCCCCTCAGGCTGGGGGCCCAATACAAGATCTCCCCTCAATCTGGGGGCCCCATACAAGATCTCCCTCAGTCTGGGGGCCCCATACAAGATCTCCCCTCAGTCTGGGGGCCCCATACAAGATCTCCCCTCAGTCTGGGGGCCCCATACAAGATCTCCCCTCAGTCTTGGGGCCCCATACATAATCTCCCCTCAGTCTGGGGGCCCCATACAAGATCTCCCCTCAGTCTGGGGGCCCCATACAAGATCTCCCCTCAGTCTAGGGGCCCCATACAAGATCTCCCCTCAGTCTGGGGGCCCCATACAAGATCTCTCCTCAGTCTGGGGCCCCATACAAGATCTCCCCTCAGTCTGGGGCTCCATACAAGATCTCCCCTCAGTCTGGGGCTCCATACAAGATCTCCCCTCAGTCTAGGGCTCCATACAAGATCTCCCCTCAGTCTGGGGGTCCATACAAGATCTCCCCTCAGTCTGGGGCTCCATACAAGATCTCCCCTCAATCTGGGGCTCCATACAAGATCTCCCCTCAGTCTGGGGCTCCATACAAGATCTCCCCTCAGTCTGGGGCCCCATACAAGATCTCCCCTCAGTCTGGGGCTCCATACAAGATCTCCCCTCAGTCTGGGGCCCCATACAAGATCTCCCCTCAGTCTGGGGCCCCATACAAGATCTCCCCTCAGTCTGGGGGCCCCATACAAGATCTCCCCTCAGTCTGGGGCTCCATACAAGATCTCCCCTCAGTCTGGGGCTCCATACAAGATCTCCCCTCAGTCTGGGGCCCCATACAAGATCTCCCCTCAGTCTGGGGCCCCATACAAGATCTCCCCTCGGGGAGGATCAATGATCATGAGAACGGTGAGGAATCCGCCCAGAACTACACGGGAGAATCTTGTCACTGATCTCAGCCGGGACCATCGTCACCAAGACAACAATCGGTAACACACTACACCGTGATTGGCTGAAGTCCTGCAGCCCCCGCAAGGTCCCCCGATCAGGAAATCACATGGACAGCCCGTCTGATGTCTGATGATCAACATCTGAATGATTCCGAGGAGAACTGGGGGAGTTCTGTGGTCAGAGGAGACCAAAATCCATCTCTTTGGCCTCATCTCAACTCACTGTGTTTGGAGGAGGAGCCTATGACCCCAAGAACCCCATCCCCCACCGTCATACATGGAGAACACCATCCCCCATCGTCATCCATGGAGAACACCATCCCCCACCGTCATACATGGAGAACACCATCCCCCACCATCATCCATGGAGAACACCATCTCCCACCGTCATACATGGAGAACACCATCCCCCATCGTCATCCATGGAGAACACCATCCCCCACCGTCATACATGGAGAACACCATCCCCCACCGTCATCCATGGAGAACACCATCCCCCACCGTCATCCATGGCAAACACCATCCCCCACCGTCATACATGGAGAACACCATCCCCCACCATCATCCATGGAGAACACCATCTCCCACCGTCATACATGGAGAACACCATCCCCCATCGTCATCCATGGAGAACACCATCCCCCACCGTCATACATGGAGAACACCATCCCCCACCGTCATCCATGGAGAACACCATCCCCCACCGTCATCCATGGCAAACACCATCCCCCACCGTCATACATGGAGAACACCATCCCCCACCGTCATACATGGAGAACACCATCCCCCACCGTCATACATGGAGGACACCACCCCCCACCGTCATACATGGAGGACACCATCCCCCACCATCATACATGGAGGACACCATCCCCCACCGTCATACATGGAGAACACCATCCCCCGCCGTCATACATGGAGAACACCATCCCCCACCGTCATACATGGAGAACCCCATCCTCCACCGTCATACATGGAGAACACCATCCCCCACCGTCATACATGGAGAACACCATCCCCCACCATTATCCATGGAGGACACCATCCCCCACCGTCATACATGGAGAACACCATCCCCCACCGTCATACATGGAGAACACCATCCCCCACCGTCATACATGGAGAACCCCATCCCCCACCGTCATACATGGAGAACCCAATCCCCCACCGTCATCCATGGAGAACACCATCCCCCACCGTCATCCATGGAGAACACCATCCCCCACCGTCATCCATGGCAAACACCATCCCCCACCGTCATACATGGAGAACACCATCCCCCACCGTCATACATGGAGAACACCATCCCCCACCGTCATCCATGGAGAACACCATCCCCCACCGTCATCCATGGAGAACACCATCCCCCACCGTCCTACATGGAGAACACCATCCCCCACCGTCATCCATGAAGAACACCATCCCCCACTGTCATACATGGAGAACACCATCCCCCACCGTCATACATGGAGAACACCACCGCCCACCGTCATACATGGAGCACACCATCCCCCACCGTCATACATGGAGAACACCATCCCCCACCGTCATACATGGAGAACACCATCCCCCACCGTCATCCATGGAGAACGCCACCCCCCACCGTCATCCATGGAGAACACCATCCCCCACCGTCATACATGGAGAACACCATCCCCCATCGTCATACATGGAGAACACCATCCCCCACCGTCATCCATGGAGAACGCCACCCCCCACCGTAATCCATGGAGAACGCCACCCCCCACCGTCATCCATGGAGAACGCCACCCCCCACGTCATACATGGAGAACACCATCCCCCACCGTCATACATGGAGAACACCATCCCCCACCGTCATCCATGGAGAACGCCACCCCCCACCGTAATCCATGGAGAACGCCACCCCCCACCGTCATCAAGGAGAACACCATCCCTCACTGTCCTACATGGAGAACACCATCCCCCACCGTCATACATGGAGAACACCCTCCCCCCACCGTCATACATGGAGAACACCATCCCCCACCGTCATACATGGAGAACACCACCCCCCACCGTCATACATGGAGAACACCATCCCCCACCGTCATCCATGGAGAACACCATCCCCCCACCGTCATACATGGAGAACACCACCCCCACCGTCATCCATGGAGAACACCATCCCCCACCGTCGTACATGGAGAACACCATCCCCCAAGATCATCCATGGAGAACACCATCCCCCACCGTCATACATGGAGAACACCATCCCCCATCGTCATCCATGGAGAACACCATCCCCCACCGTCATACATGGAGAACACCATCCCCCACCGTCATCCATGGAGAACACCATCCCCCACCGTCATACATGGAGAACACCATCCCCCACCGTCATACATGGAGAACCCCATCCTCCACCGTCATACATGGAGAACACCATCCCCCATCGTCATCCATGGAGAACACCATCCCCCACCGTCATCCATGGAGAACACCATCCCCCACCGTCATCCATGGAGAACACCATCCCCCACCGTCATACATGGAGAACCCCATCCTCCACCGTCATACATGGAGAACACCATCCCCCACCGTCATACATGGAGAACACCATCCCCCACCGTCATACATGGAGAACCCCATCCCCCACCGTCATACATGGAGAACACCATCCCCCACCGTCATCCATGGAGAACACCATCCCCCACCGTCGTCCATGGAGAACACCTTTCCCCACCGTCATCCATGGAGAACACCATCCCCCGCCGTCATCCATGGAGAACACCATCCCCCACCATCCTACATGGAGAACACCATCCCCCACCGTCATCCATGAAGAACACCATCCCCCACCGTCCTACATGGAGAACACCATCCCCCTCCGTCATCCATGGAAAACACCATCCCCCACCGTCATACATGGAGAACACCATCCCCCACCGTCATACATGGAGAACACCATCCCCCACCGTCATCCATGGAGAACACCATCCCCCGCCGTCATCCATGGAGAACACCATCCCCCACCATCCTACATGGAGAACACCATCCCCCACCGTCATCCATGAAGAACACCATCCCCCACCGTCCTACATGGAGAACACCATCCCCCTCCGTCATCCATGGAAAACACCATCCCCCACCGTCATCCATGGAGAACACCATCCCCCACCATCCTACATGGAGAACACCATCCCCCACCGTCATCCATGAAGAACACCATCCCCCACCGTCCTACATGGAGAACACCATCCCCCTCCGTCATCCATGGAAAACACCATCCCCCACCGTCATCAATGGAGAACACCATCCCCCACCTTCATACATGGAGAACACCATCCCCCACCGTCCTACATGGAAAACACCATCCCCCACCGTCCTACATGGAGAACACCATCCCCCACCGTCATACATGGAGAACACCATCCCCCACCGTCATACATGGAGAACACCATCCCCCACCGTCCTACATGGAGAACACCATCCCCCACCGTCCTACATGGAGAACACCATCCCCCACCGTCATACATGGAGAACACCATCCCCCACCGTCATACATGGAGAACACCATCCCCCACCGTCATCCATGGAGAACACCATCCCCCACCGTCATCCATGGAGAACACCATCCCCCACCGTCATACATGGAGAACACCATCCCCCACCGTCATCCATGGAGAACACCATCCCCCCACCATCATACATGGAGTACACCATCCCCCACCGTCATCCATGGCAAACACCATCCCCCACCGTCATACATGGAGAACACCATCCCCCACCGTCATACATGGAGAACACCATCCCCCACCGTCAACCATGGAGAACACCATCCCCCGCCGTAATCCATGGAGAACACCATCCCCCACCGTCATCCATGGAGAACACCATCCCCCACCGTCATCCATGGAGAACACCATCCCCCACCGTCATCCATGGAGAACACCATCCCCCACCGTCATACATGGAGAACACCATCCCCCACCGTCATACATGGAGAACACCATCCCCCACCGTCATACATGGAGAACACCATCCCCCACCGTCATACATGGAGAACACCATCCCCCCACCGTCATACATGGAGAACAGCATCCCCCCACCGTCATCCATGGAGAACACCATCCCCCACCGTCATCCATGGAGAACACCATCCACCCCACCGTTATCCATGGCAAACACCATCCCCCACTGTCATACATGGAGAACACCATCCCCCACCGTCATCCATGGAGAACACCATCCCCCACCGTCATCCATGGAGAACACCATCCCCCACCGTCATCCATGGCAAACACCATCCCCCACCGTCATCCATGGAGAACACCATCCCCCACCATCATACATGGAGAACACCATCCCCCACCATCATCCATGAAGAACACCATCCCCCACCGTCATACATGGAGAACACCATCCCCCACCGTCATCCATGGCAAACACCATCCCCCACCGTCATCCATGGCAAACACCATCCCCCACCGTCATCCATGGAGAACACCATCCCCCACCGTCATCCATGGCAAACACCATCCCCCACTGTCATCCATGGAGAACACCATCCCCCCACCGTCATCCATGGCAAACACCATCCCCCACTGTCATACATGGAGAACACCATCCCCCACCGTCATCCATGGCGAACACCATCCCCCACTGTCATACATGGAGAACACCATCCCCCACCGTCATCCATGGAGAACACCATCCCCCACCGTCATCCATGGAGAACACCATCCCCCACCGTCATCCATGGAGAACACCATCCCCCACCGTCATCCATGGAGAACACCATCCCCCACCGTCATACATGGAGAACACCATCCCCCACCGTCATCCATGGCAAACACCATCCCCCACTGTCATCCATGGAGAACACCATCCCCCCACTGTCATACATGGAGAACACCATCCCCCACCGTCATCCATGGAGAACACCATCCCCCGCCGTCATCCATGGAGAACACCATCCCCCACCGTCATCCATGGAGAACACCATCCCCCACCGTCATCCATGGAGAACACCATCCCCCACCGTCATCCATGGAGAACACCATCCCCCACCGTCATACATGGAGAACACCATCCCCCACCGTCATACATGGAGAACACCATCCCCCACCGTCATACATGGAGAACACTACCCCCCCCCCCATCATACATGGAGAACACCATCCCCCACCGTCATCCATGGAGAACACCATCCCCCACCGTCATCCATGGAGAACACCATCCCCCACCGTCATACATGGAGAACACCATCCCCCACCGTCATACATGGAGAACACCACCCCCCCCCATAATACATGGAGAACACCATCCCCCACCGTCATCCATGGAGAACACCATCCCCCACCATCATCCATGGAGAACACCATCCCCCACCATCATACATGGAGGGGGAAACATTATTCTTTGGGGGTGTTTTTCTGCTAAGGGGACAACTTCACCGCATCAAAGGGACGATGGGCGGGGCCGTGTACCATCAAATCTTGGGTGAGAATCTCCTTCCCTCAGCCAGGGCATTGAAGATGGGTCATGGATGGGTCTTCCAGCATGACAATCACCCAAAACACATGGCCAAGGCAACAAAGGAGAGGCTCAAGAAGAAGCACATGAAGGTCCTGGAGTGGCCTAGCCAGTCTCCAGACCTTAATCCCATAGAAAATATGTGGAGAGAGCTGAAGGTTCGAGTGATCAAACGTCAGTCTGGAAACCTTAATGACTTGGAGAGGATCTGCAAAGAGGACAAAATCCCTCCTGAGATGTGTGCGAACCTGGAGGCCAACTCCAAGAAACGTCTGACCTCTGTGATCGCCAATAAGGGATTCTCCACCAACTACTAAGTCATGTTTTATGAAGGGTTCACATACTTATTTCACTCATTAAAATGCAAATCAATTTAGAATTTTTATGAAATGCATTTTTCTGGATATTTTTGTTGTTATTCCGTCTCTCGCTGTTATAATAAAGCGACCATTAAAATGACAGACTGATCGTTTCTTTGTCACAAAATCAGCAGCCGAACAAATGCTTTTTTCCCTCACTGTACATCAGCTTGGGTGGTGAAGTTATCACTATAGGTTGTTCCTCACTGTGCCTCTGTGTCCTCAGTATGAGCTTCGTGACATCAGACCCCTCCCCTACGCGTTGCGCTACAGGGATTCGTATCTTCTTCGGGGGGATTAGATTAAAATCTAATACTAAGAAAACAGCAACACAACAAATATCTATCAAATAAAATAAAACATAACCTACCGTTATAAGAGTTCTTCTTTGTCGACTGCGAGGCACAAATCTCTAAAAGTCTGACTCTTATATCGCCCATGAAAACGTTTGCTAATCAGATACACTGTGAGGTCATAATGACCCGACCCGACAGGAATGACTGAAACTCTGGACAGTGACAAACATTTGTAAAAAAAAAAAAGTAACCAATTTGTCTCTTTGGAGATTTACCAAACCCGGTGCACAAAGAATCTGGTGCAGCTGTGCCTAGTAACCAATCAGCTTCTAACTTCAGCTTCTTCAATCTTTGGCAATAAAACCTGAAAGCTGATTGGTAACTATTCACAGCTGCACAAGATTTGGTGTTTAACCACTTTAGCACCGGAAGCTTTTACCCACTTCCTGCCCAGGCCATTTTTTCCGATAAGGCGCTGCGCTGTTTGGGTTAGGTTAGGGTTACGGCGCTGCGCTGTTTTAACTGACAATTGCGCGGTCATGCGACGTTGTACCCAAATAAAAGTCATGTCCCTTTTTTCCCACAAATAGAGATTTCTTTTGGTGGTATTTGATCACCTCTGCGGTTTTTATTTTTTGCGCTATAAACAAAAAAAGAGCCACAATTTTGAATAAAAAACAATATTCCTTATTGCTATAAAACATTCCCAATAAAAAAAAAAAAAAAAATCGAATTTCTTCTTCAGTTTAGGCCAATATGTATTCTGCTACATCTAAAGTGGTTGGTCTGGCTGAGGGTGGACCCCAAAAGAGACGCACCTCATCCCGAAATGTAATAAGAGAAACAGGAAAAGGGAGATGGGACAATAGCGGTGCTTCGATAAATTGGTCCCATGACAATGGAAGACTCAAGTACAAATAAAGTAAAAAATACAAAAGGATTTACTTTAATTAATTATACAAAATTGATAAAAATAGAGCAGTAACACAGCATTGGTCATTCACAATGAAGTGTTTACAGATGGTGGTTGCATTAGAGACTTAGTGGTGGGTTGAGTAGTCATACGCTATCCCGACATGTTTCACCTTTGGGCTTCATCAGGGGAAGTAGTCTCAACCATACACAATAAGGCAACTATATAAATGCAAAGAGAAGAAAGAGTATTCTGCTACATATTTTTGGTAAAAAAAAAATCCCAATAAGCGCTTATTGATTGGTTTGCACAAAAGTTTTCACGTCTACAAACGATGGGTTGGATAAGATTTATGGCATTTTTCTTTTTATTAAACTAGTAATGGCGGCGATCAGTGATTTTTAGCGGGACTGCGACATTGTGCTGGACAAATCTGACACTAAGTGACACTTTTTGGGGACTGTGCCCCATCATATGCAGCCTCTGTGCCCATCATATGCAGCCACTGTGACCCCCCCCCACTCGCTGTCTGACTGGCACTTACCCCATTGTGGTGGCGGGTCAGGCAGCAAGTGACAGCAGCGAGCTGTGGGACAGGCAGCGGGTCAGGTGACGGCTCCTGCATCCTTCATGCTTCTCTGTCCTCCCGTGCGTCTCTTCTTCCGTTCCGTGCCTTCAGTCACTCTGGTGATGGGTATTAGACCCGTGCCTCCTGATTGGCTGAGAGGCAGTTTTTTGCTTTTCTAACACACCTGGCTGGACTGCGAGTGCAATGCTCTGCGCTCCAAGTCCACCTTTTTCGAAGCCTATTAGAGCCTCTGGTTCCACACAGGTGCTTAAAAAAAAAACATCCCCGTCACTGTAATTTAGGCGTCCGAAAAGGGGCCGGACGCCTAAATAGGGGGTGGCTACAGCGGCCGTGGATAGATTCATGCTATGTATGAATCTATTCATTTTACACAGAGGAGGGTGGCGTGACAGAGGGGGCGGTGCCCATGCGCCCCTAAAGGACGCACCGCCACTGAAGAGGAACTTCATCTTTCAGCATGACAATGACCCAAAGCCTACAACCAAATCACCAAAGGAATGTCTTCACCAGAAGGAGTTTTGGAACGGCCCAGCCAGAGCCCAGGCCTGAGTGAAGATCTGTGGGGTGAAGTGAAGAGGGCTGTGCCCAGGAGATGTCCTCACAATCTGACAGATTTGGAGTGGTTTTGTAAAGAAGAGAGGGGAGAATATTGGCAAGTCATGATGTGCCGTGCTGATAGACCCATCCCCACTGAGTGCTGGAATAAAATCAAAAGGGGTTTCAACAAAGTATTAGTGTGAGGGTGTGCAAACTTATGTAACCACATTATTTTATTTTTTATTTTTACTTCCCTCCACCTAAAAGATTTCAGTTTGTTGTTCCCCTGAGTTGTCCAGTTTATCGGTCAAAGGTGGAAAAAGTTCTGAAATAATTTATCTTTGTCTCATTTTTTACATCAAAGAAACCTGACATTTTACCACCCGGGGTGTGCAGACTTTTTATATCCACTGTATTTACCGCCCCCTTCCCCCGTTCTCCATCCGCCGGCAGGAGAGGAGAGGAGGGAAGTTGGCAGCATTGCGGAACGAGGGGCACACACGGGGGGGCTGCTCTTCTGAACTCCTCAATGGGATCCAGGATCCTCCTCTGTCTTCCAGCAGAGTCAGCAAAGGAATCAGATGTGAGCAGGAGAATTGGTGATCGTTGCTGCAGGAGAATTGGTGATCAGTGCAGCAGGAGAATTGGTGATCGGTGCAGCAGGAGAATTGGTGATCCGTGCAGCAGGAGAATTGGTGATCGGGCAGCAGGAGAATTGGTGATCGGTGCAGCAGGAGAATTGGTGATCGGTGCAGCAGGAGAATTGGTGATCGGTGCAGCAGGAGAATTGGTGATCGTTGCCGCAGGAGAATTGGTGATCGGCGCGGCAGGAGAATTGGTGATCGGTGCAGCAGGAGAATTGGTGATCGGGCAGCAGGAGAATTGGTGATCGATGCAGCAGGAGAATTGGTGATCGGTGCAGCAGGAGAATTGGTGATCGGGGCAGCAGGAGAATTGGTGATCGGCGCAGCAGGAGAATTGGTGATCGGCGCAACAGGAGAATTGGTGATCGGTGCAGCAGGAGAATTGGTGATCGGGCTGCAGGAGAATTGGTGATCGGGGCAGCAGGAGAATTGGTGATCGGCGCAGCAGGAGAATTGGTGATCGGTGCAACAGGAGAATTGGTGATCGGTGCAGCAGGAGAATTGGTGATCGGGCAGCAGGAGAATTGGTGATCGGTGCAACAGGAGAATTGGTGATCGGCGCAGCAGGAGAATTGGTGATCGGTGCAACAGGAGAATTGGTGATCGGCGCAGCAGGAGAATTGGTGATCGGTGCAACAGGAGAATTGGTGATCGGTGCAGCAGGAGAATTGGTGATCGGTGCAGCAGGAGGGCAATTACAGGAACTGACCTCCTGTGTCTCTCCCTGCAGAGAGGGAGAGGAGGAGAAACCGGCCTTCAGCTTTTGCAGGGAGAGATCGGTTTCTGTAATCGCCCTCCTATTGCACCGATCACCCTCTCTCCTGCTCACATCCGATTCCTTCACTGACTCTGCTGGCAGTGGCGTCACCAATGATGTGCAGTAACCTCTAGTAACCAATGGGTGAGCGGCAATGATGTGCAGTAACCTCTAGTAACCAATGGGTGAGTGGCAATGATGTGCAGTAACCTCTAGTAACCAATGGGTGAGTGGCAATGATGTGCAGTAACCTCTAGTAACCAATGGGTGAGTGGCAATGATGTGCAGTAACCTCTAGTAACCAATGGGTGTGCAGCAATGATGTGCAGTAACCTCTAGTAACCAATGGGTGAGTGGTAATGTTGTGCAGTAACCTCTAGTAACCAATGGGTGAGTGGCAATGATGTGCAGTAACCTCTAGTAACCAATGGGTGTGCAGCAATGTTGTGCAGTAACCTCTAGTAACCAATGGGTGAGTGGCAATGATGTGCAGTAACCTCTAGTAACCAATGGGTGAGTGGCAATGATGTGCAGTAACCTCTAGTAACCAATGGGTGAGTGGCAATGATGTGCAGTAACCTCTAGTAACCAATGGGTGAGCGGCAATGATGTGCAGTAACCTCTAGTAACCAATGGGTGAGTGGCAATGATGTGCAGTAACCTCTAGTAACCAATGGGTGAGTGGCAATGATGTGCAGTAACCTCTAGTAACCAATGGGTGAGTGGCAATGATGTGCAGTAACCTCTAGTAACCAATGGGTGAGGGGCAATGATGTGCAGTAACCTCTAGTAACCAATGGGTGAGTGGTAATGTTGTGCAGTAACCTCTAGTAACCAATAGGTGAGGGGCAATGTTGTGCAGTAACCTCTAGTAACCAATGGGTGAGTGGCAATGATGTGCAGTAACCTCTAGTAACCAATGGGTGAGTGGCAATGTTGTGCAGTAACCTCTAGTAACCAATGGGTGAGTGGCAATGATGTGCAGTAACCTCTAGTAACCAATGGGTGAGTGGCAATGATGTGCAGTAACCTCTAGTAACCAATGGGTGAGTGGCAATGATGTGCAGTAACCTCTAGTAACCAATGGGTGAGTGGTAATGATGTGCAGTAACCTCTAGTAACCAATGGGTGAGGGGCAATGATGTGCAGTAACCTCTAGTAACCAATGGGTGAGCGGCAATGTTGTGCAGTAACCTCTAGTAACCAATGGGTGAGTGGCAATGATGTGCAGTAACCTCTAGTAACCAATGGGTGTGCAGCAATGATGTGCAGTAACCTCTAGTAACCAATGGGTGAGTGGTAATGTTGTGCAGTAACCTCTAGTAACCAATGGGTGAGTGGCAATGATGTGCAGTAACCTCTAGTAACCAATGGGTGAGTGGCAATGATGTGCAGTAACCTCTAGTAACCAATGGGTGAGTGGCAATGATGTGCAGTAACCTCTAGTAACCAATGGGTGAGCGGCAAGGATGTGCAGTAACCTCTAGTAACCAATGGGTGAGTGGTAATGTTGTGCAGTAACCTCTAGTAACCAATGGGTGTGCAGCAATGATGTGCAGTAACCTCTAGTAACCAATGGGTGAGCGGCAATGATGTGCAGTAACCTCTAGTAACCAATGGGTGAGTGGTAATGTTGTGCAGTAACCTCTAGTAACCAATGGGTGAGTGGCAATGATGTGCAGTAACCTCTAGTAACCAATGGGTGAGTGGCAATGATGTGCAGTAACCTCTAGTAACCAATGGGTGAGTGGCAATGATGTGCAGTAACCTCTAGTAACCAATGGGTGAGTGGCAATGATGTGCAGTAACCTCTAGTAACCAATGGGTGAGCGGCAATGATGTGCAGTAACCTCTAGTAACCAATGGGTGAGTGGCAATGATGTGCAGTAACCTCTAGTAACCAATGGGTGAGTGGCAATGATGTGCAGTAACCTCTAGTAACCAATGGGTGAGTGGCAATGATGTGCAGTAACCTCTAGTAACCAATGGGTGAGTGGCAATGATGTGCAGTAACCTCTAGTAACCAATGGGTAAGCGGCAAGGATGTGCAGTAACCTCTAGTAACCAATGGGTGAGTGGTAATGTTGTGCAGTAACCTCTAGTAACCAATGGGTGTGCAGCAATGATGTGCAGTAACCTCTAGTAACCAATGGGTGAGCGGCAATGATGTGCAGTAACCTCTAGTAACCAATGGGTGAGTGGTAATGTTGTGCAGTAACCTCTAGTAACCAATGGGTGAGTGGCAATGATGTGCAGTAACCTCTAGTAACCAATGGGTGAGTGGCAATGATGTGCAGTAACCTCTAGTAACCAATGGGTGAGCGGTAATGATGTGCAGTAACCTCTAGTAACCAATGGGTGAGCGGTAATGTTGTGCAGTAACCTCTAGTAACCAATGGGTGAGTGGCAATGATGTGCAGTAACCTCTAGTAACCAATGGGTGAGCGGCAATGTTGTGCAGTAACCTCTAGTAACCAATGGGTGTGCAGCAATGATGTGCAGTAACCTCTAGTAACCAATGGGTGAGCGGTAATGTTGTGCAGTAACCTCTATTAACCAATGGGTGTGCAGCAATGATGTGCAGTAACCTCTAGTAACCAATGGGTGTGCAGCAATGATGTGCAGTAACCTCTAGTAACCAATGGGTGAGTGGCAATGATGTGCAGTAACCTCTAGTAACCAATGGGTGAGCGGCAATGATGTGCAGTAACCTCTAGTAACCAATGGGTGAGCGGCAAGGATGTGCAGTAACCTCTAGTAACCAATGGGTGAGCGGCAATGATGTGCAGTAACCTCTAGTAACCAATGGGTGTGCAGCAATGATGTGCAGTAACCTCTAGTAACCAATGGGTGAGTGGCAATGATGTGCAGTAACCTCTAGAAACCAATGGGTGAGCGGCAATGATGTGCAGTAACCTCTAGTAACCAATGGGTGAGCGGCAATGATGTGCAGTAACCTCTAGTAACCAATGGGTGAGTGGCAATGATGTGCAGTAACCTCTAGTAACCAATGGGTGAGCGGCAATGATGTGCAGTAACCTCTAGTAACCAATGGGTGAGTGGCAATGATGTGCAGTAACCTCTAGTAACCAATGGGTGAGTGGCAATGATGTGCAGTAACCTCTAGTAACCAATGGGTGAGCGGCAATGATGTGCAGTAACCTCTAGTAACCAATGGGTGAGCGGCAATGATGTGCAGTAACCTCTAGTAACCAATGGGTGAGCGGCAATGATGTGCAGTAACCTCTAGTAACCAATGGGTGAGGGGCAATGATGTGCAGTAACCTCTAGTAACCAATGGGTGTGCAGCAATGATGTGCAGTAACCTCTAGTAACCAATGGGTGTGCAGCAATGATGTGCAGTAACCTCTAGTAACCAATGGGTGTGCAGCAATGATGTGCAGTAACCTCTAGTAACCAATGGGTGTGCAGCAATGATGTGCAGTAACCTCTAGTAACCAATGGGTGAGTGGCAATGATGTGCAGTAACCTCTAGTAACCAATGGGTGAGGGGCAATGATGTGCAGTAACCTCTAGTAACCAATGGGTGTGCAGCAATGATGTGCAGTAACCTCTAGTAACCAATGGGTGTGCAGCAATGATGTGCAGTAACCTCTAGTAACCAATGGGTGAGTGGCAATGATGTGCAGTAACCTCTAGTAACCAATGGGTGAGTGGCAATGATGTGCAGTAACCTCTAGTAACCAATGGGTGTGCAGCAATGATGTGCAGTAACCTCTAGTAACCAATGGGTGTGCAGCAATGATGTGCAGTAACCTCTAGTAACCAATGGGTGAGTGGCAATGATGTGCAGTAACCTCTAGTAACCAATGGGTGAGTGGCAATGATGTGCAGTAACCTCTAGTAACCAATGGGTGAGGGGCAATGATGTGCAGTAACCTCTAGTAACCAATGGGTGTGCAGCAATGATGTGCAGTAACCTCTAGTAACCAATGGGTGTGCAGCAATGATGTGCAGTAACCTCTAGTAACCAATGGGTGAGTGGCAATGATGTGCAGTAACCTCTAGTAACCAATGGGTGAGTGGCAATGATGTGCAGTAACCTCTAGTAACCAATGGGTGTGCAGCAATGATGTGCAGTAACCTCTAGTAACCAATGGGTGAGTGCCAATGTTGTGCAGTAACCTCTAGTAACCAATGGGTAAGCGCCAATGTTGTGCAGTAACCTCTAGTAACCAATGGGTGTGCGGAAATGATGTGCAGTAACCTCTAGTAACCAATGGGTGAGCGGCAATGATGTGCAGTAACCTCTAGTAACCAATGGGTGAGTGGCAATGATGTGCAGTAACCTCTAGTAACCAATGGGTGAGTGCCAATGTTGTGCAGTAACCTCTAGTAACCAATGGGTGTGCAGCAATGATGTGCAGTAACCTCTAGTAACCAATGGGTAAGCGGCAATGTTGTGCAGTAACCTCTAGTAACCAATGGGTGAGTGGCAATGATGTGCAGTAACCTCTAGTAACCAATGGGTGAGTGGCAATGTTGTGCAGTAACCTCTAGTAACCAATGGGTGTGCAGCAATGTTGTGCAGTAACCTCTAGTAACCAATGGGTGAGGGGCAATGTTGTGCCGTAACCTCTAGTAACCAATGGGTGAGTGGCAATGTTGTGCAGTAACCTCTAGTAACCAATGGGTGTGCAGCAATGTTGTGCAGTAACCTCTAGTAGGGATGAGCTTCGTGTTCGAGTCGAACATACGTTCGACTCGAACATCGGCTGTTCGATCGTTCGACGAAGATCGAACGATTTGGGCCGTTCGCGCCAAATTCGAGTGACGCGAACGGCCCACAATGCACTACGCCATCGCAGTGTCATCCAGGCGCTGTGATTGGCCAAGCATGCACTGTGACCCCGCATGCTTGGCCAATCACAGCGCCGGCAGCGAGGAGAGCAATGATTGGCCACAGGCAGGATGCCTGTGGCCAATTATTGCTGAGGGGGTTTAGTACACGCCCCACACTATAAAAGGCCGCCAGCACGGCGGCCTAGTGTAGTGTGTTCCGGAGCAGGGATAGAGCAGCATAGGCAGGGACAGTGACATTTATTTTTTTCTTGCTTAACCTGGATTCCTTTAGTTTAGGGAAAGAGAAGGATAGGTAGGGAGAGTGTCAGTGTGTTTTACTGTGCGAATCCTTGTTTCTAGGGACAGGGAAGGACAGTGAGGGAATTCTCCTTGTGCTATAGTGTGCTTTAAAAAAACATTTTTTCTAGGGACAGAAAACTATAGGTAGTGTGACAGCAGGAAGGTAAAGTCACCTGGTTGCATCCAGGGGGTAGATATATTTCGCCCAGATTCAGGCTTTACGCCGACTTATACAACTAGGTGGAGAGTTGTATAAGCCCAGCTGAGGCTAGTGGGCTCATGGATGACTCATACCTCTAGGGAGAGTGTGGGGCGTCGTGCAGACAGGGAGTTGATGAGACCAGCTGAAGCTTGTCAGCTCATTTAGGCCTCTATAAGAACTCCCAGATTCATTAGATGTTAGCTCATGCCTGGAACCAGACCTGTGTGGACTGTCTAGGGAGAGTGAACCCCTGTGCGGTGAGACAAAGCCTGTGTGGCTATTTGCTTGGACATTTAAAACCAGGGACTTAGGGACTAGGACAGCACTAGGCTGATCCCAGTTGTTAGTTAGGAACCCTGTATGTTTAGTCAGAGTTCAAGTTGACCAGGATTTATTTTATTTATGTTTCTTTTGCTTTGCTGTGTTTTGTCACTGTAAATAGAAAATAAACCGCACCTTTTTGATTTTGAAAACCACAACCTCCGTTTGCTGGGCCTGTTTTTGTGTGGGGAGCCCATCCCGGGGGTCACACACACCCGCTGCCGAGCTAACCCCCTCACAGTTGGTGGAGAACCAGTGGCAGTTTTTTTTAAGCCAGCATGGAGGAGATACTGAAACAGCTGGCTCTAGCAAATGCCAATCAACAGCAGACAAATGCAGGTTTGCAAAAGAGCCTTGCAGCCCAGCAGCAAGCTCATCAACAGAGCCTTGCAGCCCAGCAGCAAGCTCACCAACAGAGTCTGGAAGCTCAGCAACAAGCCCAGCAGCAATCTGAGGCCCGCTTCATAGACCTGTTACAGAAGCAAGAGCAGAGACTACAACAAATGGAAGCAGTAATGCAGCAACGTCCGCAGACCAGTGAGGAAAGCCGTCCCACTAATACCGCGTCCTTTGGGGTGAGTCGTTTATTGACAAAAATGACTGGAGAGGATGATCCAGAGGTATTTTTGACCACATTTGAAAGGACCGCTGAAAGAGAAAAGTGGCCTGAGGAGCAGTGGGCTGGACTGGTGGCTCCTCTGTTAACTGGTGAATCGCAGAAGGCTTACTATGACCTAGAGCCTAACCAAGCAAAAGACTATGTGATGCTAAAAGCTGAAATATTGGCAAGGCTGGGTGTCACCCAGGCTGTCCGGGCTCAGCGTGTGCATAACTGGACTTTCCAGCTTGGAAAACCCCCCAGGTCTCAAATGTATGATCTCATTCACCTGAGCAGAAAGTGGCTACAGCCAGAGACTTTGTCCGCACCAGAGATTGTGGAACGTGTTGTAATGGATCGGTTTTTGAGAGCTCTTCCTACTGCCATCCAAAAGTGGGTAAGCCATGGAGACCCAGAGACGGCCGATGGTCTTGTGGATCGTGTGGAGAAATACTTGGCTACAGAGAACCTGACGGCCTCTTCCAGAGACACTCGGACTTTCCACCCTAAGACCAGACCATCCCCAGGGGCGGATAAGAGGATTCCAAGGGGTGAGGGTAGAGAGAGTGAGAGGGTGGGAGCTCTACCCCAAGTTTGGCGAGAACAGCCTGGGAAATCAGCGGCTCAAGAGGCGGCAAGAAGGATCGTTTGCTACCGCTGCCGGCAAGCGGGACATATTGCAGCCAATTGCCCGGTTGTGGAGGAACCCATGCAGTGTGACTTTCTGACTGGCAGACGTCAGTCGCTGTGTGCGACAGTCGCATGCACTGCCATTCGAGGAACTGAGAAACATTTATGCAAAATGTGTGTTAATGGTAGAAATGTTGTGGTATTGCTGGATTCAGGTAGCCTTGTGACCCTGATAAAGGCTGAGTTAGTTAAAACAGAGGTCTTTGGGAATAGCAAGGTAGCTGTTATTTGTGTGCATGGGGACACCCGAGAGTATCCAGTGACTACAGTGTGTTTCGAGACCCCCAAAGGTACCCTCTCTCATCCAGTGGGCTTAGTATCTCAGTTACCGCATGACGCCATTGTGGGAAGGGATTTTCCGAAGTTCTGGGAACTGTGGGATGATCCTGAGCCCCCCACTGGTACCCCTATGTACCAGGAATGTGATAGCCAGAACTCCCCTGAGAGTGGTGAGGACTCTCCGGAATTTCCCTTATCAGTATTGGCAGGGGAGACTCAAGAAACTGGAGAGGAGCCCACCTCCTCAGACGAAAACCTACCGTCTGTGGAGTTTTCTGATCTTGAGGTTCACAGGGAAAACTTTGCCACAGAACAGTTGAAAGACCCCGCCCTAATAAAGGCACGGGAAAACGTAGTGAAAATAGATGGCGAGTTAGTGAACCCAGATAATACCTGCACTTACCCATACTTCAGCGTAGAGAAGGACCTACTGTATCGGGTGGCAAAAAGGGCAGAAGAAACCGTTGAGCAGCTTGTGGTGCCCAAACCTTACAGGAAGTTGGTGTTGGAGTTGGCCCATGGGCACATTCTTGGAGGTCATCTGGGGACAGAGAAAACCCGAGAGAGGGTATTACAGAGATTCTATTGGCCGGGGGTGATGAAGGACATAGAAAATTATTGTTCCTCCTGCCCTGTGTGTCAGAGGTCGGCCCCGATGCCACATTTCCGTAGCCCGCTGGTCCCTCTACCCATCATTGAGGTCCCGTTTGAGAGGATCGCCATGGATTTGGTAGGGCCTATAATCAAGTCCGCTAGGGGGCACCAGTACATATTAGTTATAATGGACTATGCCACCCGTTATCCAGAAGCGATCCCTCTCCGAAATACCTCGGCCAAAACCATAGCCAAAGAGCTATCTCTTGTGTTTAGCCGGGTGGGTATTTGTAAAGAACTGCTTACGGACCAAGGTACACCCTTTATGTCCCGGGTTATGAAGGAGCTGTGTAAATTGTTCAAAGTGACGCAATTACGTACATCTGTGTATCACCCCCAAACCGATGGGCTGGTTGAAAGATTCAACAAAACCCTAAAACAAATGTTGAAGAAAGTGGTGGATAGAGATGGAAAGGATTGGGACTGTCTACTTCCTTATCTGATGTTTGCTATTAGGGAGGTGCCCCAATCCTCTACGGGATTCTCCCCCTTTGAGTTACTGTATGGGAGACACCCAAGAGGGCTGTTGGATATTGCCAAGGAAACTTGGGAAAGTGAGAGTTCTCCCCACAGGAGTGTGATTGAGCATGTCGCCCTGATGCAAGACCGAATTGCACAGGTAATGCCCATCGTGAAGGAACATTTGGCCCAAGCGCAGTTAGCACAGCAGAGAGTGTACAACCGTGGAGCCAAGACCCGTACCTTTTCCCCGGGGGATAGGATACTGGTACTTGTCCCTACGGTTGAAAGTAAATTCCTTGCCAAATGGCAAGGCCCCTATGAGATAATGGAAAAAGTGAGCGAAGTGAATTACAAGGTCAGACAACCAGGAAGGCGAAAGCCCGAACAGATCTATCACGTTAATCTGTTGAAAGCCTGGAGGGATAGAGAGTCCCTAGTCGCAGACACTTGGTCACCAGCTCAAACTGGTTGCGTGATTCCTGAGGTTGGAATAGCAGCCACCTTGTCACAACCCCAACAACAGGAGGTTAAGGAGTTTGTGCTTCGCAACAAGGAGGTATTCTCTGAGCTGCCGGGACAAACATCTGGGGTAGAGCATGACATCATTACCCCGCCCGGTGAAAGGGTGAAGTTAAAACCCTATCGGATCCCAGAGGCCCGACGGGAGGCAATACGGGAGGAAGTACAGAAAATGCTGAACTTAGGGGTGATAGAGGAGTCCCAAAGTGATTGGTCTAGTCCCATTGTGTTGGTGCCTAAACCGGATGGGAGCTGGCGATTTTGTAACGATTTTCGTCAGTTGAACAAAGTTACAAAATTTGACACCTACCCCATGCCACGTATAGATGAGTTGATCGACCGGCTGGGAACAGCCCGATACATGACGACTCTTGACCTCACAAAAGGGTATTGGCAAATCCCCCTGGCCAAGTCGGCCAAAGAGAAAACCGCATTTGTAACCCCAGACGGGGCGTTCCAATATAAAAGAATGCCGTTCGGGTTACAGAATGCGCCGGCCACATTCCAGCGGAAAATGGACCAGATGCTGAGGCCCCATCGGAAGTATGCTGCGGCTTACCTGGATGACGTAATTGTCCATAGCACAGATTGGGCCTCACATCTGCCAAAAGTGCAAGCAGTCCTGGACTCTGTTCGGGAAGCGGGGTTTACGGCTAACCCCAAGAAGTGTACCATTGGGCAGGAGGAGGCCAAATATCTTGGGTACACCATTGGGAGGGGAGTAATAAAACCCCAACTCAACAAAGTCGAGGCCATCCAGAGTTGGCCACGTCCCAACAGCAAGAAGCAGGTACGAGCCTTTCTGGGAATCGCTGGGTATTATCGGCGATTCATTCCCCACTTTGCTTCTAAGGCTGTGCCCCTAACCAACCTGACGAAGGGGAAAGGGTCGGTCATGATTAAATGGACCCCCGAGGCTGAGGCAGCATTCCAATTCTTGAAACAAGCCTTATGTAGCCAGCCAGTGTTGTACTCACCCGACTTCTCTGGGGACTTTGTCGTACAAAGTGATGCGTCAGATGTGGGGTTAGGAGCAGTATTGTCCCAGGTCTGGAACGGGGAAGAGCACCCAGTCATTTACCTCAGCAGGAAGTTGAAGTCCCATGAGGTAAATTACGCCACCGTTGAAAAGGAGTGTTTAGCGGTGAAGTGGGCTCTAGATTCCCTTCGGTACTACCTGCTAGGTAGGCACTTTGACATGGTTACGGATCACGCTCCGTTAAAGTGGATGGCTCAAAACAAGGAAACAAATAGAAGAGTGAATAGGTGGTTCCTGGCCCTCCAGGAATTCAACTTCACAGTAAAGCATCGCCCTGGCGTTCAAATGGGGAATGTGGATGCTTTGTCTCGAGTACATGAATGCCTGATTGCTGGTGTTCCAACCCCGAGGTTAAAACAAGAGGGGGGGTATGTGACAGCAGGAAGGTAAAGTCACCTGGTTGCATCCAGGGGGGGTAGATATATTTCGCCCAGATTCAGGCTTTACGCCGACTTATACAACTAGGTGGAGAGTTGTATAAGCCCAGCTGAGGCTAGTGGGCTCATGGATGACTCATACCTCTAGGGAGAGTGTGGGGCGTCGTGCAGACAGGGAGTTGATGAGACCAGCTGAAGCTTGTCAGCTCATTTAGGCCTCTATAAGAACTCCCAGATTCATTAGGTGTTGGCTCATGCCTGGAACCAGACCTGTGTGGACTGTCTAGGGAGAGTGAACCCCTGTGCGGTGAGACAAAGCCTGTGTGGCTATTTGCTTGGACATTTAAAACCAGGGACTTAGGGACTAGGACAGCACTAGGCTGATCCCAGTTGTTAGTTAGGAACCCTGTATGTTTAGTCAGAGGTCAAGTTGACCAGGATTTATTTTATTTATGTTTCTTTTGCTTTGCTGTGTTTTGTCACTGTAAATAGAAAATAAACCGCACCTTTTTGATTTTGAAAACCACAACCTCCGTTTGCTGGGCCTGTTTTTGTGTGGGGAGCCCATCCCGGGGGTCACACACACCCGCTGCCGAGCTAACCCCCTCACAGTAGGAAGAGTGTCAGTTTCTTTCACTGTGATAATCCTTGTTTCTAGGGACAGGGAAGGACAGTGAGGGAAATTCTCCTTGTGCTATAGTGTGCTTTAAAAAAACATTTTTTCTAGGGCCAGAAAACTATAGGTAGGAAGAGTGTCAGTGTGTTTTACTGTGCGAATCCTTGTTTCTAGGGACAGGGAAGGACAGTGAGGGAATTCTCCTTGTGCTATAGTGTGCTTTAAAAAAACATTTTTTCTAGGGACAGAAAACTCTAGGTACGAAGAGTGTCAGTGTGTTTTACTGTGCGAATCCTTGTTTCTAGGGACAGGGAAGGACAGTGAGGGAATTCTCCTTGTGCTATAGTGTGCTTTAAAAAAACATTTTTTCTAGGGACAGAAAACTATAGGTAGGGAGAGTGTCAGTGTGTTTTACTGTGCGAATCCTTGTTTCTAGGGACAGGGAAGGACAGTGAGGGAATTCTGCTTGTGCTATAGTGTGCTTTAAAAAAACATTTTTTCTAGGGACAGAAAACTATAGGTAGGAAGAGTGTCAGTTTCTTTCACTGTGATAATCCTTGTTTCTAGGGACAGGGAAGGACAGTGAGGGAATTCTCCTTGTGCTATAGTGTGCTTTAAAAAAACATTTTTTCTAGGGACAGAAAACTATAGGTAGGGAGAGTGTCAGTGTGTTTTACTGTGTGAATCCTTGTTTCTAGGGACAGGGAAGGACAGTGAGGGAATTCTGCTTGTGCTATAGTGTGCTTTAAAAAAACATTTTTTCTAGGGACAGAAAACTATAGGTAGGAAGAGTGTCAGTTTCTTTCACTGTGATAATCCTTGTTTCTAGGGACAGGGAAGGACAGTGAGGGAAATTCTCCTTGTGCTATAGTGTGCTTTAAAAAAACATTTTTTCTAGGGACAGAAAACTATAGGTAGGAAGAGTGTCAGTTTCTTTCACTGTGATAATCCTTGTTTCTAGGGACAGGGAAGGAAAGTGAGGGAAATTCTCCTTGTGCTATAGTGTGCTTTAAAAAAACATTTTTTCTAGAGACAGAAAACTATAGGTAGGAAGAGTGTCAGTTTCTTTCACTGTGATAATCCTTGTTTCTAGGGACAGGGAAGGACAGTGAGGGAAATTCTCCTTGTGCTATAGTGTGCTTTAAAAAAACATTTTTTCTAGGGACAGAAAACTCTAGGTAGGAAGAGTGTCAGTTTCTTTCACTGTGATAATCCTTGTTTCTAGGGACAGGGAAGGAAAGTGAGGAAAATTCTCCTTGTGCTATAGTGTGCTTTAAAAAAAACATTTTTTCTAGGGACAGAAAACTATAGGTAGGGAGAGTGTCAGTGTGTTTTACTGTGCGAATCCTTGTTTCTAGGGACAGGGAAGGACAGTGAGGGAATTCTCCTTGTGCTATAGTGTGCTTTAAAAAAACATTTTTTCTAGGGACAGAAAACTATAGGTAGGAAGAGTGTCAGTTTCTTTCACTGTGATAATCCTTGTTTCTAGGGACAGGGAAGGACAGTGAGGGAAATTCTCCTTGTGCTATAGTGTGCTAAAGCATTCCTCATCAACCATCTTTGAAATCCTTGTTTTTTTGGACAGTCAGGGAAATTGTCGTTGTGCTATTCTGTGCAAAAGCAATCATCCTCAACCATATTTAGAAATCCTTAAGTAAAGGGACAGAGAAGGACACCTGAAGGTAGCCCTTATTGCTTTTTTCCCATCTCCCTGCAGGCCATCTATTAGAATGTCTGGAAGGCAAACAAGGAGAGGCAGACAGTCAGGAGGCAATAAAAGAGGGCAAGCAGGCTCTGTGTCTGGGGGCAACAGTGCTGGTCGTGGACGCGGTGCATTGTCATCAGCACATGGCCATGGGACACGCTTGTCCTTCTTTTCGGCAGCTGGACATGTTGAGCCACATCATGCCGAAGACTTGGTAGAGTGGATGACCAAGCCCTCCTCCTCCTCCTCATCCTCTCTCACCCAGGCTCAGGGTACTGGAAAAGCAGCTGCCAAAGCGTCCTCTTCCCTGGTATCAATGTCAGACTCATCATCAGTCACTCCTTCCCTAGACCCACCATGTCCTCCTCCTGAGGAGTCCCCCGAACTGTTTGAGCACAGTGTTGGGTACATGCTCCAGGAGGATGCCCAGCGTTTCGAAGGGTCTGATGATGAAACCCAGCTACAGGAAGGCAGTAGCGTGAGAGCAGACAGAGGGGATGCTCAAGAAGGACACCAATCTGGCAGTCATGTTCCAGCAGCTGCAGCATACTGCCAGATTGGCTCCAGTGATGAGGAGGGAGGGGATGATGAGGTCACTGACTCCACGTGGTTGCCTAATAGGAGAGAGGAGGAGGAGGAGGATGAGGAGGAGGCACATCTCCAACGAGGCAGGATGCCCTTTGGTGGCCAGCGTAAGGGCAGTACACCGACGGAATCACACCGCAGAGCTCCGCCTGTGCAGGGCGCTGCCTCTGCCCGTCATTCAAAAAGTTCCTTGGTGTGGGCCTTTTTTGAGGCTAGTGCATCAGATCGCACAGCTGCTGTTTGCAACATATGTCTCAAGCGTATATCGCGTGGCCAAAACATCAGCCGCTTGGGTACCACATGCCTGACCAGACATATGTTGACCTGCCATGCAGCTCGTTGGCAAGCCTACCTCAAAGACCCACACCAAAGAACAAAGCGGACCTCTCCTTGCACCGCATCAGCTGGGATCTCCAACCCCACTATAACTTCAGTCCTCTCTGAAACATGCACTGAGAGGAATGAAGGTGTAGAATTAGGTGTGTCACAGCCAAGTACTTGCGGCCACTCTGCTAGCAGTACACCAACGTCCGATTCTAGCAGGCAAATTTCCCTGCCCCAGCTGCTGGACCGTCGAAAGAAGTTCACTCCCAGCCATCCACATGCCCAGCGGTTGAATGCTAGCTTGGCTAAATTGCTAGCGCTTCAACTGCTGCCTTTTCAGTTGGTAGACTCGGCCCCCTTCCGTGAGTTTGTGCAATGTGCGGTTCCTCAGTGGCAGGTTCCCAAACGCCACTTTTTCTCACGGAAGGCTATTCCGGCTCTCTACCGGCATGTGGAAGGCAATGTCTTGGCCTCGCTGGACAGGGCGGTCAGCGGTAAGGTGCATATTACCGCTGACTCATGGTCCAGCAGGCATGGACAGGGACGTTACCTTTCTTTCACGGCCCATTGGGTCACTCTTTTGGCAGCTGGGAAGGATGCAGGACAAGGTGCAGTAGTGTTGGAGGTTGTTCCACCGCCACGCCTCCAAAATGCTACTACTGGTTGTGACACACCTCTCTCCTCCACCCCCTCCTCTTCTTCTTCCTCCATGGCCTCTTCCTGTGGTTTGTCCTCGGAACCAGCGGTGCTCCGTAGGCGTTCAAGGGGCTACGCAAGTACGCAGGCAAAAAGATGCCATGCCGTGCTTGCGCTGGTGTGTTTGGGGGACAGAAGCCACACTGGGGCAGAGGTCCTGTCTGCTCTGCAGGGCCAGGCCGAGAGGTGGTTGACGCCACGCCAGCTTAAGCCAGGAATGGTGGTTTGCGACAATGGCACCAACCTCCTCTCCGCCCTCCGACAGGGACAACTGACCCATGTGCCCTGTGTGGCTCACGTCCTTAACCTGGTGGTGCAGCGGTTCTTGGGCAGGTACCCGGGCTTACAGGATGTCCTGAGGCAGGCCAGGAAAGTCTGTGTGCATTTCCGCAGATCTTATAATGCCAGTGCTCGCCTGGCTGAGCTGCAAAAGGAGTTGAACCTGCCCAAGAACCGCCTTATATGTGACATGCCCACCAGGTGGAACTCAACGTTGGCCATGCTGCAGCGGCTGCACACGCAGCAGAGGGCCATCAATGAGTACCTGTGCGACTACGGCACCAGGACAGGGTCAGGGGAGCTTGGTTTTTTTTCTCCACGCCAGTGGGGCATGATCAGGGATGCATGCACTGTCCTGGCACCATTTGAGGAGGCCACGAGGATGGTGAGCAGTGACAGTGCATGCATCAGTGACACTGTACCTCTTGTCCACCTGTTGGAGCACACGCTGCGTGGAATAATGGACAGGGCACTTGAGGCAGAACAGAGGCAGGAAGAGGAGGACTTCCTTGCCTCTCAAGGCCCCCTTTACCCAGACAGTGTTCCTTCTGTCCCACCCATCGCACAGGAAGAGGAGGAGGAGGAGGAGGTGGAGGAGGAGGATTGTGTCAGCATGGAGGTGGAGGCTGGCACTCAGCATCATCAGCAGCAGTCTTTTAGGGATGATTTACAGTCCCAAGAAACCAGTGGACTTGTACGTGGCTGGGAGGAGGTGGCTGCGGATCATGTCGTCCTTAGTGACCCAGAGGACTCCGGAGCGAATGCCTCAGCAAACCTACGCTGCATGGCCTCCCTGATCCTGCAAAGTCTGCGGAAGGATCCTCGTATTCTTCGGATCAAGGAGAGGGACCATTACTGGCTGGCCACTCTCCTTGATCCACGGTACAAGGGTAAGGTTGCGGACCTTATGTTACCGTCGCAGAGGGAGCAGAGGATGAGACAACTCCGGGAGGCCTTGCAGAAAGGTCTGTGCAACGCGTTCCCAGAGACTGGGAGGTTACAAACTCCTGGTCCTGGACAACGAGTTGCTGAGGCTTCGGCCAGTCAAAGAAGGAGCGGTGGGGAAGGTGGCCGTCTGACCGATGCGTTCAGACAATTCTTTAGTCCGCAGCCCCAAAGTATGATTGGTTCCAGCAACCATCGCCAGCGTCTGATAAACATGGTGCAGGAATATCTAGGGGCAAGGTCAGACTTGGACACCTTCCCCACCGAAAATCCTCTGGCTTACTGGGTCTTGAGGATGGATCACTGGCCAGAGCTTGCACAGTATGCAATTGAGCTACTGGCCTGTCCTGCATCCAGCGTTCTTTCGGAACGCACATTCAGTGCTGCTGGAGGATTTGTCACGGATCACAGGGTGCGCCTGTCCACCGACTCGGTTGATCGACTGACTTTCATCAAGATGAACCAGTCTTGGATCACCACCAGCTACCACACACCTGATGCTGATATAACAGACTAATTGATTTTAACATGTCACATCCCTTCAAGACTGATGCTGATGCTGAGTGCCTGTGCTGTTATGTTGACTGGCTATCCTCCTCCTCCGAGTCCTCAATGATACGATTGATGATGATAGCTTGGAAGATCATTTTTGTTTATGGGTGCCGCCACCAGTGGCTAAGGCCCAATTTTTCAGCCCCTGTTTTACAGGGGCGTGTAATTACAATTTTTTTAGCAATAATTTGCCATAGGGCTCATTGCTGTGCTCCAAGTACAGTATCTGTGAGGGGTTGGAGTGTTGTGGCACCAGTGCCTAAGGCCCAATTTTTCAGCCCCTGTTTAACAGGGGCGTGTCATTACAATTTTTGAAGCAATACTTTGCAACAGGGCTCATTGCTGTGCTCCAAGTACAGTATCTGTGAGGGGTTGTAGTGTTGTGCCACCAGTGCCTAAGGCCCAATTTTTCAGCCCCTGTTCAACAGGGGCATGCCATTACAATTCTTGATCTAATAATTCACAGCAGGGCCCATTGCTGCACCCACCAAGAGTAACTCTGAGGGCTTACAGTGTTGTGGCAACGCCACCACCACCACCACCACGAAAGGCCCAATTTTTCAGCCCCTGTTCAACAGGGGCATACAATTACAATTCTTGATCTAATAATTCACAGCAGGGCCCATTCCTGCACCCACCAAGAGTAACTCTGAGGGCTTACAGTGTTGTGGCAACACCACCACCACCACCACCACCACGAAAGGCCCAATTTTTCAGCCCCTGTTCAACAGGGGCATACAATTACAATTCTTGATCTAATAATTCACAGCAGTGCCCATTCCTGCAACCACCAAGAGTAACTCTGAGGGCTTACAGTGTTGTGGCAACACCACCACCACCACCACCACCACGAAAGGCCCAATTTTTCAGCCCCTGTTCAACAGGGGCATGCAATTACAATTCTTGATCTAATAATTCACAGCAGGGCCCATTGCTGCACCCACCAAGAGTAACTGTCAGGGCTTACAGTGTTGTGGCACCAGCACCACCATCAAAGGCCCAATTTTTACTACCACTGTTCAACAATTATATGTAATTAAAATTCCTGATATAATAGTTGACAGCAGGGCGTTCCAGCACCAACCAAGAGTAACTGTGAGTGCTTACAGTGTTGTGCCAACACCAACAACTAAGGGGCCTATTTCTGCAGAGTATATACGGCAGGTCCCTACTTTCAAACATCCAACTTACAAACGACTCCTCCTTGCAAACGGAAGAAGACAACAGGAAGTGAGAGGAAATCTACCACTAGGAAGGAAAATTCTCTCCTGTAAGAATAAATATGGGAGAAAGGTGTCTCCTCTGTACTGATGCTTTATCAGCAATCCTTGTTTCAAGAAAAACACCACATTTCAAAAACAGTTGTCATTGGGACGGAAAGTGAGGTGAAATGTTCTGAACAGGGGCACAGACAGCAAAACAAATGTTACAGGGGTGATAACCCTTCCCTATGTTTTCCAAAAAGTTTAAAAATAGATTTTTGGGCTGGAGCTACACTTAAACAATGTACCTGTTCAAAATTACAAACAGATTCTACATAAGAACAAACCTACAGTCCCTGTCTTGTATGCACCGCCTGTATACGGCTGTTCAGAGTATATAGGGGCTTTTTTATTTTATGTGCGGGGTTCCCCTTAATATCCATACAAGACCCAAAGGGGCTGGTAATGGGCTGGGGTAGGGGGGGAGGGTCATGGGGTAGCTATGCCATTTTTCTTAAAGATTTTCATCCATATTACCGGGACCAGACATTACATTAAAGCCGCAAGCAGTTTTAAATGGCTTTTTTTCCCTTTAGAAGTGTCATTTTGTGCAGGGACAGTTCTAAACACGGGAAACACGTGGCACTTCACAGGCATACTTTACACACCCCCCAGGTACGATATTTAAAGGAATATTTGACTTTTTTTTTTCACTTTATGTATCATTAAAATGACTGCTCCCGAAAAACGACCGTTTTTAAAACTTCTTTTTGCATTGATACATGTCCCCTGGTGCACAACCCGGGTTCCCAAACCCTTTTTAGGACAATAACATGCATAATAGTTGTTATAATTAGCACTTTAGAATTTGAACGTTCGCATCCATTGTATTTAATAGGGTTCTAATGTTCGTACGAACTTTCGGTCCGTTCGCGGGTTCTGGTGCGAACCGAACCCGGGGGTGTTCGGCTCATCACTAACCTCTAGTAACCAATGGGTGAGTGGCAATGTTGTGCAGTAACCTCTAGTAACCAATGGGTGAGTGGCAATGTTGTTCAGTAACCTCTAGTAACCAATGGGTGAGTGGCAATGTTGTGCCATAACCTCTAGTAACCAATGGGTGAGTGGCAATGTTGTGCAGTAACCTCTAGTAACCAATGGGTGAGCGGCAATGTTGTGCAGTAACCTCTAGTAACCAATGGGTGAGTGGCAATGTTGTGCAGTAACCTCTAGTAACCAATGGGTGAGTGGCAATGATGTGCATTAACCTCTAGTAACCAATGGGTGAGTGGCAATGATGTGCAGTAACCTCTAGTAACCAATGGGTGAGTGGCAATGTTGTGCAGTAACCTCTAGTAACCAATGGGTGAGTGGCAATGTTGTGCCGTAACCTCTAGTAACCAATGGGTGTGTGGCAATGATGTGCAGTAACCTCTAGTAACCAATGGGTGAGCGGCAATGTTGTGCAGTAACCTCTAGTAACCAATGGGTGAGTGGCAATGATGTGCAGTAACCTCTAGTAACCAATGGGTGAGGGGCAATGATGTGCAGTAACCTCTAGTAACCAATGGGTGAGTGGCAATGATGTGCAGTAACCTCTAGTAACCAATGGGTGAGCGGCAATGTTGTGCAGTAACCTCTAGTAACCAATGGGTGAGTGGCAATGTTGTGCAGTAACCTCTAGTAACCAATGGGTGAGCGGCAATGTTGTCCAGTAACCTCTAGTAACCAATGGGTGAGTGGCAATGATGTGCAGTAACCTCTAGTAACCAATGGGTGAGCGGCAATGTTGTGCAGTAACCTCTAGTAACCAATGGGTGAGCGGCAATGATGTGCAGTAACCTCTAGTAACCAATGGGTGAGTGGCAATGTTGTGCAGTGACCTCTAGTAACCAATGGGTGAGTGGCAATGATGTGCAGTAACCTCTAGTAACCAATGGGTGAGCGGCAATGTTGTGCAGTAACCTCTAGTAACCAATGGGTGAGTGGCAATGATGTGCAGTAACCTCTAGTAACCAATGGGTGAGTGGCAATGATGTGCAGTAACCTCTAGTAACCAATGGGTGAGCGGCAATGATGTACAGTAACCTCTAGTAACCAATGGGTGAGTGGTAATGTTGTGCAGTAACCTCTAGTAACCAATGGGTGAGTGGCAATGATGTGCAGTAACCTCTAGTAACCAATGGGTGAGCGGCAATGTTGTGCAGTAACCTCTAGTAACCAATGGGTGAGTGGCAATGATGTGCAGTAACCTCTAGTAACCAATGGGTGAGCGGCAATGATGTGCAGTAACCTCTAGTAACCAATGGGTGAGTGGCAATGATGTGCAGTAACCTCTAGTAACCAATGGGTGAGTGGCAATGATGTGCAGTAACCTCTAGTAACCAATGGGTGTGCAGCAATGATGTGCAGTAACCTCTAGTAACCAATGGGTTAGCGGCAATGATGTGCAGTAACCTCTAGTAACCAATGGGTGTGCGGCAATGATGTGCAGTAACCTCTAGTAACCAATGGGTGAGCGGCAATGTTGTGCAGTAACCTCTAGTAACCAATGGGTGAGCGGCAATGTTGTGCAGTAACCTCTAGTAACCAATGGGTGAGCGGCAATGATGTGCAGTAACCTCTAGTAACCAATGGGTGAGCGGCAATGATGTGCAGTAACCTCTAGTAACCAATGGGTGAGTGGCAATGATGTGCAGTAACCTCTAGTAACCAATGGGTATGCGGCAATGATGTGCAGTAACCTCTAGTAACCAATGGGTGAGTGGCAATATTGTGCAGTAACCTCTAGTAACCAATGGGTGAGTGGCAATGATGTGCAGTAACCTCTAGTAACCAATGGGTGAGCGGCAATGTTGTGCAGTAACCTCTAGTAACCAATGGGTGAGCTGCAATGTTGTGCAGTAACTTCTAGTAACCAATGGGTGAGGGGCAATGATGTGCAGTAACCTCTAGTAACCAATGGGTGAGCGGCAATGTTGTGCAGTAACCTCTAGTAACCAATGGGTGAGCTGCAATGTTGTGCAGTAACTTCTAGTAACCAATGGGTGAGCGGCAATGATGTGCAGTAACCTCTAGTAACCAATGGGTGAGGGGCAATGATGTGCAGTAACCTCTAGTAACCAATGGGTGAGCGGAAATGATGTGCAGTAACCTCTAGTAACCAATGGGTGAGCAGCAATGATGTGCAGTAACCTCTAGTAACCAATGGGTGAGCGGCAATGATGTGCAGTAACTTCTAGTAACCAATGGGTGAGCGGCAATGATGTGCAGTAACCTCTAGTAACCAATGGGTGAGGGGCAATGATGTGCAGTAACCTCTAGTAACCAATGGGTGAGCGGAAATGATGTGCAGTAACCTCTAGTAACCAATGGGTGAGCAGCAATGATGTGCAGTAACCTCTAGTAACCAATGGGTGAGCGGCAATGATGTGTAGTAACCAATGGGTGAGTGGCAATGATGTGCAGTAAACTCTAGTAACCAATGGGTGAGCGGCAATGATGTGCAGTAACCTCTAGTAACCAATGGGTGTGCGGAAATGATGTGCAGTAACCTCTAGTAACCAATGGGTGAGCGGCAATGATGTGCAGTAACCTCTAGTAACCAATGGGTGAGCGGCAAAGATGTGCAGTAACCTCTAGTAACCAATGGGTGAGCGGCAATGATGTGCAGTAACCTCTAGTAACCAATGGGTGAGCGGAAATGATGTGCAGTAACCTCTAGTAACCAATGGGTGAGTGGCAATGATGTGCAGTAACCTCTAGTAACCAATGGGTGAGCGGAAATGATGTGCAGTAACCTCTAGTAACCAATGGGTGAGCGGCAATGATGTGCAGTAACCTCTAGTAACCAATGGGTGAGCGGAAATGATGTGCAGTAACCTCTAGTAACCAATGGGTGAGCGGCAATGATGTGCAGTAACCTCTGGTAACCAATGGGTGAGCGGCAATGATGTGCAGTAACCTCAAGTAACCAATGGGTGTGCGGAAATGATGTGCAGTAACCTCTAGTAACCAATGGGTGAGCGGCAATGATGTGCAGTAACCTCTAGTAACCAATGGGTGAGCGGCAATGATGTGCAGTAACCTCTAGTAACCAATGGGTGAGCGGCAATGATGTGCAGTAACCTCTAGTAACCAATGGGTGAGCGGCAAAGATGTGCAGTAACCTCTAGTAACCAATGGGTGTGCGGAAATGATGTGCAGTAACCTCTAGTAACCAATGGGTGAGCGGCAATGATGTGCAGTAACCTCTAGTAACCAATGGGTGAGCGGCAATGATGTGCAGTAACCTCTAGTAACCAATGGGTGAGTGGCAATGATGTGCAGTAACCTCTAGTAACCAATGGGTGAGTGGCAATGATGTGCAGTAACCTCTAGTAACCAATGGGTGAGTGGCAATGATGTGCAGTAACCTCTATTGCTGGAGAGACTTCCTTTAGAAATCTGAGTCCCCCAGTAGGTGGGATTGGGATTTTACTGCCCCCCCCCCTCCATGCCCCAGCTGCCTTATGCTGGGTTTAGTCTTCCTTTAGAGATATAGCAGACTGCTTCTGGTCAAGGCTTAGCTTCATACATTATTTACTCCATGGTTGAGGGTCCCATAAACTCTCTATAATGCATGTTTTGAACAGAAGTCAAGATTTGATTTGCCCCTACACCACCCTATTGGGGCATCCATGAGGCTCCCCTGTTCCCGGCTTCTATCTCTCTCACTCGTTAACACAAACTGACCAAAAAGAAAATCACAACACAGAGATTTTTCGGGGCATTCGTTTTATTATGAGTAGAATTTTGTACAGCACTTTATATCTGCCTTTTCCCTTTAATTCCCTGAGTCCAGCGGGTCGGTGTATCGGCCGATCCCGAGAACGGCTTTGGTAGGTTTGTGGTAGATCAGCATGAGGAACGGGCGGTCCACCTTGAATTGGGGGCTTGATATAGCTAACCTTATTTTGGCAGAAGTCCCAGCCAACTCCTCGGTCCCTTCTTCTTCCAAGCTGGTATAAGCCCGGTGGAAAATCTGTCATTACAAAAAAAGTAAAGGAATGAACTTACACAAGAGGTTAAAAGACTGCAAAATATATAAGTATACAAGGATTTAAGGGCCAAGGTAATTCAGAGATATGCAGGTAAGTGAATGTTAGTAACACTCACTGGTAAAAACAGAACTGGCGGGCCAGAGGAACACACGGGGGGCCTATGAAAACACAGGGGGGCCAGAGGAACACACAGGGGGCCTATGAGAACACAGGGGGGCCAGAGGAACACACGGGGGGCCTATGAGAACACAGGGGGGCCAGAGGAACACAAAGGGGGACCGGAGAAGCACACAGGGGAGTCGGAGGAGCACACAGGGGGGGCCGGAGGAATACACTGGAGGGCCTGAAGGGCACACAGGGAGCTGGAGGAACACAGGGGGGGCCGGAGGAATACACAAGGGGGCCAGAGAAACATACAGGGGGGGCGGAAGAGCACATGGGGAGCCGGAGGAACACAGAGGGTGGGCTGGAGGAACACACGGGGGGGCCTGAGGAATACACAAGGGGGCCAGAGGAACACATGGGGGGGACGGAGGAACACACAGGGGGGAGCGGATGAGCACACAAGGGGGCTGGAGGAACACAGAGGGTGGGCTGGAGGAACACACATGGGGGGGCGGAGGAGCACACAAGGAAGGGGGCTGGAGGAACACATGGGGAGCCGGAGGAATACATGGGGGGGGCGGAGGAGCACACAAGGGGGCTGGAGGAACACATGGGGAGCCGGAGGAACACAGAGGGTACGCTGGAGGAGCACCCAGGGGGGCCAGAGGACCACACGGGGGGGCGGAGGAACATACAAGGGGGCTGGAGGAACCCATGGGGAGCCGGAGGAATACACGGGGGGGCGGAGGAGCACACAAGGGGGCTGGAGGAACACATGGGGAGCCGGAGGAACACAGAGGGTACGCTGGAGGAGCACCCAGGGGGGCCAGAGGACCACACGGGGGGGGGGGGGGCGGAGGAACATACAAGGGGGCTGGAGGAACCCATGGGGAGCCGGAGGAATACACGGGGGGGGCGGAGGAGCACACAAGGGGGCTGGAGGAACACATGGGGAGCCGGAGGAACACAGAGGGTACGCTGGAGGAGCACCCAGGGGGGCCAGAGGACCACACGGAGGGGGCGGAGGAACATACAAGGGGGCTGGAGGAACACATGGGGAGCCGGAGGAATACACGGGGGGGGGCGGAGGAGCACACAAGGGGGCTGGAGGAACACATGGGGAGCAGGAGGAATACATGGGGGGGGGCGGAGGAACACACGAGGGGGCTGGAGGAACACATGGGGAGCCGGAGGAATACATGGGGGGGGGGCGGAGGAGCACACAAGGGGGCTGGAGGAACACATGGGGAGCCGGAGGAATACACGGGGGGCGGAGGAGCACACAAGGGGGCTGGAGGAACACATGGGGAGCCGGAGGAACACAGAAGGTGGGCTGGCCTGGAGGAGCACCCAGGGGGACCAGAGGAGTGAACAGGGGGCCCAGAGAAGAAGAGAAATCCGATGGACAGTCAGGTTGATCGATGGGTGGTGGGGGAAGTTACAAGCACCGATCTCCCTGTATAGCTTTCAGTGAAGCAGCTGAAAGCTGCGGGAGGGAGAGAAGGAGAAGCGGCTTTCAGCTGCTTCATTGAAAGCCATAAAGGGCCACAACGATCACAACCCAACTGTCAAATTTCACCATCCATGTTTCATCTTCCATGGGTGCAGGGTAGGTCAGACCACAGTGCCCCCCCCCCGGGGCCCCCTGTGCAGTGAACCCCCTGCACCCATGGGTGATACCCCATTGCTCCACCAGTCATCCGATCACCAGCCATTAGGAAGGGAAGCTTTGACACAAGGGATGCAAAGCCCTGCCTCTACCAAGATGGCCACCTCTACACACAGTGCAGGACAAGGTAAGTCAGTACCGGGGATAAGATAAGCTGCAGGGAGAGCTCAGGCAATACAGGTGAGAAGTCCTTTCACAAAAAAAGATGCTCACCGAGGAAACTGACAGCTTTTGTTGCTTTGAGATCTTGGAGAAGTCGGCGTTGTTCTTATCGAAGATAATTGCCATGTCCATGTGTAGCAACGCGCGGTCCAAGCTGACCGCGGTTTTGAAGGAAATTTTCGGTATGTAGAGCTCCACAACGCTGTAAAGGAAAATACACATCAGTGTCTGTATTGGGGATCCCATCCATCCCGGGCTGCACCAATCACTATCAATCAATCCAAAGGGTTAAAGCTGAATTCAAGAAAAAAACAAGAAAAATCTGCCAAAGGAATTAGTATTTCTGCACATCCAGTCTTGACATTTACACAGCTCTGTCACACAACACAGCCCTGTCTGGGAGGAAACCTGCAGTTAAAGGGGAGCTCCACCCAAAAGGGGAAGCTCTGCTTGTCTGCCTTCTCCCGCCCTCCGCTGCAACATTTGCCACCTTTTGGGGGGAAGGGAGCTGGTACCTAGTTTTGTCAGGTACCCGCTCCCGGCACAGTTTGGCACGGCTGGAAGTTCGCCCCCCCTTCCCCCAAAGCCTTCTGGGACCCTTCACGGGTCCAAGAAGACTACAGGCCATTCACAGAGCGCAGCGTGCTTTGCACATGTGCAATAGGAGACTTCATACAAGGCTTCACTGCTGGTTTCCCTCAGTCAAGATGGCGGCGGCAGCAGCTGCCAATAACTGATTAAAGAATTTTCTCGGGGGATGACACCGCTGGATGCCTGGACAGTGGTGGCGGCCGCTCATATGGGGCGCAGGGGCGCCGCCCCCTTATCCATGCGCCTGGCCCCTAATCTAAATGCAGGGCGCTGGATGAATGGATTTCTATGGGGGGGGGGGGGGGGTTTATTAAGCACATAATTGGAGCCAGAGGCTCTAATTGGCTTTATAAAGGGTGGGCTCAGGGGGGCAGAGCTCTGCACCCCGAGACCACCGAGTTATGTAACATTATTATTCCCTAATGTCTTCCTGTTTCTCCTTCCCGGCCAATCAGGTTCTAAGACCCGATTGGTCGGGAGTCCTAAGTCCTGATTGGCTAGAAGGAGAAGCGGCCGCCGAGGCTCGGGAGGAGACTGGGTGGGGGCCGCAGCCACCCCCCCCCAAGAAAATTGAGCACCAGCTGCCACTGCTGGACAGGTAACAGGATTTGTAACCGCTGACTTTTCATTTTTTTTGTGAGAGCCTGGAGCTCCTGTATAGCCTTCCAAACTGAAAAGTACATGTTGGACCTCTGCAGCTAGACCACTGCTTCCCCACAGAGAGTCCTTCTCTGTAGAATTCTGTCCGGGGACAGGCTTCTCTGCTGTGACTTCTCATAGGGGCTCGATCAAAGCAGCAACACTTACTACCCCTCTGAAAAAGCGTTCTGCAGGGAATCATTTTTCAGTGGGCGGTTGACAGGCAGCCGGGGGGAGATGTCCTGAGAAGACCACATCACCGCTCAGCAACCACCTGCGTTACATGTGATTGCAGGCCTGTTGTGGCACAACCTACTCACTTGAACGGGACATGTGGTGGTACTGACCGCAGCAGGGGTAAGTATTCACATCTGAAGTAAAGTACACCCAAGATGGCCGCAGGCAGGAAGTGGAAGATGCATCATTTTCAATAGGAAGTGTAGTAGGAGGAGTTTAGGATACACAGTGCGTAAGCCGGATTGTTTTCCACCCCCCCCCCCCCTCAAAAAAAAAAAAAACACCAGCTACCACTGCTAGAGACATTTCTGCCCATTCTTCTCTGTAAAATATCTCAAGTTCTGTCAGATTGGATGGAGAGCGTCTGTGATCAGCAATTTTCAAGTCTTGCCACAGATTCTCAATGGGATTTAGGTCTGGACTGTGACTGGGCCATTCTAACACATGAATATGCTTTGATCTAAACCATTCCATTGTAGCTCTGGCTGTACTTTAGGGTCGTTGTCCTGCTGGAAGGTGAACCTCCGCCCAGTCTCAAGTCTTTTGCAGACTCTAACAGGTTTTCTTCTAAGATTGTCCTGTGTTTGTCTCCATCCATCTTCCCATCAACTCTGACCAGCTTCCCTGTCCCTGCTGAAGAAAAGTATCCCCACCACATGATGCTGCCACCACCATGTTTCACGGTGGGGATGGTGTATTCAGGGTGATGTGCAGTGTTAGTTTTCCCCACACATAGCGTTTTGCTTTTAGGCCAAAAAGTAGAATTTTGGTCTCATGTGACCAGAGCACCTTCTTCCACATGATTGCTGTGTCCCCCCACATGTTTGCTGTGTCCCCCACATGATTGCTGTGTCCCCCACATGTTTGCTGTGCCCCCCCATGTTTGCCGTGTCCCCCCACATGTTTGCTATGTCCCCCACATGATTGCTGCGTCCCCCACATGATTGCTGTGTCCCCCCACATGTTTGCTGTGCCCCCCATGATTGCTGTGTCCCTCACATGTTTGCTGTGTCCCCCCACATGATTGCCGTGTCCCCCACATGTTTGCTGTGTCCCCCCACATGTTTGCCGTGTCCCCCCACATGATTGCCGTGTCCCCCACATGATTGCCGTGTCCCCCACATGATTGCCGTGTCCCCCCACCTGTTTGCTGTGTCCCCCCACATGTTTGCTGTGTCCCCCCACATGATTGCCGTGTCCCCCACATGATTGCTGTGTCCCCCACATGATTGATGTGTCCCCCACATGATTGTTGTGTCCCCCACATGTTTGCTGTGTCCCCCACATGTTTGCTGTGTCCCCCACATGGCTTCTCACAAACTGCAGACAGGACTTCTTATGACTTTCTTTCACCAATGTCTTTCTTCTTGTCACTCTTCCATAAAGAGCAGATTTGTGGAGAAGCACGACTAATAGTTGTCCTGTGGACAGATTCTCCCCCCTGAGCTGTGGATCTCTGCAGCTCCTCCAGAGTTACCATGGACCTCTTGGCTGCTTCTCTGATGAATGCTCTCCTTGCCCGGCCCGGTCAGTTTAGGTGGACGGCCATGTCTTGGTAGGTTTGCAGTTGTGCCATACTCTTTCCATTTTCCGATGATGGATTGAACAGAGTTCTGTGAGATGCTCAAAGCTTGGGAGATTCTTTTATAACATAACCCTGCTTTATACTTCTCCACAACTTTATCCCTGACCTGTCTGGTGTGTTCCTTGGCCTTCATGATGCTGTTTGTTCACTAAAGTTCTCTAACAAACCTCTGAGGGCTTCACAGAACAGCTGTATTTATACTGAGATTAAATGACAAACAGGTGGACTCTATTTACTAATTAGGTGACTTCTGAAGGCAATTGGTTCCTCCAGATTTTAGTTGGGGTATCAGAGTAAAGGGGGCTGAATACAAATGCCCCCCCCCCCACACTTTTCACATATTTATTTGTATCATTTATCATTTTCCTTCCACTTCCCAATTATGTGACACTTTGTGTTGGTCTGTCACATAAAATCCCAATAAAATACATTTACGGTTTTGGTTGTAACATGACACAATGTTACAACCAATCACCGGTGGTTTAACTTCTGAGGACGCCCAGGAGGGGTGAAACGTGTCAGTGGATAAACATTGGTGACTTCATATCCGGCCGGTGAAGTACACGCCAACATAATACTGCCAGTCTGGCGATTTTTCTTGCATTCTTGTTTTATAAGGGGAGTTCATCCAATTCTAAGCGTTTTTTTAACTTCCCCTCCAGACTTTTTTGCCACTTTTTGTACACATGTAAAAAATTAAATCTGTTTTTATTGCTAGAAAATTAGTTAGAACCCCCAAACATTATATATATACATTTACAGCAGAGGCCCTAGAGAATAAATTGGCGGGTTTTGCAATTTTCTTATGTCGCACGGTATTTGCGCAGCGGTTTTTCAAACTCATTTTTATGAGGAAAAAATAAACTTTCTTGTTCATACATCACGGGACACAGAGCAGCATAGTCATTACTATGTGGGTTATATAGAATTACCTTCAGGTGCTGGCACTGGCAACTTCCAAAACAGGAAGTACCCTCCCCTATATAAGCCCCTCCCATCCGGGAGCACCTCAGTTTTTTGCCAGTGTCTAAGGTGTTGGCCAAGGTTAACATGTATTCATCTGGGCTTGTGTACAGGTTCTCTGGGCCTTAGCAAGCTATTCCGGATCCGACCAAAAAAGCTTCATAGCTAAACGGTCGGTACCCGGGCCTTGCAGAGAAGAGCAGGGTTTTGCCTGTAATGCCTCTCTTAGGAGGGCTGGACCCTGGGATCCAGAGCTCTGGTCATACCCAAAACCAAGAGGCTATCTGTGCAGGGTGCTATACAGGTCCAGGGGAGTGGAATCCTTGGGAACCCGGTCCCTGAAGGTCTAGTACAATGCCTGCCGTGAGAGGTGAAGTTTGGGCTTCTGTGGACCAAACAAAGTCCTGCGGCGGGGAAAAGGTAAGTGGGGGCCCCTCAGGAACTTGGTTCTATTGAGGGGACCCCCAAGCCTAATATGTCTTTCTGCCTGTTACCTAAAGGGTATTCCCGCTAATAGCTGTATATGCCTAAGAAATCCTAGAAATTTTTTTTCATAAGGGAAGTTTTAAAAAAACTGTAAACCTGGAAATGTTTTTCATAAAGGAGGTTTTAAAAAAAAAAAAAAAGACAAAGGTGCGGTACCTGTGTTTGTCCACTAGAGGCCGCTGTGGAACGTCTTTTTTCTTGGGACTATTCCTTCCATGGTGAAAGTCCAGGCAGATGAGTGAGCTCTCTATCAGGGAAGCTGCATTCCTCTGTCATGCTGCCAAGTAGTTTCCTTCCATCCCCGAGTCCTGGTAAAACAGGGACCCTGGCTCCTCTCCCTACATGGCGCCAAGAGCGCACACGTGCACGCGCGCGCGCGCACACATGCTTTCTTTTTATAAGGTTTAGCTTCAAAAAAGGGGGCGGAGCCTGGCGGATGACGCACTCTGTGCACCCAGCGCTTCTGCGCATGCACGGGCGTCCCAGCAAGATAAAAGGACTCAGTCCACGCTGCTTGCTATGGACACAGAGCATGAAAAGGAGCTGGTAGCATGGTATAGGGGCTTACAGCGGGCGGTTGATACAGGCATCCCCAGAAAGACGCATTAGTAGACACCCACTGATGTACATAGCAGCAGATTGCATTAGACTATTTCAGTAAAGGGGTGTATTGCGGCTGGAATACCTCAGCTTTGAACTAAGGAATATGCCGCCTAAAAAACTCTGAGATATACCTCTCAGGAAGTGTAGGGGGTCTCCATCGGGCTCTGAGGATCTGGAGCAGTCATCTGCACCTTCCTCCCCTGAGAAATCAGAGGTTAATACCCATAAGGAACCCCCGGGAGTGCCAGGTACTGCGGCTGTCCTCAGTCCACCTGCTCCTGCATATATAACAGAGGAGGTTTTTTCCTCAACTCTGGAGGGATTGGAGCAGAGATTGGCTGCATTGATCGCTTCTTCTCTACAGGAAAGAAAGCGCGCCAGATCTCCATCACCTCCATTAGAGTGCCTGTTGGCAGAGCAACAGTCCCAGGAAGGGACCGACCTACCTGAAGGGGATCAGGAGGAGGTTAGCTCTGTTTTTGAGGAATCGACAGTAGATGAACCATTTTCAGCATCACAGACTGAAAGATTGTGGGTCCAGACCCTAACTGACATGGTTCGATCTGCATTTAAAATGCCTCTTGTTGAACCATCAACTACTGCTGTCTCCTCATTGGGGTCGCTAAAAGCTCCCCAGGTTAATTGCTCCTTTCCAATACATCCATTATTGGAAGGACTTATATACCAGGACTGGGAACATCCTGATAAACTATTTGTTCCGCCTAAAAAATTTCCGGTGATCTATCCCATGGAGGAAAAGTTCACCCAGAGATGGAATGTTCCTACGGTGGATGCAGCCATCTCTTCTGTGAACAAATCACTGACATGTCCAGTAGATAATGTTCAAATGTTCAAAGATCCAGTGGATAAAAAATTGGAATCTTTATTAAAATCTGCTTTTTCCACAGCAGGGGCTGTTACACAGCCAGCAGTGGCAGCTATTGGGGTCTGCCAAGCTTTAAAGGATCAAATGAAAATGGTCCTGAGGGATTTGCCAGACCAGCAGGCCCAGGCTCTGGCTGATCTGCCTAGAGCATTATGCTTTGCGGTTGACGCCATCAAGGATTCTATCCATCAGGCCTCCCGCCTCACGCTGTCTTTGGTACATATGCGTAGGCTTCTGTGGCTCAAAAACTGGTCTGCTGAGGCTCCCTGTAAGAAGCTCTTAGTTAGCTTCCCATTTCATGGGGAACGCCTTTTTGGCGAAGACCTGGATAAATATATCCAGAAGATTTCCAGTGGTAAAAGTACTCTCTTACCGAGTAAGAAGAGGTCTAGGGGTCCATCTTTTAAGAGGACTACCTCTCCTATCCCTGCGACGTCTGCTACTAAGCAGTTCCGACGGCCTCCTCGGTCAAACTCAGGAGGTAAAAATCAGGGTCAGCCACAGGGTAATAAAAAGCCCTGGATCCGAAGAGGTACTAAACCAGCCTCCAAGTCAAGCCTATGAAGGGCTGCCCCCACTCAAACGGGTGGGGGGAAGACTTCAGTTGTTCGCAGAGACCTGGCGGGAGACGATCAAAGACAGATGGGTGCTCTCCGCAGTAACTCTGGGATACAAGTTGGAGTTAAAAGAGTCTCCTCCTTCCCATTTTATGTGGTCAGGCATGCCAAGAGACCCTCTGAAAAGACGGTCTCTCCTATTGGCGTTAGAACAACTATTGCTCCAAGGAGTAATTATGGAGTTTCCTATGGAAGAGTGGGGGTTGGGTTTCTACTCAAACCTTTTCACAGTCCCGAAGCCAAACGGGGACATAAGACCCATATTGGACCTAAAGAGTCTAAACAAATTTCTAAACGTCCGGTCTTTCCGGATGGAGTCGATCCGATCGGTCACCGCTGCCCTACAAGGGGAGGAATGGTTAGCCTCGATCGACATCAAAGATGCTTACTTGCATGTTCCCATCTTTCCAGGTCATCAAAGATTCCTACGCTTTGCAGTAGAAGGGCGCCATTTTCAGTTCAGAGCCTTACCATTCGGTCTGGCCACAGCACCACGAGTGTTCACAAAAATTCTGGCCCCACTGTTGGCCGATCTAAGAACACGGGGTGTAACGATAATGGCATACCTAGACGACCTGTTGTTGATGGACCACTCAGTTGCCAAGCTAGAAGTGGTAATTATCGATACAATCAAGTATCTAGAATCTCACGGTTGGGTCATCAACCTGGACAAGTCAGCCCTACAGCCAGTGAAAAACCTGGTATATCTAGGGCTATGGCTGGATTCAGACCAGAGGAAGATTTTCTTACCTCTAGACAAGGTATCCTCTTTGAGGGGCTTGGTCCGTCTGCTTTGTGCAAAAAGACAGCCGTCCATACGCCTGTGCATGAGGCTGCTAGGAAAGATGGTAGCATCATTCGAAGCTGTGCCATACGCCCAATTCCACTCAAGGAATTTACAGAGGGCCATATTGTCAGCCTGGAATGGAAAAGTTCAGGCTCTAGACTTCCCGATGGCTTTGTCCCCTTCCGTTCGGAAGAGTCTCTGCTGGTGGTTGATCCCCCAGAATCTCCAGAAGGGAAAACCCTTCAGCCCGATATCTTGGAAGGTGGTCACTACAGATGCCAGCCTTACAGGCTGGGGGGCAGTACTGGAGCAATGGTCTCTCCAGGGCAGATGGTCAAATGTAGTAAAAACCCTGCCCATCAATCTCTTAGAGATACGAGCAGCCCGGTACGCCCTAGTAGCCTGGACATCCAGACTCCAAGGGTCCCCTGTCAGAATTCAATCAGACAATGCCACAGCAGTGGCATATATCAATCATCAGGGAGGCACCAGGAGTCGTGCAGCCCAGAGGGAAGTAAGTCACATCCTGGAATGGGCAGAAAAGCATGTCCCATGTATATCAGCTGTCTTCATTCCAGGGGTGGAGAATTGGAAGGCGGATTTTCTGAGTCGCCAACAGTTATGCCCAGGGGAATGGTCCCTTCATCCCGAGGTCTTCCGAGCAATATGTCAGCGGTGGGGAACACCGGATGTAGATCTGCTAGCATCCAGATTCAACGCAAAGGTGGACAGATTTGTCTCCCGGACAAGGGAACCCCTCGCTTGCGGCTCGGATGCTCTGGTGTTCCCTTGGGATCAGTTCAGACTGATATATGCATTCCCTCCGCTACAATTGTTGCCTCGACTCCTTCACAGAGTCAGGTTGGAGAAGAAGCCGGTGATCCTGGTGGCTCCAGCGTGGCCCCGAAGGGCCTGGTACGCGGAGATCATCAAAATGTCTGTGGGGAGTCCTTGGACCCTTCCACGTCGTCCGGACCTGCTTTCGCAAGGACCGATATACCACCCTTCCTTACTAACTCTAAGTTTAACGGCCTGGCTATTGAGTCCCACATCCTAAAGAAGAGAGGTCTCTCTAACTCTGTGGTATCAACTATAATCAATGCCAGGAAGCCTGTATCCAGGCAGATCTACTATAGAGTTTGGAAGGCGTACATCACTTGGTGCGAGGCCAGAAAATGGCATCCACGTAAGTACGTTATAGGCAGAATTCTGGACTTCCTGCAGTGGGCTGTAGACAGGAAGTTTGCCTTAAGTACTATCAAGGGCCAGGTTTCGGCCTTATCAATACTATTTCAAAGGCCCCTGGCTATGCATTCACTTGTCAAATCCTTTATGCAAGGTGTGACTCGTATTATTCCACCGATTAAGGCTCCCATATGCCCATGGGATCTAAATTTGGTTCTGTCGGTTCTGCAGAAGCAGCCATTTGAACCTTTGCGGCACATTTCCTTGGTTCTACTCACCAGGAAATTGATATTTTTAGTAGCCATATGCTCGGCTAGAAGAGTGTCGGAATTAGCCGCCATGTCCTGTAAGGAGCCATATCTGGTTATTCATGAGGACAGAGTAGTATTACGTCCTCACCCAGCCTTTCTTCCTAAGGTGGTATCGAGGTTTCACTTGAACCAAGATGTGGTTCTTCCTTCTTTTTTCCCCAAACCTAGCTCGGTAGAGGAAAAGTTATTGCATTCTTTGGATGTAGTAAGAGCAGTTAAAGCTTATCTAAAAGCCACTGCTCAGATTCGCAGAACGGATACTTTGTTTATTCTGCCGGAAGGCCCCAGAAAGGGTCAGGCAGCGTCAAAATCTACTTTAGCCAAGTGGATTCGACAGGTCATAATACAAGCCTATAGCTTGAGAAGTAGACCGCCTCCGTTCAAAGTTAGGGCGCACTCCACGAGAGCAGTTGGAACTTCATGGGCAGTGCATCACCAGGCCTCCCTGGCTCAGGTCTGTAAGGCCGCAACATGGTCTTCAGTTCACACGTTTACTAGGTTCTACCAGGTGGACGTTAGAAGTCAGGAGGATGTCGCCTTTGGGCGCAGTGTGTTGCAGGCCGCAAAAGATCCTCATGCCTGATGGCGCCCAGCTTATGTATGGTGTATCCCCCCCCTCATGTGGCATTGCTTTGGGACGTCCCACATAGTAATGACTATGCTGCTCTGTGTCCCGTGATGTATGAACAAGAAAGTAGGATTTTTAAAACAGCTTACCTGTAAAATCCTTTTCTTGGAGTACATCACGGGACACAGAGCTCCCACCCCTCTTTTGGGGACACGTATTGCTTTGCTACAAAACTGAGGTACTCCCGGATGGGAGGGGCTTATATAGGGGAGGGTACTTCCGGTTTTGGAAGTTGCCAGTGCCAGCACCTGAAGGTAATTCTATATAACCCATTAGTAATGACTATGCTGCTCTGTGTCCCGTGATGTACTCCAAGAAAAGGATTTTACAGGTAAGCTGTTTTAAAAATCCTACTTTTTTGAATTTTAATGCCGAATAACTTTTATGATTTTTTTTGTAAAATATAATAAAATTAATTTAAGCCGAGTAAAGAGATGCCAAACATGTCGCGCTTGAAATTTGCGCACGCCCTGGCACAACGGCGACAAGCGGCGTGAATTTTACTATTCATAAGTGATGACCACTTTAGATTGACACGGAAGGTCTGGTGCTAAAATGACTGCCCGTGATCTGATACCTCACGTGTGGGACCGGCACGCGCGTTCTCCTTTGTGTGGGAGCATGGGGGGGGGGGGGGGGACTTTATTATTGTTTTTTTTTTTTTAAGTATTAATTTATTTTCTTTTTTTTATTTATATGCTTGTTGCTTTAATTTATTATTTCTTTTTTTTTGCAATTTTATTGCTGTCCCAAGGAACGTAAACAACAGTAATAGGCAGTGACAGGTACTCTTTATGGAGAGATCTATAAGACCCCAAATCCCTCCTCTGCACTTCAAAGCCTTCAAAACACCAAGATCTGCGTTTTTTTATTTTGATTTCTAAAAAACTGGCGCCGATGGTTTTCAAGTAAACCGGAAGTGATGTCATCACTTCTGGTTTACTGTTAACAAACAGCTGACCAAAGCCGATCCTGGCTTTGCTTGGCTGTCCGGCCAGCCGGCAGATGCGCCAGCTGGTTGCGTGGGATAGGAGAGCCCAAGAGAGCTGCGGAAGGCGGTGGGCGGGGATTGGGGGCGTCCCCTCCCACTACTTGTAATAGCAATTGAGTGGCTAGTTAGCTGCTCTGATTGCCTTTACAAGAGAGCCAACCGCCAGCTCTAAAAATGAGACGGGGGTGATGCCTGCAGCTGCATATCATCCCAGTACAACCACCGAGACGCCTCCAGCCTTTCCCCTGTGGAGCTTGTTCATAGATCCCTAAGGTTGGCCACCTGGGCTATGAGCCGAGGCCAACCCCCTCCCCCCAGGGAACCGCCAGTACTGTACTGTTTAGGTCACAAACAGTTGTTCTTCCCTATGTGTCTTTCCATACAATTCAGTTATTCAGTGCTGTTCTGCCACCTAGTGTCCTTAGTGGAAACAGCTCCTAGGCAGCCCCTGTTACTGGAATAGTTGCATTGCTTGTTATACATTGTTCTGCGTTTATGGTATGCCCCCTTGCCAGATCCTACTATCATTTCCAGTTTATCCTGCATTCATCCAGTGAACATCGAGTGGCACATTTCTGTTTCTATGATCATTTGGCTGATAACTCTAACAGTCAGGACCGTCTTAATAGCATCATGGGCCACTGGGCGAAGTAATGCACTGGGGCCCCTGCCAGCCTGCCCCAAATTTATGCACCTACTCAAGAATTAAAGTATAAATAGTTGATAGAATTAAACATATACATGTATATATTAGTACTTTCAATAAAATTGATTTTAAACACTAAGAAAACATGGCATAATTTAAAGACTAAATCAACACAAAGAGCCCAGGGGGGGGGGGGGGGGGCAGAAGGGCATCAGGAGGGCAAAATACAAGTTCCGGGATGCCACTCAGGACAAGGCCATCATCCTGGGAAAACTTAGTAAAATGCATTAGTATACTAGCAGATATAGGACAGTTGGCAAATATGATGTAATTCAAGACTATCATGGGGCCCCTATGCACCTGGGGCCCCTGGGCAGTGCCCAAGTGTGCCCAGGCATTAAGACAGCCCTGCTAACAGTGTTAACACTGGAATTATGTTTTAAGCAACTCTCCTGAATACCTGTTTTTCACTGAGTGCAAATATTTTTTAATCCTCTGGGGGGTCAGTTCCTGTTCCACACGGCGTAGATCATCCGGTACGATGATGAGAAGAGCTGTGTTACCGGCGTATGGAATTTTCACCACATTGGCATTCATCTCTCTGTCCCTGTACGTCTTATACACTCCCGCCCGGTACATCATTGGCACCAAGACCGGTGTCGGCCCGCGCATAAAGGCTCTCATCTCTGTATTTCTTTTCTTGAATTCTGATTTCCATTTTGCTGGAGAAACAAAAAATGGAAACTATAATGGTTTGGGATTAATTATTTTTTTTATTTTTTTTATCTTTATATACCTTTTTTGCTACATTATTTTTTTTTTTAAATATGTATTATTTATATATATATATATACACACACATATAGTTACATAGTTAATTAGGTTGAAAAAAGACAAAAAGACACAAGTCCATCTAATTCAACCATAAAATAAAAATATCATACAATCCCATATACACAATTCTATACCCACAGGTGATCCAGAGGAAGGTGAAAAACCCCAGCAGAGCCGATCCAATTTACTACAGCAGGGAAAAAAGTTCCTTCCTGATCCCCCGAAAGGCAATCGGATTTTCCCCGGATCACCTTTCCCTATAAATGTCAGTATCCAGTTATATTCTGTACATTTAGGGAAGAATCCAGACCTTTCTTATAGCAATCTACTGAGCTGGCCAGATCCACCTCTGCAGGGAGTCTATTCCACATTTTCACACCTCTTACTGTGAAGAAACCTTTCCGTATTTGGAGGTGAAATCTCTTTTCCTCTAGATGTAAAGAGCGCCCCCTTGTTCTTTGTGATGACCGAAAAGTGAATAACAACACCAAGTTTACTATATGGACCCCTTATATATTTGTACATGTTGATCATATCCCCCCTAATCTCCTCTTCTCAAGAGAGAATAAATTCAGTTCCTCTAATCTTTCCTCATAGCTGAGCTCCTCCATGCCTCTTATCAGTTTGGTTGCCCTTCTCTGCACTTTCTCCAGTTCCCCAATATCCTTTTTGAGAACTGGGGCCCAAAACTGAACTGCATATTCCAGATGAGGTCTTACTAATGATTTGTACAGATGATGTCTCTCTCTCTGGAGTCCATACCTCTCTTATACAAGAAAGGACTTTCCTCGCTTTGGAAACCGCAGCTTGGCATTGCATGTTATCATTGAGCTTATGATCTACCAAAACCCCCAGATCCTTCTCCACTACGGATCCCCCCAGATCCTTCTCCACTACGGATCCCCCCAGATCCTTCTCCACTACGGATCCCCCCAGATCCTTCTCCACTACGGATCCCCCCAGATCCTTCTCCACTACGGATCCCCCCAGATCCTTCTCCACTACGGATCCCCCCCGATTCTCCTCCACTACGGATCCCCCCAGATCCTTCTCCACTACGGATCCCCCCAGATCCTTCTCCACTATGGATCCCCCCCAGATCCTTCTCCACTACGAATCCCCCCAGATCCTTCTCCACTACGGATCCCCCCCAGATCCTTCTCCACTACGGATCCCCCCAGATCCTTCTCCACTACGGATCCCCCAGATCCTTCTCCACTACGGATCCCCCCCGATCCTCCTCCACTACGGATCCCCCCAGATCCTTCTCCACTACGGATCCCCCCAGATCCTTCTCCACTATGGATCCCCCAGATCCTTCTGCACTACGGATCCCCCCTAGATCCTTCTCCACTACGGATCCCCCCAGATCCTTCTCCACTACGGATCCCCCCAGATCCTTCTCCACTACGGATCCCCCCCAGATCCTCCTCCACTACCGATCCCCCAGATCCTTCTCCACAATGGATCCCCCCAGATCCTTTACTACGGATCCTCCCAGATCCTTCTCCACTATGGATCCCCCCCAGATCCTTCTCCACCATTGACTCCCCCAGATCCTTATCCACTACAGACCCCCCCAGATCCTTCTCAACTATGGATCCCCCCAGATCCTTCTCCACTACAGATCCCCCCAGATCCTTCTCCACTACAGATCCCCCCAGATCCTTCTCCACTACGGATCCCCCCAGATCCTTCTCCACTACGGATCCCCCCAGATCCTTCTCCACTACGGATCCCCCCCAGATCCTCCTCCACTACCGATCCCCCAGATCCTTCTCCACAATGGATCCCCCCAGATCCTTTACTACGGATCCTCCCAGATCCTTCTCCACTATGGATCCCCCCCAGATCCTTCTCCACCATTGACTCCCCCAGATCCTTATCCACTACAGACCCCCCCAGATCCTTCTCAACTATGGATCCCCCCAGATCCTTCTCCACTACAGATCCCCCCAGATCCTTCTCCACTACGGATCCCCCCAGATCCTTCTCCACTATGGATCCCCCCAGATCCTTCTCCACTACGGATCCCTTCAGATCCTTCTCCACTACGGATCTCCCCAGATCCTTCTCCACTACGGATCCCTGCAGATCCTTCTCCACTACGGATCCCCCCCAGATCCTTCGCCACCATTGACTCCCCCAGATCCTTCTCCACTACGGATCCCCCCAGATCCTTCTCCACTACGGATCCCCCCAGATCCTTCTCCACTACGGATCCCACCAGATCCTTCTCCACTACGGATCCCCCCAGATCCTTCTCCACTACGGATCTCCCCAGATCCTTCTCCACTACGGATCCCCCCAGATCCTTCTCCACTACGGATCCCCCCCAGATCCTTCTCCACTACGGATCCCCCCAGATCCTTCTCCACTACGAATCCCCCCAGATCCTTCTCCACTACGGATCCCCCCAGATCCTTCTCCACTACGGATCCCCCCAGATCCTTCTCCACTACGGATCCCCCCAGATCCTTCTCCACTACGGATCCCCCCAGTACCTTCTCCACTTCGGATCCCCCCAGATCCTTCTCCACTACAGATCCCCCCAGATCCTTCTCCACTACGGATCCCCCCAGATCCTTCTCCACTACGGATCCCCCCCAGATCCTTCTCCACTACGGATCCCCCCAGATCTTTCTCCACTACGGATCCCTCCAGATTCTTCTCCACTACGGATCCCCCCAGATCTTTCTCCACTACGGATCCCCCCAGATCCTTCTCCACTAAGGATCCCCCCAGATCCTTCTCCACTACGGATCCCTCCAGATCCTTCTCCACTACGGATCCCCCCAGATTCTTCTCCACTATGGATCCCCCCAGATCCTTCTCCACTACGGATCCCCCCCCAGATCCTTCTCCACTATGGATCCCCCCAGATCCTTCTCCACTATGGATCCCCCCAGATCCTTCTCCACTACGGATCCCCCAGATCCTTCTCCACTACGGATCCCCCAGATCCTTATCCACTACGGATCCCCCCAGATCCTTCTCCACTTTGGATCCCCCCAGATCCTTCTCTACTACGGATCCCCCCAGATCCTTCTCAACTACGGATCCCCCCAGATCCTTCTCCACTACGGATCCCCCAGATCTTTCTCCACTACGGATCCCCCCAGATCCTTCTCCACTACGGATCCCCCCAGATCTTTCTCCACTACGGATCCCCCCAGATTCTTCTCCACTACGGATCCCCCGTAGGGGGAAGATTTATAGCATTTTTATTTTTTTAAATTTTTTTTACTAGTAATGGCGGCGATCTGCGTTTTTTATCGTGACTGCGATATTGTGGCGGACACATCGGACACTTTTGACACATTTTTGGGACCATTCACATTTATACAGCGATTAGTGCTATAAAAATGCATTGATTACTGTAGGGTGATCAAGGGGTTAATGTGTTCCCTAGGGAGTGATTCTTACTGTGGGGGGAGAGGACTGACTTGGGGAGGTGACCGATCGTTGTCACTATGTACAAGGGACACACCATCGGTCTCCTCTTCCTGACAGGATGTGGATCTCTCTGTGTTTACACCCCATAATTACACACACAGAGATCCACGGTCCTGCTCAGTTACTGGGCAATCGCGGGTGCCCAGTGGACATTGCGGCCGTCGGGCACGCACATCGGGTTCCCAGTGACGCGGTGGGTGCGCGCCCCCTAGTGGCTCGGGAAGGGGATCAGGTCATATGACGTCCGCCCAGAACGAGAGAGTCTTCGTCCCGCCGTCATATGACGGTGGGCGGTAGACAAGTGGTTAAAATATTTTTTTCCAGTAAGAACTCATCTATGTGTATTTTATTAATCTCTCCAGTATCTTCCCAACTATAGAAGTTACACTAACAGGTCTATAGTTACTTGGTAAAGACTTAACTCCCTTTTTAAATACGGGCACCACATTGGCCCTGCGCCAATCCAGTGGTACTATTCCCGTCATTAATGAGTCCCTAAATATTAGATACAATGGCTTTAAAATTACAGAGCTCAATTCTTTTAGGATCGGTGGGTGTATGCCATCTGGTCCAGGTGCTTTATCCACCTTTATTCTGTTTAATTATTTCTTGCCATTGTGGATTTGGGGCTGTGTCACTACCACCCCCATTATGGACATGAGCCCCTCCCCAATGCTCCTTTGTATATACAGAGCTGAAGAAAATATTTAATAAATTAGCCTTTTGCCTATATGGCTGAATGGGAGGAGGATGCCTTGTATAATAGGAAACCGTCACAGTTAGTACTATTGAAGAGATACGTTGACGATATTATTGTTATTTGGGCTGGAGATAGAGAAAGCTTGACAGATTTTTGCTTTGATTTAAATACTAACAATAAAAATATTAAACTTTCCTGGGAAGTGGGCGACAAAAAAATTCACTTCCTTGATCTGGAGATAACAAAAGAAGGAGAAAGATTGGTGACGCAAACGTATTAAACCAGTCAGAAGAAACAGTCATCTTCCATTAGATAGCTGCCATTGGCTGGAGAACATACTGGAAGGACAACCAATCCGATTGAGAAGAAACTGGACTGAAAAAGATGTATTCCTCAAACAAGCTGAATTGATTGGAGGAAGGTTTATACAAAGGGGTTATCACCATGGATTTATTGGACAAAAGATAAAAGATGTTACTCTTTTAGATAGAGAAAAATTAATTCAGGATTCAATTAAAAATACGGAGAAGAAAAACATTTTGCCACTGGTGATAGATTTTAATATTCAACATAAGCAGATAGAGAGAATATGCAAATAATATTGGAGCATTATAAGAGCTGATCGACATCTACCTGAGAAACCAAGATTTACATACCGAAGAGCCCCGACCCATAGAGATTGCATTGCCATCAGAAATTTTGGGGCCCCTTACACAGCATTAGGCCTGGGCCCCCCCAAAATGACCACCCAGAGTCCAGAGTTCAAGGCATAGTTCACCGTTACCATGAAACTGCCTCTGCAGATAAGGGATGTCTGAAACAAAAAACAAGAACCTCGGCACCCCAGATGTTTTGGAACTACATTTCCCATGATGCTCAACTACACTACAGAGTGCATGAGCATCATGGGAAATTTAGTTTTAAAACATCTGGGGTACCAAGGTTCCCCATCACTGGTGTAGGCCATTTACATACCTCATATATGGTTTGGCTCTGAAGAAGAAGGTGCTACCTTGGAAACATGCCAGTCAGTAGACATGTGCAATTAATTTAGTTCCAAATTAGTTTTTTAACAAATTTTGACAAATTTGTTAATTCCGAAATTTCCGAATTTTTTAATTTCCGAATTTTCAAATTTTAGAAAATTCAAAAATTCGAAATCAGGAAATTTAAAATTTAGAAAATTCGAAATTCGAAAATTGGAGATTAGAAAATTCGGAAATTCAAAAATTCGGAATTTGAAAATTAAAAAATTCTGAAATTTGGAAATTTGAAAATCGGAATGTCAAAAATTCAGAATTTCGAAAATTCGGAAATCGGAAAATTTGTATTTTTGGATTTCCGAATTTTTGAATTTCCAAATTTTCGAATTTCCGAAAAATACAAAAAAACCGAATGTAATGAAAACAAAAACGAACAAATGTTTCAGCAGTGCACATGTCTACCAGTCAGTTTGGGCCCCGGTAGGGTCCCCCCGAACTCTGGAGTGCACTGTGTCTAGGACTGTTGTGCTATGGACAATTAGCTTGATGAGCGTTTATTATTTACACGTTTGTGAGCACGTTCTATGACAACTTCCTAGTAAATTAATACTGTGGGATAATGCACTAGGCTGGTGCGCCCTTTTGTGTTTGTTTCTTGTACATACTGTACCTCATGAAGCCTGACTGGAACACTCCCAGGCCGTTGCTAAGAGACGCCTAGTTGTTACTGATCACCTTCCCCATCACAGGAGGGCGCTATTTCTCTGATTCAAACCTCCTCACATGCGCTTTCCTTTTCCTGATACAATTAGCTCTGAACTCAGCGTCTGAGAGCTCCCTCCTGTGGTGGTGAAGGAGAACAGCAACAACTAGGTGTCTCTTAGCATTGTCCTTAGCCATGTCCTAGAAGTTTTCCAATCAGGCTGCATGAGGTACATAAATTGCCTACATCTATAGCTTGGGCACTATTCAACATTATTCAACTTTGGTCAAAGCTTGCAACAGACAACAATAACATTTGTTCACATTTAGTTGGTGAAATTTTATGTAGAATTTAGTATCCCAGTCCACCTGTTCTCTCTCGTCTCCAGAGTCCAGATATGATGACGGGGGGAAGAAGAGGCTGATATCCAACAAGCTCAGAATCATTGGGTACACTTTGTAGGAATTTCCTAATAAAATATTCTGAAATAGGAAGAAGCAGAATGTTTTTTCTATCACAAAACCCTCAGAATCAATAATCACCTTGTCTGAGATCACCGGCCCATCACACCTTCCTACCACAAGACCAGCCACGGAACCACAAAGTTTGAAGTTAAAGCAGAACTCTGGGCTAAAAATGTTTTGATCCCGTGCAGTGGGGCTTTGCCTGCCCCGATTGGGTTAACTGATATTTTTTTCCTAGTGGTGATAAGAGTGGAGAGCGGACTTACCTAATCCACCGATCCTCCCAACGCAAGACCAGTCCCTGGCACTCCTTCCCCCTTACAGTTTACTGGTCTTGTGCGGTGGACTGCTCCTGATGCCCATAGACCAGCTCTGAATATGAGGATGGCAGGAACAGTCCACCATTGGACGTGGGGGTGCACTGTTTTCAGGAGGATCAAAGGATTGGGTGAGTATAGGCTCTCTGTTCACCCCTGGACAAAACAAGCAGTCAACCCATGTAGCACGGGCATAGCGCCCTCACTGCGTGGGACACACATTTTTTCCCCCAGAGTTCTACTTTAACCGCTTGCCGACTGCCTCACGCACTTATACGTTGGTCTCTGTGACCATGCCCGCGGGACCCACGGGCTCGATGTCCGTCAGTGTCCTGCGATCGTGTCATGAAACGGCAGAACGGGGGGATGCCTTTGTAAACAAGGCATTTCCCTGTTCTGCCTAGTGACAGGACACTGATCGTCTGCTCCCTGTGATCGGGAGCAGTGATCAGTGTCGTGTCACAGTAAGCCCCGCCCCCACACAGTAAGAATCACTCCCTAGGAAACACTTAACCCCTTCCCTGCCAGTGTCATTTACACAGTAATTAGTGCATTTTTATAGCTCTGATTGCTGTATAAATGACAATGGTCACAAAATGGCATCATAAGTGTCCAATGTGTCCGCCATAATGTCGCAGTCACGATAAAAAACGCTGATCGCCGCCATAATCAGTAAAAAAAAAATTATAATAAAAATGCCATAAAACTTCCCACTATTTTGTAGACGCTATAACTTTTGCGCAAACCAATAAATATACACTTATTGCGATTTTTTTCACCAAAAATATGTAGAAGAATACGTATCGGCCTAAACGGAGGAAAACATTTTTTTTATATATATTTCTTGGGGATATTTATTATAGGAAAAAGTAAAAAATATTGCTTGTTTTTTCAAAATTGTCGCTCTATTTTGTTTATAGCGCTAAAAAACGCAGAGGAGATCAAATACCACCAAGAGAAAGCTCTAAAAAAAGGATGTCAACTTTGTTTGGGTGCAACTTCCCACGACTACGTAATTGTCAATTAAAGCGACGCAGTGCCGAATCGCAAAAAAATGGCCCGGTCATTGGGCAGCCAAATCCTCCTCTGGGGCTGAAGTGGTTAAGAGAGAATAGGCAGAATATAAAAAATGGATTTCCTAAACAGTTTATCGAGACACTATGCACAGTATCATAATAGGAATCAGGTCCTCGCTGATGGTATGTGGGATAGAAAAGTATAAGGGGGGATAATAAAATTATTATATTGAGTCAGTCAGAATCTCGCTGGATACATGACTTACTGACCTTAGCACCATTAGGACATAACGTGGAGTTCAATATGAACTGTTTTATATCCAATTTCTGATTCTTTTTATCCTATTTCAGATTATTTTTATTTATTCCTATGACTGCCTTTTTTAAACTATCCACTAGATGTCACCCTTCATTTTAAGGTTGTAGATGGGTGTCGTATTATTTAGAGCCACCAGATGGCGGTGTTCTCTATTAGAATAGATATTCCTACAAGATTTTCAGTACAAACATCAGGAACTTATTTTTACTTCTTATTTTCATACTTCTTTAGGTAATATTGAGTAATATATTTATTGATTAGTGATTATGCTATCTGTAGTTTAGAAATGTACAGTAAAACCTTGGATTGCGAGTAACGCGGTTAACAAGCTTTTCGCTAAACAAGCATTATTTTTTCTAAGATCCTGACTCGGTTTGCGAGTGTTGTCTCGCAACACGAGCAGGATTCAAGCCACAGCGGTGTGCAATACCGCATTTGGCTAGAGGGCGCCGGAACCGATCGGAGCCGATCGGAGCCGTTTGGAAATACTCGGAAAGTATTTCCGAGGCTCTCCGGCGCCCCCCCACCTCTGGCCACATGCGGTATTGCATGCCATAGAAATCAATGTGGAACAAATTATTCTTTTATGGGGAAACTCGCTTTGATATGCGAGTACTTTGGATTATGAGCATTCTCCTGGAACGGTTTATGCTTGTAATCCGAGGTTCCGCTGTATAGCGGAAAATGAATTGTGCAGATGATTATTGTTACCATGACTGTGGACCTCGCTATTTAAACTGACACCGTACACCTGACTCCATACCCTTTGATGAAGTCACGTGATCAGTGACGCAACGCGTCAAGGAGGAACCAGGTGTTTGAAGCTGTACTGTGGAAATTTTAACTGTGAGTTACGATTTGTCCTTTTTAAATAAATTGTTTTGGATTAAATTGCATGTAATCTGCATTCTGAGGAGCTTGGAAATTAATCTCTGAGTCAACGTTCTCTGGTTCCGGATACCCCTGGATACCAATTGAGTGCTCTGGAGGATTGACTTGACCTGTAAGGGCCTTTGAATGAGGTGAGAGGTTGGGGCAAACCATTAGCGCACTGTGGATGGGGGAATTTCTTGGATGAACTGGATTACATATCTTTATGCACATGCACTTTATTCTATGAACTGTGTTTTTCTGATTGGACATTATACTTTTTGCACTATTACCCCTTTTTTGGCGCTTATTGCACTTTTTATGCGCTTAATGCATTTTGTCCTTGGAAAATACTGTACTTGCACATATTGAACAGCTTTTTTGCACACTACTGTTGATTTGTATGTCTGTTGAAGATTTCTGCCTGGTCCTGAGTCCGGCTGGTCGACTCCAGATCAAGTGCGTGGCCGACTGGCCGTGGTGGGGCGTGGGTGGGCGCTGGGTGGCTTTTCCACCTGACGAGGCTGTGTGCCGCAGCGCAGTAGTGCCACTCCCGTGATTATCTCTCCCGCCGTCTGGTCCGTCCAGCCGTCCATGGTCCACCTCACCGACTCGAGACTGGCTGCTGCTGTGCACGTTCTTAGCGCGCGCTTTGCCTCCCGCCGTGTGCAGACACAGTGACTCCCCCGCTTTATGCATCAGGGCCGGCCGTGCGTCATCACGGTGCATGCCTATCATGACGTCACACGTCCCGGCGGCGATCCTGGCATTCATTAGACCAGTGTGATGTCCATCATGACAGTGCGGCGCCTATGATGAACATCTCACTGGTCCAATGCCGGGATCGCGGGCGGGACCGTGTGTGACGTCCAATAGACTCGGACGACGGACGATCACGCTCACTCGGAGTTAGGCGCCACCGCCCATGTGACCGGGCGGACGCTCAACCCCGCTTTTTCTCAGGGGACTTGGGGCTAATAATTTTTTAATACATGGCCGAGACTCTGGGCTTTTCGGGGTCACATTCGGGGCTCCAGCCCCCCCCCCTCCCGACGCCCCTGATAGATTTGTCTTCCTTATGTTATGCACTTTAGATCATTTATTATTTATTAGCATTGAGTGAGCGCCACTTTCTTATGCATTTCTATTTTTCTAGTGTGAGAACACCCTTTGATGTTGGTAGCTGCTTATTAGCATCCCCTTTTGTGTTGGTTTGCGCATCAATATCTTTACCTTTATAAAGAATAAGCTTGTGCAATTTGTTTCATAACTAATTGAAATTAGTCCGAATTTAGCAACTTTCGGACATTCGGAAGCATTCGAATTTCCGAACAAAGCAATTACGAATAAAACGGAATCCGAAATAAATTATACCGCAAAATAGCGAATGTCCGAATGTCTTCGGCATAATTCGTTATGAAAAAAGTTAGGAATGTACGAATCCATTGGAAACACAATAACACTCTGCTCTGCTCTCTGCTCCTCCCTCACCGTGCTGAACTCCCTCACAAAATGGTGTACAGGGGCGGAGTCTATAGTCGCATGTAAAAAACGAAAGTAAAATACGAGATTTCGAATCGTTACAAATAACCGCAATGTATTTAGAAAAGTACAAATCCATTCAAAGCACATTAGGCATAATAGGCAGCGTCGTTGTGAGAGAGACACGGAAAATTACGAATCAACGAACCCAAAAAAGTTACGAAAGTAGGAGTTGTGTCCAGAATCAGCGAAAAACAATGTACTCTACAGAAAGTACCAATTATAAATCAACTAAAAATAAGGCTTACCGTATATACTCAAGTATAAGCCGAGATTTTCAGGCCTTTTTTTTGGGCTGAAAGTCCCCATTCTCGGCTTATAGTCGAGTCAGCGAAATTGAATCTTGTAAAATGTACCTGAAGGCTGCGGCGTCCATCGTTTAAAACTCACGGGCTCTTCTTGGTCTCTTCCGTGATAGACGGAACTGTTTCTGCCGAGAATCACCTATCACGAACGTTCTCTCATCTTCAGTTTCCCAGCAGACACTGTGTTCAGTTTCCGCCAATCACGGACGTCTGCTGGGAAACTGAGGATGAGAGAACGTTCGTGATAGGTGATTCTCAGCAGGCAGTTCCGCCTATCACAGAAGAGACCAGGAAGACAGCGCGAGTTTTAAACGATGGACGTCGCAGCCTTCAGGTACAATTTTACAATGTTCAATTATAATTCTTGGGAAACAGTGAGGGTGGGCACAGGTGAGGATGGGCACAGGTGAGGATGGGCACAGTGAGGGTGGGCACAGGTGAGGATGGGCACAGGTGAGGATGGGCACAGTGAGGGTGGGCACAGTGAGGGTGGGCACAGGTGAGGGTGGGCACAGGTGAGGATGGGCACAGGTGAGGATAGGAACTTGTGAGGATGGGAACAGTAAGGTGGCAATGGGCTTAGTGAAGTTGCAATGGGTGGGCATTGTTGACCCTCGGCTTATACTTGAGTCAGTAAGTTTTCCCAGGTTTTTGTGGTAATATTAGGTACCTTGGCTTATACTCGGGTCGGCTTATACTCAAGTATATACGGTACATTAATACGAATCATTCCGATTCAACGAAAAATGGCGCTTGCGAAAATACGAATTAGTCCGAACACGAAAAATCCCGTCTAGCAAAATTACGAACGATTACAAATCAACAGGACCGAAAAGAAACGAACCGAAACTAAACAAATTTTTCCGTTGTGCACAAGTCTAATAAAGAAACAAATTCACAGTGAATTTTTTGGCCTGATATCGCCCCCTCGCTGTGCCTCACAGGAAACACGGCCCATTCCGGATCGATGTTTGAAAATGAGGGTCTGATTGTTGGATCTGTTGTTTTGTAACATCTGTTGGTCCAAAATCTACTTTCTGCAGTAAACGGTAAAATGGACTTACCTTCAAAGACGGCATAATCTAGAAGAACCATCAATGTTTTGGAATTCAAATTACCGACCATATTCTGTATCCTTTGGTCTGTTCTGTCACTCACAAGCATATTAATTGTTTTCTCAGCTTTCTGAGGGTCACTGAAGCGGACGGTCTGAATGGAGGCGTTGTAGTAGTGAGCCACCTTATGTCGGTATTCTTGTAAAATATTTGCCGACTGGTCTATGAAGATCTCATTACCGAGGTCGAATTTCACATCTTTGCTTTGATGACTTAGCACTTGAAGGAGCTTTTTATGACCTTCATGCAGCTCCTTGTCCGTTTTGGTGTCATTGGGGCCCATGCCTTGGAGAATCTCCTGGCGAGTTGTTGATCGGGCACCGAGAGCCAACATGAGGAGGGCTGTGTAGATGCTGACTGGTGAAATAAATAGGTTTGCTGGGCAACTTTCTGATAGCGGAGCAATGCTTTGATAAATCTTCAAAGCAAAGTCCATTTGAGCTTCAGCTAAATGCTGCGATTCAGAGTTGTGGCCGTGTTCTCCACCTGATATCCCAAGGATCAGCGAGATGGACAGCTGGAGGAGAAGAAGAGTCTTCATTTTTCTTTCCCACTAATTTCACACCTCTGTAAAATAAAGATAAAAAATTCTTAGAGTATGCACCAGTAAACTGTGAAAGGGGTCCTTTGGATCTTTTGCTAGTTATCCTTCACCTCCCCTGTTATGAAAAGGTCTACCACCTGCCATCTAAAGGGGTCCAAGGCCCAGGTTCAATGATGCATTCTTGCTGCTTATAGCTTGCGCAACATAAACTGATAGGGGTTCTTCGGTGGTAACTGCGCCTAAAAAAAATAAACTAAAGGCCACCTGTGCTTTGTGTCTGTTGTGTAAACCCTTCACCCATACCCATACGTCGCTGAAGTTTGAGTAGCTATACTGGGATGATGCCTGAAGCTGCAGGCATCATCCCGGTATCGTCTTTTAGAGCCGACGGTCGGTTCTCTTAAAGAAACATCCTAGTGGCTAACTAGACCCTGGATTGCTTTTACAAGCAGCGGAAGGGATTGTCCACCCCCTCCCACCACCTTCCATGGCTTTACCAGGATCTCCTGTCCTACTGGGAGTCCTGATCGACCAGCCAACACTTCCGCCGGCAGATCATAGAGCCCGACAAAGACTGTTATACAAGCTGTACACTCACTACTTTACATTGTAGCAAAGTGTCATTTCTTCAGTGTTGTCACATGAAAAGATACAAAAAAATATTTACAAAAATGTGACCGAGGGGTGTACTTACTTTTGTGAGATACTGTATATAAAACATTATGCATTCCCTGTAAACTATTGGATGCAAGAAAACTCACTGGATCTGATTAACCAAAGAGAGAGTTAAGATAATTGGATTCCAGTCCTTTATAGCGTAGGTTGTCAACTATCGCACAAGAACCCCAAGGGGAACATCTGATGGCTTAAGGCTGGCCATATATTGATATTAGACAATTTTCTTGTTCACTTTCCATTAGATTTACCTTCAACGATGTAGTGGGTGGAAGGGCCGACCTAATTGCGTACAAAGTAAAAAGTGTTTAGGTTTTACTCCTATTATATGGTTTTGGTAAATCTACCACAGGACCGTTTTTAAGGCAAGGCAAAAGGGGCAGCTGCCCTGGGCCCCATTATTGTTGTGGGGCCCAAAGCAGCTGCCTCATCCTTGCCAACTATCCCACTTTCAATTCCCTTGAAGTTTTAGTCCCGTGCTGTGTCCAGATATCTCAGTGTAAAGTTCTGTTGCTGCTACCCAGCTCTGCCCTATTGCCGTGTACAGATGACTCACCTGCAGACTCTGTGTTTACATGTAAATAGAGGCGGCATTGATATGTGTATCATGTCTCCCTGAGGTCATATCTACCATCACTTCTGCTGAATGCTGCCCACTAGGGAGGTAAAGGGGCACGCAGGAAAGTCCTGCCTACAACTATAGTCATTAAGCCCAAAATCAGCCTGTTCTGCAAAGGTGAGCAAATTGGAGGTGGAACCATTTTTCAAAATAACCTGATGCCACAGCACCCTGAATTTTGGTGCATGTGAATATGCACACCTCAGCAGAAGCATTAGGGTGTCATTAACAATTAATGACACTTCTGTGTATCTGCTAAAGGGCAGCATGTTTCTGTCCTGTCAGGAAAGCGATTTGCATGTATTCCGACACACAAATGTGAACGCAGTCTAAATGTCTCAGTTACGTTGGTGGTCACTGTAAATCTTCTCATTACGTTGGGGCTTTGTGTACAATCCTTTCATTCACACTACTGGCCAGTAGGGAGGAGCCAAACTGAAAGTTCGCACGAACATTAGAACCCTATTAAATAGAATGGATGCGAACGTTCGGATTCTAAAGTGCTAATTATAACGACTATTATGCATGTTATTGTCCTAAAAAGGGTTTGGGAACCCGGGTTGTGCACCAGGGGACATGTATCAATGCAAAAAGAAGTTTTAAAAACGGTCGTTTTTCGGGAGCAGTCATTTTAATGATGCATAAAGTGAAAAAAAAAAAGTCAAATATTCCTTTAAATATCGTACCTGGGAGGTGTCTAAAGTATGCCTGTGAAGTGCCACGTGTTTCCCGTGTTTAGAACTGTCCCTGCACAAAATTACATTTCTAAAGGAAAAAAAGCCATTTAAAACTGCTTGCGGCTTTAATGTAATGTCTGGTCCCGGTAATATGGATGAAAATCTTTAAGAAAAATGGCATAGCTACCCCATCAACCCCCCCCCCCTACCCCATCCCATATTAACTCTTACTGCCTTCCTAGAGGTAGATTTCCTCTCACTTCCTGTTTTCTCCTTCCGTTTGCAAGGAGGAGTCGTTTGTAAGTTGGATGTTTGAAAGTAGGGACCTGCCGTATATACTCTGCAGAAATAGGCCCCTTAGTTGTTGGTGTTGGCACAACACTGTGAGCCCTCACAGTTACTCTTGGTGGGTGCAGCAATGGGCCCTGCTGTGAATTATTAGATCAAGAATTGTAATTACATGCCCCTGTTAAACAGGGGCAGAAAAATTGAGCCTTAGGCACTGGTGCCACAACACTGCAACCCCTCACAGATACTGTACTTGGAGCACAGCAATGAGCCCTGTTGCAAAGTATTGCATCAAAAATTGTAATTACACGCCCCTGTAAAACAGGGGCTGAAAAATTGGGCCTTAGCCACTGGTGGCGTCACCCAGAAACAAAAATGTTCTTCCAAGCTATCATCATCAATCGGATCATTGAGGAGGAGGAGGATAGTCAGTCAACATAACAGGACAGTCACTCAGCATCAGCATCAGTTTTGAAGGGATGTGACATTTGAAAATAAATTATTCTGTTATATCAGCTTCAGGTGTTTGGTAGCTGGTGGTGATCCAAGACTGGTTCATCTTTATGAAGGTCAGTCGATCAACAGAGTCGGTGGACAGGCGCACCCTGTGATCCGTGACAAATCCTCCAGCAGCACTGAATGTGCGTTCTGAAAGAACGCTGGATGCAGGACAGGCCAGTAGCTCAATTGCATACTGTGCAAGCTCTGGCCAGTGATCCATCCTCAAGACCCAGTAAGCCAGAGGATTTTCGGTGGGAAAGGTGTCCAAGTCTGACCTTGTCCCTAGGTATTCCTGCACCATGTATATCAGACGCTGGCGATGGTTGCTGGAACCGATCATACCTTGGGGCTGCGGACTAAAGAATTGTCTGAACGCATCGGTCAGACGGCCACCTTCCCCACCGCTCCTTCTTTGACTGCCCGAAGCATCAGCAACTCGTTGTCCAGGACCAGGAGTTTGTAACCTCCCAGTCTCTGGGAACGCGTTGCACAGACCTTTCTGCAAGGCCTCTCGGAGTTGTCTCATCCTCTGCTCCCTCTGCGACGGTAAGATAAGGTCCGCAACCTTACCCTTGTACCGTGGATCAAGGAGAGTGGCCAGCCAGTAATGGCCCCTCTCCTTGATCCGAAGAATACGAGGATCCTTCCGCAGACTTTGCAGGATCAGGGAGGCCATGCAGCGTAGGTTAGCTGAGGCATTCGGTCCGGAGTCCTCTGGGTCACTAAGGACGACATGATCCGCAGCCACCTCCTCCCAGCCACGTACAAGTCCACGGGTTTCTTGGGACTGTAAATCATCCCTAAAAGACTGCTGCTGATGATGCTGAGTGCCAGGCTCCACCTCCATGCTGACACAATCCTCCTCCTCCTCTGCGATGGGTGGGACAGTAGGAACAATGTCTGGGTAAAGGGGGCCTTGAGAGGCAAGGAAGTCCTCCTTCCTGCCTCTGTTCTGCCTCAAGTGCCCTGTCCATTATTCCACGCAGCATATGCTCCAACAGGTGGACAAGAGGTACAGTGTCACTGATGCATGCACTGTCACTGCTCACCATCCTCGTGGCTTCCTCAAATGGTGCCAGGACAGTGCATGCATCCCTGATCATGCCCCACTGGCGTGGTAAAAAAAAACCGAGCTCCCCTGACCCTGTCCTGGTGCCGTAGTCGCATTGATAGCCCTCTGCTGCGTGTGCAGCCACTGCAGCATGACCAACGTTGAGTTCCACCTGGTGGGCATGTCACATATAAGGCGGTTCTTGGGCAGGTTCAACTCCTTTTGCAGCTCAGCCAGGCGAGCACTGGCATTATAAGATCTGCGGAAATGCACACAGACTTTCCTGGCCTGCCTCAGGACATCCTGTAAGCCCGGGTACCTGCCCAAGAACCGCTGCACCACCAGGTTAAGGACGTGAGCCACAAAGGGCACATGGGTCAGTTGTCCCTGTCGGAGGGCGGAGAGGAGGTTGGTGCCATTGTCGCAAACCACCATTCCTGGCTTAAGCTGGCATGGCGTCAACCACCTCTCGGCCTGCCCCTGCAGAGCAGACAGAACCTCTGCCCCAGTGTGGCTCCTGTCCCCCAAACACACCAGCGCAAGCACGGCATGGCATATTTTTGCCTGCGTACTTGCGTAGCCCCGTGAACGGCTACGGAGCACCGCTGGTTCATAGGACAAACCACAAGAAGAGGCCATGGAGGAAGAAGAAGAGGAGGGGGTGGAGGAGAGAGGTGTGTCACAACCAGTAGTAGCATTTTGGAGGCGTGGCGGTGGAACAACCTCCAACACTACTGCACCTTGTCCTGCATCCTTCCCAGCTGCCAAAAGAGTGACCCAATGGGCCGTGAAAGAAAGGTAACGTCCCTGTCCATGCCTGCTGGACCATGAGTCAGCGGTAATATGCACCTTACCGCTGACCGCCCTGTCCAGCGAGGCCAAGACATTGCCTTCCACATGCCGGTAGAGAGCCGGAATAGCCTTCCGTGAGAAAAAGTGGCGTTTGGGAACCTGCCACTGAGGAACCGCACATTGCACAAACTCACGGAAGGGGGCCGAGTCTACCAACTGAAAAGGCAGCAGTTGAAGCGCTAGCAATTTAGCCAAGCTAGCATTCAACCGCTGGGCATGTGGATGGCTGGGAGTGAACTTCTTTCGACGGTCCAGCAGCTGGGGCAGGGAAATTTGCCTGCTAGAATCGGACGTCGGTGTACTGCTAGCAGAGTGCCCGCAAGTACTTGCCTGTGACACACCTAATTCTACACCTTCATTCCTCTCAGTGCATGTTTCAGAGAGGACTGAAGGTATACTGGGGTTGGAGATCCCAGCTGATGCGGTGCAAGGAGAGGTCAGCTTTGTTCTTTGGTGTGGGTCTTTAAGGTAGGCTTGCCAACGAGCTGCATGGCAGGTCAACATATGTCTGGTCAGGCATGTGGTGCCCAAGCGGCTGATGTTTTGGCCACGCGATATACGCTTGAGACATATGTTGCAAACAGCAGCTGTGCGATCTGATGCACTCGCCTCAAAAAAGGCCCACACCAAAGAACTTTTTGAATGACGGGCAGAGGCAGCGCCCTGCACAGGCGGAGCTCTGCGGTGCGATTCCGTCGGTGTGCTGCCCATACGCTGGCCACCCAAGGGCATCCTGCCTCGTTGGAGATGTGCCTCCTCCTCATCCTCCTCCTCTCTCCTATTAGGCACCCACGTGGAGTCAGTGACCTCATCATCCCCTCCCTCCTCATCACTGGAGCCAATCTGGCAGTATGCTGCAGCTGCTGGAACATGACTGCCAGATTGGTGTCCTTCTTGAGCATCCCCTCTCTCTGCTCTCACGCTACTGCCTTCCTCTAGCTGGGTATCATCATCAGATCCTTCCAAACGCTGGGCATCCTCCTGGAGCATGTACCCAACACTGTGCTCAAACAGTTCGGGGGACTCCTCAGAAGGACATGGTGGGTCTAGGGAAGGAGTGACTGATGATGACATTGATACCAGGGAAGAGGACGCTTTGGCAGCTGCTTTGCCAGTACCCTGAGCCTGGGTGAGAGAGGATGAGGAGGATGAGGAGGGCTTGGTCATCCACTCTACCAAGTCTTCGCATGATGTGGCTCAACACGTCCAGCTGCCGAAAAGAAGGACAAGCGTGTCCCATGGCCATGTGCTGATGACAATGCACCGCGTCCATGACCAGCACTGTTGTCTCTAGACACAGAGCCTGCTTGCCCTCTTTTCTCTCCCTACACACAAGAATAGCACAAAGAATAGCAATGACACTGTCCCTGCCTATCCTTCTCTTTCCCTGCGCCGGAACACACTACACAAGGCCGCCTCCCCGCGCTGGCAGCCTTTTATAGTGTGGGGCGTGTGCCAAACCCCCTGAGCTATAATTGGCCACAGGCAACCTGCCTGTGGCCAATTATGTCTCTCCTAGCTGCCGGCGCTGTGATTGGCCAAGCATGCGGGGTCACAGTGCATGCTTGGCCAATCACAGCGCCGGGATTGCACTATGATGGCGCAGTGTATTGTGGGCCATTCGCGTCACTCGAATTTGGCGCGAACGGCCCAAATAGTTCGATCTTCGTCGAACGATCGAATATCCGATGTTCGAGTCGAACGTATGTTCGACTCGAACACTGAGCTCATCCCTAGTGGCCAGTGTGAAGGCCCCCCTTACATCGGTGGTCAGTGTAAATCCCTCTTTACATTGGTGGTTACTGTGAATGCTCCTATTACATTGGTGGTCAGTGTAAATCCCTCTTTACATTGGTGGTCAGTGTAGAAACTCCTCTTTATATTGGTAATCATTAAAAAAATCCAAACTTGTATTTGTGGTTAGTTTCAAATCCTCCCTTACATTGGTGGTCCATGTGGAAAGCCCCCTTTAACCTCCCTGGCGGTATTATGATTCTGACAGATTTTAGGTGCTGAAAGCGGTACAATTATTTTGCATTGAAATTCAGCGTTTTATATTGTAGGCCTGCGATTCTTAAGAATAACTCACTTAAATCTGTCCAAACAACAGTCTACTAGACATCCCGGGAGTGATAAAGTTTGAAACACAAAATCATAAATTATAATATAATAAATAACTATAAATAATAATAACAAATAGTAATATAATAATAATAAAAATTATTCAATAATGTAATCAAATCCAAAACACAGAAATTTGCTGAGTTGCAGAATTGTCGCTGTCATTAGATTTAGTGTTTGATGAGGAATTTCCCCACAAATCGCTATCGCTCAATTCTGCGAGGGATTCTAATTTATTATCGCTGTTTTCTAGCCGGTCTAAAACCACTTTTGACATAAAGGGACACTTTTTGGTTGCTATGGACAATCTCCAGTTTCCAGGCAAAAAGAACTGTATTTATTATATAAAAGTGGATGCAGGACACGGGACAGACCACTAGGGGCAAAGGGGGTGTGTGATTATTTTATACAGTAATGTAATCAGTAAGATCCCAGTATACTGTATGTGTATTGTGTGTTTTTCACTTTTTTGAATTTGGCGCCAATCTCCGCCCCCCTGCGCCGCAACGTCACAGGGAACGGAGGTCGGCGGCACTCGGGCACAATATGAATCGAGCGAGGAGACGGCTCACAGACACAGCGAGGAGACATCGCAGGATCCAGGGGAGAAGGTAAGTAACTTTGCCTGGATACTGCGATGCACCCCGAGTCTGGCTCGGGGGTTACCGCTAATGGTACTGAAATCTCACCCGAGCCAGACTCGGGAATTCCGCCAGGGAGGTTAAATTGGTGGTGAGTGTAAATCCCCCCTTACATTGGTGGCCAGTGTAGAAATCCCCCTTTATTGGCTGTTGATGTAAAATCCCTCATTACATTGGTTGTCAGTGTAAATTCTTCATAACACTGGTGGTCAGTGTAAATCCCCCTAACATTGGTGGTCGGTGTAGAAGTGTCACCTTACATTGGTGTTCAGTACAAATCTCCTCAACAATGGTTGTCAGTGTAAATCCCCCCTTACATGGAAGTCATTGTATATTCCCCCTTACACTGGTGGTTGGTGTAAATGATACTATAACATTGGTGTCAGTGTAGAAATCCCTCTTTTCTATTGGTGGGTGGCAAAAACTCCAGTCACATTGATGGTCATTGTAAATTCCCCATTAAAATGGTAGAATCCCCCACTATATACTTGCCAAAGATTTCAATCTTTGCTCTACATGATTCAGAATTTGCCACAGTGTACTGCCTCCTAACTAATCCCATCCCCCCACCACTACCACTTATCTCATCAACCCCCAAGTATTGCCATTGATCACCCCCCCTCCCCCAGCATTGCCACTAATCACAAGAGTCCTAGGATTCCTAGGAGTTTTCTGTCTGTTGATGGGTCCCCTTACCTCCCAGTCCATGGTGTGCAGGCAGTGAGGAGATGATGTGCTGTAACCTTTAGCAACCAATCAGTGAGCAGTAATACTGTGCACTTACCTCTTGCAACCAATCATTGAGTGGTAAGGATAAGCAGTAATCTCTAGGAACTAATCAGTGAGCAGTAGTAATGTGCAGTAACCTCTAGCAACCAATTAGTGAGTGGTATAGATGTCCAGTAACCTCTAGCAACCAATCAGTGAGCAGTATTGATGTACAGTAATCTCTAGCAACCAATCAACAAGCAGAAGTCATGTACTGTAACCTCTAGAAAATAAACAGTGATGAGCCATAATGTGTGCTGTAACCTCTAGCAGCCAGTCAGTGAGCGGTAATGATACACTGTAGCCTCTGGCAACCAATTGCAATTGCTGCCGGATCTGATTCAGTAAACTGATTTTGAGTCTAGCTTCTATTTATTGAATATCTCAAAGCATGTGGAGAGTGAAATTGCATGGAAGAGGGGGGCTCAAGAAAATGTTTGCCCAGAGTCCAGTCAATAATAAGGACGGCCTTGATCTACCATATACCATATATACTGGAGTATAAGGCGACCCGAATATAAGCTGAGGGACCTAATTTTACCACAATAAACTGTGAAAACATATTGACTCGAGTATAAGCCTAGGGTGTCCATCTGCATGCCTCACTGTGTCCATGACTAGACTGACGTTTAACATGGGAGTCTATGGAAGGGGTGCCCGACTTTGAAAAATAAGTGCTCCCCGGCCATAGGTCCCCCAGACAAAAAACTGGGGCTACATGTGTGCCAAGTTTCGGGTCCAGAGGACCTACGACCGGCCGGTACCGGGTCCCCAAAGTCACCGGAGAAATGACCGTTTAACATGGGAGTCTATGGAAGGGGTGCCCGGGATTGAAAAATCAGTGCTCCCCGGCCGTAGGTCCTCCGGACAACAAACATTGCACACATGTAGAGGAAGAGTGGGGCTACATGTGTGCCACGTTTGGGGTCCAGTGGACCTTTAGCCGGCCGGTACCGGGTCCCCAAAGTCCGGGAGATCAGGCGCAAAAAGGTGACTCGAGTATAAGCTGAGGGGGGGGGGGGCATTTTCAGCACAAAAAAAATGTGCTGAAAAACTCGGCTTATACTCGAGTATATACGGTAAGTAAAATTGTACAAGAAAGGTGTGTAATGTATTGCCAGCCTTAGGTCTCATGCCCACGGGCATTTTTACAGCATACACTGTATACAGAGCGTTAATCCTCGTCAGGCATTTCTCTGCCTCTATTCATTGATTGTATCCATTCATCTAAAATAAGCCCCCCCCCCCTTTCCTGAACTGCCGGGCTGCATGCTCGGGTAAGGGTCTAGTATGGATTTTAGGGGGTCCCCACACCATATTTTTGGGCGTGGGGGTTACCCCTAAAATCCACACCAGACCGAAGGGTCTGGTATCATCCAGGGGGCGCCAGTTTTTTTTTAATTTTGATGAGGGGTTCCCCTTCAAGATCCTCAGCACACAAGTCATGAGGATCCGACTTCTATTCAAACCCATCGACTCCCATAGGGGACCATTGATTTTAAATAGAAGCAGAGAAACGCGTCTGAAAGCTAAACGCGGCTAAACGCGCATTGACGCCAATGCAAAACGCTGATAAAATCAAGTTTTTAACGCCGTTTTTTTCCTGGCATCGGTACTAGCTTTACAGCTTGTTTTTTATAATGCCTGTGGGCATAAGGCCTTAGGCCTCCCACACACAATTGGAATTCCATCGGACAAAGCCGTGGAATTTTGTGCGAAGGGCGTTGGCCGTGACCTTGTATTGCATACAAACAGCAAAGAATTGTTAGCCAACAAAAACGAAACTGCGTTGTTTTTCAGCTCTTTAGCGCCAACCTTTGGGCAACGTCTGCTAATGTTGTCTTATGGTGAGCATTGCCTCTGAGCATGCGTGTTTGTACTTTGGTTTTTTTTCTGACGGACTTGTGTACACACGATCGTATAATCTGACATCACACATTTGTTGTCGGAAACTTTTAAAGCATGCTATCCCACATTTGTTGTCGGAAAATCTGACAACAATTGTCTGGTGGAGCGTACAAACGATCGGATTATCCGACAACATCCTGCCATCACACAATTCCCGGAAAATCAGATCGTGAGTACGAGGCCTTAACTCTGTGATTGGATAAACACGTTATCCTACTTCTGAGGAACTAATGAAAGTGTCTTTTTTCTAGACTGAGTTTATAAATATGACATTCGAACAGCTCGATTAGTTATAGTCTTATTGGGCGGAACGAGCGGTGTACTGTTGTCACCCCCCTATTTTGCTCGTTACTTCTGCACGGAAGGGTGACCTGTTTGCGTTCGGCCGGCGCACCAGGTTATAAGCCTACCTACCACTGCAACCCTGTAAGTGTATTTTTTATTTGCTTTTGGAATAAACTCAATGATTTTACACTATCAGAGGCCTTTGTTTGTTCCATTATCCATCGGGATCTACTGCCCTGAAGGGGGGAGTATAGCAGGTGTGGGGCAGTTTGGAGTTCCCAGCAGTACATCTGTACCCAACGCTTCCCTGGGTCCTCCGTGATAGGGGACCACGGGGTTCTGGTAAGCGGACCCCCTTCATTGGTGGTGGATAATATTTCATTTACTACTCTATTGCTACAGAATGTGGATTGTCACCATTATCAGATCTTCTGCACGGGGGGATCTCATCAAGTGTGTGTTTCTATATATCGTGAGGAAGACTCCAGGAGATATTCTTTGGATTCAACTTGGGACATTTATTCACTTAAGTTTAGACATTTGTATATTTGTGAATGTGCTCATGTTTGGGCAATTCATCTGTTGCACAATTTGAGTATTTATATAATTTTCACTAAATTTTCAATTATTGGCAGTGCGGCTTTATATATTTATATTATATTTTTCTTATGTTGTTCACTGATTTATGTTTCACAGAAAGCCGCAGCTCTGGACTGGTATTTATTTACATTTTCCTACAGAGTGGGAATCCTTTTTTATAATTTACTCTTAGCGCAGTTTCTTTTTCTTATAGTCTAAGAGCCGGTTCACACAGGGGCGACTCGGGGCGACTCGGGGCGACTCAGTCACCTGAGGAGTCGCGTCCCGCTCTGTACTATGGAACCGTTCTAATAGGAGTGACCTGAGTCGCTGCGACTTAGAAAAAGGTTCCTGTACTACTTTTGGGGGCGACTCGGGGCGACTCGGGGCGACTCAGTCACCTGAGGAGTCGCGTCCCGCTCTGTACTATGGAACCGTTCTAATAGGAGTGACCTGAGTCGCTGCGACTTAGAAAAAGGTTCCTGTACTACTTTTGGGGGCGACTCGGGGCGACTCGGGCGACTCGGTCACCTGAGGAGTCGCGTCCCGCTCTGTACTATGGAACCGTTCTAATAGGAGTGACCTGAGTCGCTGCGACTTAGAAAAAGGTTCCTGTACTACTTTTGGGGGCGACTCGGGGCGACTCGGGGCGACTCAGTCACCTGAGGAGTCGCGTCCCGCTCTGTACTATGGAACCGTTCTAATAGGAGTGACCTGAGTCGCTGCGACTTAGAAAAAGGTTCCTGTACTACTTTTGGGGGCGACTCGGGGCGACTTGGGGCGACTCAGTCACCTGAGGAGTCGCGTCCCGCTCTGTACTATGGAACTGTTCTAATAGGAGTGACCTGAGTCGCTGCGACTTAGAAAAAGGTTCCTGTACTACTTTTGGGGGCGACTCGGGGCGACTCGGGCGACTCGGTCACCTGAGGAGTCGCGTCCCGCTCTGTACTATGGAACCGTTCTAATAGGAGTGACCTGAGTCGCTGCGACTTAGAAAAAGGTTCCTGTACTACTTTTGGGGGCGACTCGGGGCGACTCGGGGCGACTCAGTCACCTGAGGAGTCGCGTCCCGCTCTGTACTATGGAACCGTTCTAATAGGAGTGACCTGAGTCGCTGCGACTTAGAAAAAGGTTCCTGTACTACTTTTGGGGGCGACTCGGGGCGACTCGGGGCGACTCAGTCACCTGAGGAGTCGCGTCCCGCTCTGTACTATGGAACCGTTCTAATAGGAGTGACCTGAGTCGCTGCGACTTAGAAAAAGGTTCCTGTACTACTTTTGGGGGCGACTCGGGGCGACTCGGGCGACTCGGTCACCTGAGGAGTCGCGTCCCGCTCTGTACTATGGAACCGTTCTAATAGGAGTGACCTGAGTCGCTGCGACTTAGAAAAAGGTTCCTGTACTACTTTTGGGGGCGACTCGGGGCGACCTGCATTGACATCTATACAGAAGTCATTATGCAAATCGCCTGGTGGGCGTCTCAAGTCGTGTTGAGATCGCGCCGTGGAGGTCGCCCCCGAAGTCGTGCCGCCCCTGTGAGAACCGAGAAGCTTTTTTTGGTTCCAGTTCCACAGATTATCAATAGAGAGACCAGGATAGTTCGTATTTTCCTTACTTGTATTACTAAACACAATGGAACTTATTTCTCTCTCTATTATCTGTAATGTGATCCATTGATATTCAATAAAAATAAAAGATTTCAACGAGAATTTCTGTCTCAGTAGCCAATTCACTAGAAAACAATGTGCTGAATATTTATGTTTTCTGATATTTACCCCTTAAATCTTGTCTTATTTTTACATTGTTTTATTGCAACTTTTTTCACAGGCAGAGGGCCCAAAAAACAGACAAAAGAGCTGCTTTTACAGGCATTTGAGCTTTTATTTCAGCTTGTACTTTTTTTGGGGCTCTTTTGCACATTTTTATTGACCTTCTTTGGGGTCCTTTGAGCCTTTTTGAGCATAGATGTTTTTTTTTTCACAACCCCCCTCCCCCTCCCCCTCAGCTCATTTTCCTGTTTTTATATATGTGTGTTTTCAAGCTTCTTTGAGCTTTTTTACACTTTTTGCGTGTTTTTGGGCACTTAGGCGTCTTTTCTGCTTGAAAGCTCCTCTCAAAAACGCGAGATTAGTGGTTTGTTTTTCTGCCTTTAAACTCCTGAAAAAGCAATAATGTGCAAAGAAAGATTGGCTAAGATGGAGGGGAGATTCCAGGCTGAAGAGATGAGAGCGCAGAAAAGTTCAAAAGCCTGCAGGAACCCCGAGACTGAACTAGAGGAACCCCGAGACTGAACTAGAGGAACCCCGAGACTGAACTAGAGGAACCCCGAGACTGAACTAGAGGAGCCCCGAGACTGAACTAGAGGAACCCCGAGACTGAACTAGAGGAACCCCGAGACTGAACCAGAGGAACCCCAAGACTGAACTAGAGGAACCCAGAGACTGAACTAGAGGAGCCCCGAGACTGAACTAGAGGAACCCCGAGACTGAACTAGAGGAGCCCCGAGACTGAACTAGAGGAACCCCGAGACTGAACTAGAGGAGCCCCGAGACTGAACTAGAGGAGCCCCGAGAGTGAACTAGAGGAGCCCTGAGACTGAACTAGAGGAGCCCCGAGACGGAACTAGAGGAACCCCGAGACTGAACTAGAGGAACCCCGAGACTGAACCAGAGGAACCCCGAGACGGAACTAGAGGAGCCCCGAGACTGAACTAGAGGAGCCCCGAGACTGAACTAGAGGAGCCCCGAGACTGAACTAGAGGAGCCCCGAGACTGAACTAGAGGAGCCCCGAGACGGAACTAGAGGAGCCCCGAGACGGAACTAGAGGAGCCCCGAGACTGAACTAGAGGAACCCCGAGACTGAACTAGAGGAGCCCCGAGACTGAACTAGAGGAACCCCGAGACTGAACTAGAGGAGCCCCGAGACTGAACTAGAGGAGCCCCGAGACTGAACTAGAGGAACCCCGAGACTGAACTAGAGGAACCCCGAGACGGAACTAGAGGAACCCCGAGACTGAACTAGAGGAGCCCCGAGACTGAACCAGAGGAACCCCGAGACTGAACTAGAGGAACCCCGAGACTGAACTAGAGGAACCCCGAGACTGAACTAGAGGAGCCCCGAGACGGAACTAGAGGAGCCCCGAGACTGAACTAGAGGAGCCCCGAGACTGAACTAGAGGAGCCCCGAGACGGAACTAGAGGAACCCCGAGACTGAACTAGAGGAACCCCGAGACTGAACCAGAGGAACCCCGAGACGGAACTAGAGGAGCCCCGAGACTGAACTAGAGGAGCCCCGAGACTGAACTAGAGGAGCCCCGAGACGGAACTAGAGGAACCCCGAGACTGAACTAGAGGAGCCCTGAGTCTGAACCAGAGGAACCCCGAGACTGAACTAGAGGAACCCCGAGACTGAACTAGAGGAACCCCGAGACTGAACTAGAGGAGCCCCGAGACGGAACTAGAGGAGCCCCGAGACTGAACTAGAGGAGCCCCGAGACTGAACTAGAGGAGCCCCGAGACGGAACTAGAGGAACCCCGAGACTGAACTAGAGGAACCCCGAGACTGAACCAGAGGAACCCCGAGACTGAACTAGAGGAACCCGAGACTGAACCAGAGGAACCCCGAGACTGAACTAGAGGAACCCCGAGACTGAACTAGAGGAACCCCGAGACTGAACCAGAGGAACCCTGAGACTGAACTAGAGGAACCCCGAGACTGAACCAGAGGAACCCCAAGACTGAACTAGAGGAACCCCGAGACTGAACTAGAGGAACCCCGAGACTGAACCAGAGGAACCCCGAGACTGAACTAGAGGAACCCCGAGACTGAACTAGAGGAACCCCGAGACTGAACTAGAGGAGCCCCGAGACTGAACTAGAGGAGCCCCGAGACTGAACTAGAGGAACCCCCAGACTGAACTAGAGGAACCCCGAGACTGAACCAGAGGAACCCCGAGACTGAACTAGAGGAGCCCCGAGACTGAACTAGAGGAACCCCGAGACTGAACTAGAGGAACCCCGAGACTGAACCAGAGGAACCCCGAGACTGAACTAGAGGAGCCCCGAGACTGAACTAGAGGAACCCCGAGACTGAACCAGAGGAACCCCGAGACTGAACTAGAGGAACCCCGAGACTGAACTAGAGGAACCCCGAGACTGAACTAGAGGAGCCCCGAGACTGAACCAGAGGAACCCCGAGACTGAACTAGAGGAACCCCGAGACTGAACTAGAGGAACACCGAGACTGAACTAGAGGAGCCCCGAGACTGAACTAGAGGAGCCCCGAGACTGAACTAGAGGAACCCCGAGACTGAACTAGAGGAACCCCGAGACTGAACTAGAGGAACCCCAAGACTGAACCAGAGGAACCCCGAGACTGAACTAGAGGAACCCCGAGAATGAACCAGAGGAACCCCGAGACTGAACTAGAGGAACCCCGAGACTGAACTAGAGGAACCCCGAGACTGAACCAGAGGAACCCCGAGACTGAACTAGAGGAACCCCGAGACTGTACCAGAGGAACCCCGAGACTGAATTGGAGGACCCCCGAGACTGAACTAGAGGAACCCCGAGACTGAACTAGAGGAACCCCGAGACTGAACTAGAGGAGCCCCGAGACTGAACTAGAGGAACCCCGAGACTGAACCAGAGGAACCCCGAGACTGAACTAGAGGAACCCCGAGACTGAACTAGAGGAGCCCCGAGACTGAACTAGAGGAACCCCGAGACTGAACTAGAGGAACCCCGAGACTGAACCAGAGGAACCCCGAGACTGAACTAGAGGAACCCCGAGACTGAACTAGAGGAGCCCCGAGACTGAACTAGAGGAACCCCGAGACTGAACTAGAGGAACCCCGAGACTGAACTAGAGGAGCCCCGAGACTGAACTAGAGGAACCCCGAGACTGAACTAGAGGAACCCCAAGACTGAACCAGAGGAACCCCGAGACTGAACTAGAGGAACCCCGAGACTGAACCAGAGGAACCCCGAGACTGAACTAGAGGAACCCCGAGACTGAACCAGAGGAACCCCGAGACTGAATTAGAGGACCCCCGAGACTGAACTAGAGGAACCCCGAGACTGAACTAGAGGAACCCCGAGACTGAACTAGAGGAGCCCCGAGACTGAACTAGAGGAACCCCGAGACTGAACCAGAGGAACCCCGAGACTGAACTAGAGGAACCCCGAGACTGAACTAGAGGAACCCCGAGACTGAACTAGAGGAACCCCGAGACTCAACTAGAGCAACCCCGAGACTGAACTAGAGGAACCCCGAGACTGAACTAGAGGAGCCCCGAGACTGAACTAGAGGAACCCCGAGACTGAACTAGAGGAACCCCGAGACTGAACCAGAGGAACCCCGAGACTGAGCTAGAGGAACCCCAAGACTGAACTAGAGGAGCCCCGAGACTGAACTAGAGGAACCCCGAGACTGAACTAGAGGAACCCCGAGACTGAACTAGAGGAACCCCGAGACTCAACTAGAGGAACCCCGAGACTGAACTAGAGGAGCCCCGAGACTGAACTAGAGGAGCCCCGAGACTGAACTAAAGGAACCCCGAGACTGAACTAGAGGAACCCCGAGACTGAACCAGAGGAACCCCGAGACTGAACTAGAGGAACCCCGAGACTGAACTAGAGGAACCCCGAGACTGAACCAGAGGAACCCCGAGACTGAACTAGAGGAACCCCGAGACTGAACCAGAGGAACCCCGAGACTGAACTAGAGGAACCCCGAGACTGAACTAGAGGAGCCCCGAGACTGAACTAGAGGAACCCCGAGACTGAAATAGAGGAACCCCGATACTGAACTAGAGGAACCCCGAGACTGAAATAGAGGAACCCCGAGACTGAACTAGAGGAGCCCCGAGACTGAACTAGAGGAACCCCGAGACTGAACTAGAGGAGCCCTGAGACTGAACCAGAGGAACCCCGAGACTGAACTAGAGGAACCCCGAGACTGAACTAGAGGAACCCCGAGACTGAACCAGAGGAGCCCGAGACTGAACTAGAGGAACCCCGAGACTGAACTAGAGGAGCCCCGAGACTGAACTAGAGGAAACCCGAGACTGAACTAGAGGAGCCCCGAGACTGAACTAGAGGAACCCCGAGACTGAACTAGAGGAACCCCGAGACTGAACTAGAGGAGCCCCGAGACTGAACTAGAGGAACCCCGAGACTGA
>JARGYO010000393.1:167500-170000 GCA_029206835.1 Rana muscosa
TTTAAAATCAATTAGTCTGTTATATCAGCATCAGGTGTGTGGTAGCTGGTGGTGATCCAAGACTGGTTCATCTTGATGAAAGTCAGTCGATCAACCGAGTCGGTGGACAGGCGCACCCTGTGATCCGTGACAAATCCTCCAGCAGCACTGAATGTGCGTTCCGAAAGAACGCTGGATGCAGGACAGGCCAGTAGCTCAATTGCATACTGTGCAAGCTCTGGCCAGTGATCCATCCTCAAGACCCAGTAAGCCAGAGGATTTTCGGTGGGGAAGGTGTCCAAGTCTGACCTTGCCCCTAGATATTCCTGCACCATGTTTATCAGACGCTGGCGATGGTTGCTGGAACCAATCATACTTTGGGGCTGCGGACTAAAGAATTGTCTGAACGCATCGGTCAGACGGCCACCTTCCCCACCGCTCCTTCTTTGACTGGCCGAAGCCTCAGCAACTCGTTGTCCAGGACCAGGAGTTTGCAACCTCCCAGTCTCTGGGAACGCGTTGCACAGACCTTTCTGCAAGGCCTCCCGGAGTTGTCTCATCCTCTGCTCCCTCTGCGACGGTAACATAAGGTCCGCAACCTTACCCTTGTACCGTGGATCAAGGAGAGTGGCCAGCCAGTAATGGTCCCTCTCCTTGATCCGAAGAATACGAGGATCCTTCCGCAGACTTTGCAGGATCAGGGAGGCCATGCAGCGTAGGTTTGCTGAGGCATTCGCTCCGGAGTCCTCTGGGTCACTAAGGACGACATGATCCGCAGCCACCTCCTCCCAGCCACGTACAAGTCCACTGGTTTCTTGGGACTGTAAATCATCCCTAAAAGACTGCTGCTGATGATGCTGAGTGCCAGCCTCCACCTCCATGCTGACACAATCCTCCTCCTCCTCCTCCTCCTCCTCCTCTTCCTGTGCGATGGGTGGGACAGAAGGAACACTGTCTGGGTAAAGGGGGCCTTGAGAGGCAAGGAAGTCCTCCTCTTCCTGCCTCTGTTCTGCCTCAAGTGCCCTGTCCATTATTCCACGCAGCGTGTGCTCCAACAGGTGGACAAGAGGTACAGTGTCACTGATGCATGCACTGTCACTGCTCACCATCCTCGTGGCCTCCTCAAATGGTGCCAGGACAGTGCATGCATCCCTGATCATGCCCCACTGGCGTGGAGAAAAAAAACCAAGCTCCCCTGACCCTGTCCTGGTGCCGTAGTCGCACAGGTACTCATTGATGGCCCTCTGCTGCGTGTGCAGCCGCTGCAGCATGGCCAACGTTGAGTTCCACCTGGTGGGCATGTCACATATAAGGCGGTTCTTGGGCAGGTTCAACTCCTTTTGCAGCTCAGCCAGGCGAGCACTGGCATTATAAGATCTGCGGAAATGCACACAGACTTTCCTGGCCTGCCTCAGGACATCCTGTAAGCCCGGGTACCTGCCCAAGAACCGCTGCACCACCAGGTTAAGGACGTGAGCCACACAGGGCACATGGGTCAGTTGTCCCTGTCGGAGGGCGGAGAGGAGGTTGGTGCCATTGTCGCAAACCACCATTCCTGGCTTAAGCTGGCGTGGCGTCAACCACCTCTCGGCCTGGCCCTGCAGAGCAGACAGGACCTCTGCCCCAGTGTGGCTTCTGTCCCCCAAACACACCAGCGCAAGCACGGCATGGCATCTTTTTGCCTGCGTACTTGCGTAGCCCCGTGAACGGCTACGGAGCACCGCTGGTTCATAGGACAAACCACAGGAAGAGGCCATGGAGGAAGAAGAAGAGGAGGGGGTGGAGGAGAGAGGTGTGTCACAACCAGTAGTAGCATTTTGGAGGCGTGGCGGTGGGACAACCTCCAACACTACTGCACCTTGTCCTGAATCCTTCCCAGCTGCCAAAAGAGTGACCCAATGGGCCGTGAAAGAAAGGTAACGTCCCTGTCCATGCCTGCTGGACCATGAGTCAGCGGTAATATGCACCTTACCGCTGACCGCCCTGTCCAGCGAGGCCAAGACATTGCCTTCCACATGCCGGTAGAGAGCCGGAATAGCCTTCCGTGAGAAAAAGTGGCGTTTGGGAACCTGCCACTGAGGAACCGCACATTGCACAAACTCACGGAAGGGGGCCGAGTCTACCAACTGAAAAGGCAGCAGTTGAAGCGCTAGCAATTTAGCCAAGCTAGCATTCAACCGCTGGGCATGTGGATGGCTGGGAGTGAACTTCTTTCGACGGTCCAGCAGCTGGGGCAGGGAAATTTGCCTGCTAGAATCGGACGTCGGTGTACTGCTAGCAGAGTGGGCGCAAGTACTTGGCTGTGACACACCTAATTCTACACCTTCATTCCTCTCAGTGCATGTTTCAGAGAGGACTGAAGTTATAGTGGGGTTGGAGATCCCAGCTGATGCGGTGCAAGGAGAGGTCCGCTTTGTTCTTTGGTGTGGGTCTTTGAGGTAGGCTTGCCAACGAGCTGCATGGCAGGTCAACATATGTCTGGTCAGGCATGTGGTACCCAAGCGGCTGATGTTTTGGCCAC
>JARGYO010000393.1:185000-342039 GCA_029206835.1 Rana muscosa
GGTGCAACTAGAACTTGACTAACGAAGGAGGAGTTGGAGTTGGTCTCAGATGACCAATCAAACAGAATGTTTAGTTACCTGACAGGTGCTGTCCATGATTGTGAATGCTGCCAAACATGTATATATAGAGCTTGACCATGCAGGACCAGTACGAATTCTGAACATGGAGGCACCTGGCCAAGTAAATAAACAAGGGCAACTGCCTAATCGAGGAAGAGGAAGAAGAAGAGGAGGAGGAGTAAGGGTGCGTGGTGGTGGAATAGGGGGAAGAGGCCGAGGAGCACTAAGACACCATGCTGTCCCTGATGAAATTCGGGCCACAATTATAGACCATGCCATCAACCATGGCCTCACAATGGCGGAGGGAGGTCGCCGAGTGCAGCCTAATGTGCCTCGCTCTACAGTCTCCTCAATCATCCAAACCTTTCGCAGGGAAAACAGGTTTGTAGTCAGTCAATGATGGAATTATATAATGTATAGGACAGGACACTGTGCATAGAGCAACAAATATGTTTATTTACTCATTTACGTATTCATTTAGTGTGTGTGTGTGATAGACCTACAGTATCTTACCTCAGTGGGATGTTACGTATGATACTAACAATGACAAGAAAAATATTGTAGAAAATAAACTATGGAATAGTATGGAATCGTTTATTTTCTATAATGTTGATGATACAGTTTACAGTAGTATTCCAGTCACTGTGCAGTGACGACAACCTGGCACGGGTGGCCGAGGAAAACTTCTCAATGAACAACAAGAACAAGAGATCTGTAACATGGTGTTTGCAAATAATGGCATCACATTGAGACAGATCCGCATTGCAATCCTACAAGACAAGGCCATATTCCAAAATGTCAACTCTATAAGCATCTCCACAATAGCATATTGAAGAAGCATCAGATGACAGTGACGCAAATTTCCAGGGTACCATTTGAGAGGAACTCTGACAGAGTGAAAGAGCTGCAGTACCAGTATGTACATGTAAGTCATTCACTGGTTGTCCATCAAGATAACCTTTTTACAATTACCGTAAGCAGTGGTTCCCAAAATGTATTGGTTTCAGTACCCACTTTACCTGATTTCTGAATCCAGGTAATCCAGGTATGAAAGTATTTGATTTACGTATCTGATTTATAAACATTTTTCCTACAAACTGCAGCTTACTGTCAGATGCACTTATCATTATAATCCTTATTTTGAAGAATATAACATACAATACAGTAAGAAAAAGGGCCAAAGAGCTGCAATTACAGTAGTGCCTCCCATGTAAATCGATCTAATTCTGTGGGCTTTACTGTAACATTTCAGTAAGTCTAGTCGTTGATAATTTTTCCCCTCCCCTTTCTGTCAAATACCCCCTGTAGTACCTCTGCATAGGGTACATGTACCCCAGGTTTGGAACCACTGGAATACTGGCCAGTAGTATATTGAACTTGTGTAGAACATAGAACATTCCTATGTAACTGTCTGTAACTGTAGTGTATGACTCTTCTGTATGACTGATTTGATGTTTTCTTTTTTTACTCTATTGTAGAGAATAATGGCATTGGAAGGAAACGAGACCTCTCACATACTCGTGTATGTGGATGAGGCTGGCTTCAACCTGGCCAAGGGCCGAAGACGTGGCCGTAATTTTACTGGCTACCGGGCCACGGTGAATGTCCCAGGCCAGCGAAGGGGCAATATGTGTGCTTCCATTTCTGAGAATAGTGTGGGCCACTCACATCCCCAGTCTTGGCCCATACAATACACAGAAGCTCCTCATCTTCTTGGACCACCTTCATTTGGATTTGATCCCTGAAAATGAGAGAGGTCTCATAGGGCCTCACCTACCACAATATATAATTGTATGGGACAATGTGAATTTCCACCGTGGCCCGCTTATCAGGGGTGGTTCACTGCTCATCCAAGGATGGATATGGGGTTCCTACCACCTTACTCTCCTTTTCGCAATCCTATTGAGGAGTTTTTCTCCGCTTGGAGGTGGAGAGTGTATAAGCATCGGGCTCAAGATCAGAGGTCCCTGCTCCATGCAATGGACACTGCCTGTGAGAATATTACAGGAGATCGTTGCGACATGCACGCCATTTCTTCCCTTGTTAAATCGCAAGGGAGGATATACGCTGCGATGTTGATGAGAATCTGTGGCCAGACAGACAGCAGCGTGTGGATGGGCAGGAGGGTGAGGACGGTGGCCAAGAGAGGGAGGGTGAGGACGGTGGTCAGGAGAGGGAGGGTGAGGACGGTGGCCAGGAGAGGGAGGGTGAGGACGGTGGCCAGGAGAGGGAGGGTGAGGACGGTGGCCAGGAGAGGGAGGGTGAGGACGTTGGCCAGGAGAGGGAGGGTGAGGACGGTGGCCAGGAGAGGGAGGGTGAGGACGGTGGCCAGGAGAGGGAGGGTGAGGACGGTGGCCAGGAGAGGGAGGATGAGGACGGTGGCCAGGAGAGGGAGGGTGAGGACGTTGGCCAGGAGAGGGAGGGTGAGGACGGTGGCCAGGAGAGGGAGGGTGAGGACGGTGGCCAGGAGAGGGAGGGTGAGGACGGTGGCCAGGAGAGGGAGGGTGAGGACGGTGGCCAGGAGAGGGAGGGTGAGGACGGTGGCCAGGAAAGGGAGGGTGAGGACAGTGGCCAGGAGAGGGAGGGTGAGGACGGTGGCCAGGAGAGGGAGGGTGAGGACGGTGGCCAGGAGAGGGAGGGTGAGGACGGTGGCCAGGAGAGGGAGGGTGAGGACGGTGGTCAGGAGAGGGAGGGTGTGGACAGTGGCCAGGAGAGGGAGGGTGAGGACGGTGGCCAGGAGAGGGAGGGTGAGGACGGTGGCCAGGAGAGGGAGGGTGAGGACGTTGGCCAGGAGAGGGAGGGTGAGGACTGTGGCCAGGAGAGGGAGGGTGAGGATGGTGGCCAGGAGAGGGAGGGTGAGGACGGTGGCCAGGAGAGGGAGGGTGTGGACGGTGGTCAGGATAGGGAGGGTGAGGACGGTAGCCAGGAGAGGGAGGGTGAGGACGGTGGTCAGGAGAGGGAGGGTGAGGACGGTGGTCAGGAGAGGGAGGGTGAGAACGGTGGCCAGGAGAGGGAGGGTGAGGACGGTGGCCAGGAGAGGGAGGGTGAGGACGGTGGCCAGGAGAGGGAGGGTGAGGACGGTGGCCAGGAGAGGGAGGGTGAGGACGGTGGTCAGGAGAGGGAGGGTGAGGACGGTGGCCAGGAGAAGGAGGGTGAGGACGGTGGTCAGGAGAGGGAGGGTGAGGACGGTGGCCAGGAGAAGGAGGGTGAGGACGGTGGTCAGGAGAGGGAGGGTGAGGACGGTGGTCAGGAGAGGGAGGGTGAGGACGGTGGTCAGGAGAGGGAGGGTGAGGACGGTGGTCAGGAGAGGGAGGGTGAGGACGGTGGTCAGGAGAGGGAGGGTGAGGACGGTGGCCAGGAGAGGGAGGGTGAGGACGGTGGCCAGGAGAGGGAGGGTGAGGACGGTGGCCAGGAGAGGGAGGGTGAGGACGGTGGCCAGGAGAGGGAGGGTGAGGACGGTGGCCAGGAGAGGGAGGGTGAGGACGTTGGCCAGGAGGGGGAGGGTGAGGACGGTTGCCAGGAGAGGGAGGGTGAGGACGGTGGCCAGGAGAGGGAGGGTGAGGACGGTGGCCAGGAGAGGGACTGTGAGGACGGTGGCCAGGAGAGGGAGGGTGAGGACGGTGGCCAGGAGAGGGAGGGTGAGGACGATGGCCAGGAGAGGGAGGGTGAGGACGTTGGCCAGGAGAGGGAGGGTGAGGACGTTGGCCAGGAGAGGGAGGGTGAGGACGGTGGCCAGGAGAGGGAGGGTGAGGAGGGTGGCCAGGAGAGGGAGGGTGAGGATGGTGGCCAGGAGAGGGAGGGTGAGGACGTTGGCCAGGAGAGGGAGGGTGAGGACGGTGGCCAGGAGAGGGAGGGTGAGGACGGTGGCCAGGAGAGGGAGGGTGAGGACGGTGGTCAGGAGAGGGAGGGTGAGGACGGTGGCCAGGAGAGGGAGGGTGAGGAGGACGGTGGCCAGGAGAGGGAGGGTGAGGACAGTGGCCAGGAGAGGGAGGGTGAGGATGGTGGCCAGGAGAGGGAGGGTGAGGACGGTGGCCAGGAGAGAGAGGGTGAGGACGGTGGCCAGGAGAGGGAGGGTGAGGACAGTGGCCAGGAGAGGGAGGGTGAGGACGGTGGCCAGGAGAGAGAGGGTGAGGACGGTGGCCAGGAGAGGGAGGGTGAGGACAGTGGCCAGGAGAGGGAGGGTGAGGACGGTGGCCAGGAGAGAGAGGGTGAGGACGGTGGCCAGGAGAGGGAGGGTGAGGACGGTGGCCAGGAGAGGGAGGGTGAGGACGGTGGTCAGGAGAGGGAGGGTGAGGACGGTGGTCAGGAGAGGGAGGGTGAGGACGGTGGTCAGGAGAGGGAGGGTGAGGACGGTGGTCAGGAGAGGGAGGGTGAGGACGGTGGTCAGGAGAGGGAGGGTGAGGACGGTGGCCAGGAGAGGGAGGGTGAGGAGGACGGTGGCCAGGAGAGGGAGGGTGAGGACGGTGGTCAGGAGAGGGAGGGTGAGGACGGTGGTCAGGAGAGGGAGGGTGAGAACGGTGGTCAGCAGAGGGAGGGTGAGGACGGTGGCCAGGAGAGGGAGGGTGAGGACGGTGGCCAGGAGAGGGAGGGTGAGGACGGTGGCCAGGAGAGGGAGGGTGAGGATGGTGGTCAGGAGAGGGAGGGTGAGGACGGTGGTCAGGAGAGGGAGGGTGAGGACGGTGGCCAGGAGAGGGAGGGTGAGGACGGTGGTCAGGAGAGGGAGGGTGAGGACGGTGGTCAGGAGAGGGAGGGTGAGGACGGTGGTCAGGAGAGGGAGGGTGAGGACGGTGGCCAGGAGAGGGAGGGTGTGGATGGTGGTCAGCAGAGGGAGGGTGAGGACGGTGGCCAGGAGAGGGAGGGTGAGGACGGTGGCCAGGAGAGGGAGGGTGAGGACGGTGGCCAGGAGAGGGAGGGTGAGGATGGTGGTCAGGAGAGGGAGGGTGAGGACGGTGGTCAGGAGAGGGAGGGTGAGGACGGTGGTCAGGAGAGGGAGGGTGTGGACGGTGGTCAGGAGAGGGAGGGTGAGGACGGTGGCCAGGAGAAGGAGGGTGAGGACGGTGGTCAGGAGAGGGAGGGTGAGGACGGTGGTCAGGAGAGGGAGGGTGAGGACAGTGGCCAGTGAAGAGATGTTACAGTAGTTGTGAAACTCCAGCTTTATTTACAGCATTGTCGGCTAAATGTCATTTTCCTTGTTTTTTGTTTGTGTGTTTATATTTCTGTATATTATGCTGTATACATTTTCTTTATACTCTGATGTATGGAAGTTATTGTGTGGGAATGATAATGGTTACAATACTGTAAAGTAATTTTTCCTTGGCAGTAGGAGTGCAATGTGTGATGTCAAACCTTGGAGGCTACTCTTACCCTAAAATCTTTTTTTTTTTTTTCTGCTTTATACACAATTGTATTCAGTTAGCTAGATAAAAACTGTACAGTAACCATTGTCAATGAAGGACTGGACTAATGCCGCGTACACACGATCGTGATTCACGGCGGTGAAAACACCGCCGTGAATCACGGCATGAAAAAAAATGAAAAACGAGGGAACGGCATGTTCCCCCACACACGACCGTTTTTCCCGTCATTTTTTTCTTTGTCGAGAAAAACGAGCGTGTGTGGGCTCCGTGGCAGTGATTCCCTATGGGAAAACTGCCGCGGAAAAAAATGCTGGAAAAAACGATGAGAAAAATTAGAACATGTTCTAATTTTTCTCATCGTGATTAATGCCGTTTTTCCCGTCGGGAAAAACGGCAAAAAGCCCACAGACGATCGTTTTTCTCGTCCAAAGGAAAAAATGACATTTTTCCCGACGGGAAAAAGGATCGTGTGTACGCGGCATAAGACTGGAAGGTGGACATGAGGGATATTTCAATGGTCCTCTGCCATAGAGACAAAACATCTAAACATTTTGACTTGCAGTGCTTTCACAATGCCAAAGGGACGAAGCATTTTGGGGGCACTGACTATTTGAATGAGAAAGAAATGTATTTTTGACACATGAGTGAACTGTTTTGGGAAAGATATGAGCTTAAAGCCTCGTACACACGAACGAGTTTCTCGTCCAAAACCGACAAGAAAAGTGCAGCGAGAGCTTTATTGTCGAGAAAACCGTACGTGTGTATGGTTTTACGACGAGAAAACTGCTGTGCATCTCGACGAGAAAAATAGAGAACCTGCTCTCTATTTTCTCGTCCGGATTCTCGATTTTCTCGTCGTGTTTCTCGTCGGCCTGTTTTGTGACGAGAAAATGGTTCGTGTGTATGCTTTTACGACTCTTCCAAAAGCACGCATGCTCAGAATCAAGTATGAGACGGGAGCTCATCTTCTGGTAAAACAAGCCTTCATAATGGAGAGAGCACATTCGTCACGCTGTAAATTATTGCATCATTTAAATGTTGTGCATTTAAATCTTCTTTAGAATGTTACAATAATGAAAACTAATGAACTTGTTTTGCTGCTGATATTCACACAGAGTTCTGACTATCTATTTTAAACCTTTTTCATGCTGCTCTGAATTAGATTTCGGTGTATTATATCGTGCAAGATCTTCAGAATATTTTAATGTTTTATAATTTTTAAACAGATGTTAGTTGTAATTTGTCGATGTTTTGATAGTGATCTCCCATTGTATATTTTTAATTTAGTTGTGTCAAGTTTACACCCTATATTTTTTAAAGAACACCTTTAATGTTTTTTGTTGGTGTTATCTGTCCCTTTTTTTGGGGGGGTCAAATGTATCTGCTTACTCCAAAGGTAAATAAATAATTTGGAGAAAAACACATAGTCAAGTATGAACTTAAAATAAAAAACATTTAATCATGTTTGAACAAAATAAATAGAAGGCAGCGCTGGAGAACCTGCTGCCATTTGTGCATCCCAGGGACCCCAGAGCACACATCAACCCTGTGTGGACACTAAAATTGGGAGCTTGAGAAGGCGAACAGTTCTGAGCACAATCTGATGCTGGCCTCCCAGAGGTCAGGAACAGCAGCAGGTGAGATATATGTCCCAAGTCTGTGGTACTACAACAGGCTGCCTTCTGTCCGACCACAATGAAGCAAGGCCATCACTTCCTCGTCTTCTTGGCAGCCTTCCCTGCAGCCTTCCCTGAAGCCTTCTCTGCAGCCTTTCTTCTGCGTGTGGCTGGAGGCTGGGCCACTGGAGGGGTACTCCTGTCAGGAGGAGGAGGAGGAGAAGGGGGTGGCGCAGAAGAAGAAGGTGGAGGTGGAGGAGGAGGTTGAGGAGAAGGGGGTGGGGCAGAAGAAGAAGGTGGAGGTGGAGGAGGAGGTTGAGGAGAAGGGGGTGGGGCAGAAGAAGAAGGTGGAGGTGGAGGAGGAGGTTGAGGTTGGGACAGTTGTGCGACCTCACATATGGCCGTATTGGGGGTAATTCTCTCCATCACCCCCTTGTTCAGCAAGGTGATGAACAGGGGCTTGCATAGGAGGCGTTGCTCCATGCTCATCACCTTGAACTTGGCCTCCACTAGGCCGGCAATGGCCTCTTCAGGGGATGTTGGCTCCTGGAGGGTGGCATGTGCCTCTCTAATAAGGGCCATTGCTGCCTCACTAGTGGTCCTGTCCCTCCTGCTTCTTTTCGGAAGGCGGATGGGAGGCACCTGTGATCTAGTGTTTCTCCTCATGCCGGCCACCTCCTGTCTGCCACCTCCTGTCTGCCACTGGGCCCTGCCACCTCCTGGCTGCCACTGGGCCATGCCACCTCCTGGCTGCCACTGGGCCCTGCCACCTCCTGGCTCACAGTGGGCCCTGCCACCTCCTCGCTGCCACTTTGCCCTGCCTCCTCCTGCCTGACAGTTTCCAGACCCTCCTCCTGGCTGATTTCATCCTGTGTATGAAAAAGGGACATAGTTTAATATTTTGGTTTATTATTTTCACACAAATTTGAGCTCATGAATGTAGCAATTTGAATGTAAATCAAGAAAAAATACCAATTTTTTTAGGACTACATCAGATTGACTATTTAGCACCCAATTTAGGGCAGACTAATGTCTCTAGATCTTGATTTCACTTTAGGAACCCAAAATAGTTTGGGATTTTCATCTTGACTTCTTTTTCCTGCATTAATTTTATCCCAATACATTTTCATTAAATACTATACCTGGCTCCAGATGGCCAAATCAGGTTCATCCAGGATGGCTGCCTCCTCTTGCTCCAGAGAAGGCTCAGGTTGGCTGCAGGGAAGTCTGGGGGGAAGAGTGGAGAGTGATGGCCTTGCCTCAATGTGGTCATCCAGAAAGGACATCCTGCTGTAGTACCACAAATTCGGGACATAAACATCATCTGCTGCTGCTCCTGACCTCTGAGAAGCCAGGACCTTAGAGCGTTCAGTCCTGTATGTGCCTTTCAAGCTCCCAATTTTAGTGTCCACCTGTTTTGCTGTGGCTGTGGGCACCTTGGTCTGCACAAATGGGAGCAGGGTCTCCAGCGCTGCTTTTCTTACCCCTTTTTTCCTATGGATGGGGTTTTTGGTTTCCCACAGAGCGGGCAGCTCCCTTACCCGGTCTATAAATTCCGCAAGGAATTCCTTGTCACTTATGAAGACATTCATTTTGGGTCTGCAAGCCAAACAAAAATTATAAAAAATAATGTGAGCCACACAGTCTAACCTCCTGAAAATCTTAGTCACCATATATATCCTCCAACATTCTCAAGACAGTATAGGCCAACAATTTCTCAAAGTCTCCAAATCACATACCTTTGTTCGCACGTCCGTCACTTGAACTCCTCTCTCCGCACACCGAACGTAGTATAGTCACATGTGTGTTTGCTATATATACACCACGCATGCGTAAAACTACGCACACGTCGCCCGCCCATGACGTTCGAAGTATGATCTTTTCCCCGCCCCTTCTCTTTCCGCGCGCAGACAGATATGGCAGATTCACAGCAGGTGTCTGATAATTCCTCAAATAACGAGGAGGAGACAAGCCCTGGGACTGAGGAAACGTCACGACCAGGGAGGAGATTCAAGACATCTAATATGTCTTATGCGGAGATGGCGGAGATGGTGGACATATTGCTAAAGTCGGATTATGACGCAAAGCATGGGCCGTATAGCAAACCTAATCGAAGGAAGGCCAAAATCATGAAGAAAGTCATGAAGAGTCTGAAGAAGAATTTCGGGGTGAAACGATCAAATGAGCAGCTCAGAAAGAGGTGGTCTGACCTCAAACTGAGGGAGCCGGAGCAGTTAAGGAGCATTAAGAGAATGCTAGGAAAAAGTAAGGACTTTTTCCACATTTTTCCTATTATTGTATTTCACAACTTGCATGTTGCTCCATGTTATTGCTTTTTTCTATTGTACCTTACAAAATGTCATCGTTTGAACTTGGTTTGGCACAGTAATCGTTCGTTACAGACACATCGTTCGGCCACTATCCTCGATTTTTATAGATTTTACAGGGTTAAAATAAATTACACATCTGCCTGTTTTTATTCAATTGTTGTTCTTACATTGTTGGCTAGATGATGTGTTTGTAAAGAGAATGAAATGCAAACTTTAATCAGTGTAAAGGAGAGGACACTCAGCAGCTGGTTCCACATCTGTACTTTTGAGCACTATAGTGTGGGCCACCAGAACCACATTTTTTGGGTGCCACACACAGGTGCATCAGTGAATTTTTGTGGTGCCTCCATGTATTAAAATTGTCAGCCAAAGGTGAATAATAATCAAATTTTTAGGAAAAAATAACGTCTTCATGTCAAAAATCCGCCCAAACAGACACTTGTCCCCCACTTCCAAGCAACTTCTGTGTGATAACTAGACCTTTTGTTTGATTCTCATAGGGGAGAGAAGACTGGGAGGAGAACACTCCGGGGAGCACAGGAACCCCACACCTTCTAAACAACCCCAAACTCACAAAGACCCACAACCTGAGGGTGTTGAGGAAGTTGAGGTGGAGGAAGGAGAAGTGCAGGAAGGAGAGGTGGATGACGTTGTGGAACTGGTCACCACAACAGGTCAGTATCTGTCACCACAGCTTCAGGTAAGAGATGTAGGCCTGCAGAGTTATAATACCTTTTTATTTTTAATAAATTAAAACTAACAGCGCTTAGATGAGACAACCATCCCACCTATGATATGTAGATATATCCTGCAGTGAAAAAAACAATTTAAAAGTCTCTAAACTCCACCTTAAGATGAAACTAGAGAACCTTATAAACAAACATTAAACAGTCAAAATGCTAATGAACACAAATAGCACCAAAAACCAAATGTTACTAGAAACAAACTAAATATATAAAAGTCTTCAAGGGTGAATATTGGCAAGGAGGTATTAAACAGTAATCCTTCAGCGCTAGTAATGTCTCTTTTAACGGTGACACAGGGCTGACTCCTCCAACCTTTAAGACTTCCAACCGATCCCAGTGCAATTTGAAATCAGACCTCCACCGATGTCATGGCAAACACTGTCCCCTTAAGAAATGTACTCACCAGACTTTGAATGGAAAAACGCCTGTAAGCTCCTCTCCAAGGATTCCGTCAGGTACCTTCAGAGTCTCCAAATGACTTCAGTCAGCCTGAGAGTGCATGCAGCAGTGTGGGCATGAAAAAGCAAGGGAAGCTTCATATAGTGTAAAACCCTTTTATTATTAATATAAATGCCCCCACATACATGTATATGCTTACTATAAATAAATAAAAATATGGCATATCACCCAGCCGATTCGTCAGCTCACTGTTGTATATGCTGCTCCCAGCATTCAAAACCTCCGTGAGTCCCGGGAAGACGATCGGGTCAGTGATGTGATAGGTTGCGTGGTCACGCCCTGACGCGTTTCGTGATTGGCTCACATCTTCAGAGGGCGTGGCCACGCATCGCAACTGCTCATTTAAATAGAGCTACGGCCTCTGACGTGTCTGCATAATCACGCAGGCATGTCATTCACTGGAGAAAGCGCCGCACGGCTGGGAGTGTCCTCACGCCGGCTCATCCATACAGCCATCTCCATTGGGCCGGTACAACTGTCAATCTCAGGCATCCAGCTCTCCTCTCTGGGATGAGCTGGGTATGCTGCTGTGTTGACATAACATCATTATGAATAAATGTGAGCCGCATCACCATCCTGCTCAGTGGGATCTATTTAATTAGAAGGCACTTAGATCTCTCACCTGCAACATAGATGCATCAGCTCTTGTATGTCATTTAGTATATTTGAAGGGCAAACATACCAAATAATAAAACTATATAAAAAAATTAAAAAATATATACGGCAACAATAATAATAATAATGTCGTCATTAAATATAATGACCATATGATTCAATGTGAAAACATGGTCAAACAATACATTCTATTGATCCAAAAATATATGTCATATGATACATCATAGACATATATGTATGAAGTGCATTCATCATGTAAAATGTCTCATGACTAAAATGACTGAATAAAATTAAAAACACATAAAATGATATGTCAAGTTAAACCCATATATATACACATATCATTGATTATAGTGCATGAATCATAATAAACGACATCTGAACATATGCGTTTATACTATTGGGAAAGGAGTGCGTATTAAAGTTTTGTTACATACCTCATGAGCCTCAAAATAAACATAATCATGTTCTCTCACTAGGATGAAGCTACAGAGGTGCATATCACTACTCCAACTAATAATTGCTGATATAACAGTTAAGGTCTAAGTCAATATTTAGTCCATTGGGGCTAAGAGTATTTGTGAGAAACAACCACTGCGTTTCAAGCTTAGAAATTTCCCTCACCATGTTGGCCCCCCTCCATCTGTGGTGGGCTTTATCAATTCCCCAAAATTTTAGGCCAGTGGGATCCCTATGATGTTTTTCCCTAAAATGTAGAGATACACTATGTTCCTTATATCCAATGGTGATATTATAAATATGCTCTGACACCCGTTTAGATAATGTTCGTTTAGTGCGGCCTATGTACATTAGACCGCACGGACATTCTAGAGCATATACCACGTGTGTCGATGCACACGTGATACATTCTTTAATTTGGAACTCCTTTCCATTGGCCGTAGATACAAAACTCGTTAGGCCTCGTATGTGTGTAGATACCTGTTGACAGGCCTTGCACCGTCTACAGGCATAGAAGCCTGTCCTGTCCCAAAACATTTTAATCTGTTTGGGTGGGTCTAGAACTTTTTTGACCAGTTGATCCCCAAATGATGATGTCTTCCTATAAATGAAAGGTGGGACTGGAGGTAGGACACTTTTCAATGCCTTATCCATTGCTAAAATGTTCCAATGCTTTTTGAAGATGTCCTCTATCTCACGATATTGTTCATGGAATTCAGATATGAAGCCCCATTCGTGTTTCTGGTCCAATGGTTTAATTCTAGGAAGTAGCATTGATTCTTGAGAATGAGCACCCACTTGTTCTAACATACTAGTGAGATGTGGTTCCTTATAACCTTTCTCCACAAATCTTTGCTTAATCAGAGTCGCTTGAATTAGATAATCAGTGTCTTGGGTACAATTACGTCGTATGCGTGTAAATTGGCCTTTAGGTATGTTTCGAAGCCATTGTGGATGATGTCCACTCTGCACCGGAATATAACTATTCCGATCTGTGTCTTTGAAGAAAGCTTTCGTATAGAATTGTTTCTCTCCCTTCATTACCATGACATCTAAATAGTGTATTTGATGTCTACTCCAATTGAAGTCCAACTTAATGTTGTTGTTGTTACTATTCAAATGATCCGCAAAGTCCTGAAGAGATTCTTGCACCCATCGCTACACCTGTCTTCTGGCTATAAAAGTGTCCCGCATACCAGAAGTAATTGTGCGTTAAACAGTATTCCAACGCCATTCTAATAATTTTTTTTGAATATACGGTAAATCATCCCTTTTACTAAATGCCCAATTAAGGGCTAGGAGTGCGTCATCATGCTGTATATTCATATACAGCGATGACACATCCGCTGTCACCAAAAATATTTCAGTGTCATCAGGGATTATAACATTCCTCAGTTTCTGCAGAAAGCTAGTAGTGTCTTTCAAGTAAGCTTTGGTGTTAAGTACACTGCTTTGCATGAAATGGTCCAAATACTGCCCGATTCTAGATGTAACTGAATCGATGCCATTTACTATTGGCCTTCCAGGAGGTTTAATGGGATCCTTATGAATTTTAGGGACTGTATAGATCGTCGGAATTCTATTGAAACTTGGACACAAATACAGTTTCTCTTTCTTCGTGATGACTATTCTATTAATTACCTCAGTAATCGCCATTAAATCTGGATTCGGTGTTCACTAGTGATGGTGAGTGGGAAACCAATGAGGATTACAATGTTATTTTGAGCTCCCTAGGCAATGCCTTGGAGAAACAGATACGCACCTGGTGGGATATTATTACTTTTGAGCATTACTTAAAAGAAAGGATAATTATGCGTAGCCTGAGGTGGGAAGTGAGCCCGCAGGACGGACTTGAGGATACAGAGTCCGCCTCTGAATGGCTGGACTTCTTTAATGGGGTTGGCTTTAAATTGCAGCAACTGGTTCTAAAGAGAAAAAAGAAAAAAATGATACTTCTTGAAAAAAAGATTGCAGAACTGCAAGTTAAATTAGACCCCATAAAAGGCACACAACTACTTATTAATTTTGATAGTGATATCAAAAAAAAGTTGGAAAAAATTGACAAAGAAACTCAAAAGAAAAAAAGAAAAAAATATCGAAGGGATATGAACGACTTTAAAAAGGGATCGGTTTATTTGTGGCAGAATGTTGAAAATTCTGACCCTATATCACAACAGTCATCTAATTGCCCATCGGCCACACAGGATTCTGTGTATCACAATGAGCAAACACAGATACCATCTCAAAACATTGACCCTCGGAGGCTTCTTAGACTAGCCCCAACTCCCAAGAATAAACGAGGGAGGGGGAATAAACAAGCCACGAGGGGCAAAAATAGTGGACAACCCATGCCGGGGTATATGCAACCTGGCATGGGATATAATGAGCCGTATGGGGTGAATACCCAAAACAGATATGATCCTTTAACAATTCAGGATGAAATGGGTGATTCGTATTATGCACCCCCCCCTCGACCAGCACCTTTTTTAGGGAGAGGTATGAGAGGGAACCCACGAGGACGAGGACGAGGGAATCGACCTTGGAGAGGACGACCACAACAAAACTACAATCAGAACAAATCGCAGGAATGGTGGAACCCCCACAGTGGGAAGGACCATACAGCCCAATCAGAAATGCCAGACCTCAACACGTAGAGGATGCCGAGCAGGGCAACGAGTCCAGCAAAAAAAGGCCAAGACAAGCAGACTAAGCGGAATATATAATCTTTCATCTGTTACTCTCACACAGAAAGAGAATAATATATTAAACGCAGGTCTCAAATGTACGTCCACTAAACCAATGAACAAATTCAATGTGTATATAGATATACATAAGTATATAAGGAAGGTCAATATTAAAAAATATTTTCTGTCCAACAATTTTAATTTAAGGAACAACAGAACTAATGATGTGGTGGGAGTCGATAGTGGACTTAAAAATAGATCTCTCTTTAACCCACCTCAACCTGCTAATCATCAAGTTGAAGTGTTTAAGCAATTGGTGTTGAAAGACCTTGAGGCTGTTACACAAAAGAAAAGCCTTAACCCTGCACACATTAGAGAGGGCATTAAGGCCCTGGAAAACAGAAAAGATATCATTGTCCGCCCGGCTGATAAGGGGGGAGGAGTGGTGGTTATGGATAAAACCTACTACCACTCCCAACTCCAGAGCATGTTAGATGATGATATCACATATCAACATCTTAAAAGTGATCCCACTAAAAAATATAGAGAAGATCTGTTCAACTTAGTGGACTTTGGACTGTATATGAGAGTCATCACGAAGAAAGAGAAACTGTATTTGTGTCCAAGTTTCAATAGAATTCCGACGATCTATACAGTCCCTAAAATTCATGAGGATCCCATTAAACCTCCTGGAAGGCCAATAGTAAATGGCATCGATTCAGTTACATCTAGAATCGGGCAGTATTTGGACCATTTCATGCAAAGCAGTGTACTTAACACCAAAGCTTACTTGAAAGACACTACTAGCTTTCTGCAGAAACTGAGGAATGTTATAATCCCTGATGACACTGAAATATTTTTGGTGACAGCGGATGTGTCATCGCTGTATATGAATATACAGCATGATGACGCACTCCTAGCCCTTAATTGGGCATTTAGTAAAAGGGATGATTTACCGTATATTCAAAAAAAATTATTAGAATGGCGTTGGAATACTGTTTAACGCACAATTACTTCTGGTATGCGGGACACTTTTATAGCCAGAAGACAGGTGTAGCGATGGGTGCAAAATTTGCACCCAGCCTCGGGAACCTGTTCATGAGTGAGTGGGAGGACAAATGGGTCTTTAACAATAGGAAGAAGGAATTAATATTTTACCAGAGGTATATAGATGATCTGTTCTTTATCTGGCAAGGCACAGAAGAATCTCTTCAGGACTTTGCGGATCATTTGAATAGTAACAACAACATTAAGTTGGACTTCAATTGGAGTAGACATCAAATACACTATTTAGATGTCATGGTAATGAAGGGAGAGAAACAATTCTATACGAAAGCTTTCTTCAAAGACACAGATCGGAATAGTTATATTCCGGTGCAGAGTGGACATCATCCACAATGGCTTCGAAACATACCTAAAGGCCAATTTACACGCATACGACGCAATTGTACCCAAGACACTGATTATCTAATTCAAGCGACTCTGATTAAGCAAAGATTTGTGGAGAAAGGTTATAAGGAACCATGTTCTGTCTCAACTACAAAGCGATAAAGTTCATCTCCAGGTTTAAGTAGGCCTTACTCAAGCTGGTTTGATATTCATCCCTTGCATCGATACAGGCAGTTTAACTCAATGAATAAACTCACAGTTAGGACGACAGACGATGAATCCTTTCGAATGTTCCGTTTAATGATGGATATTCATAGATAGAAAAACGTTGCAGTTGTAAGCCACATGTAAGATGTTTAGCATGGAAGATATACAGGAGTAATGACCAGAATCAGGAAGTGGAGGAGATATATAAAGAACTATGGTGAGAGAGAGAGTTCAGCTAGAAAGAAGGGGACAGATCTTAAAGACACAGAGCAAGAATAATCACATAGTGTAACACAACACTCCCCGTCTGAAATCTTTAGATTTCATAACCTTAAACTAAAATATATATTTTCAAAAAGTCCAATACTGACGAATGTCCTGGAACCTGTAATGAAAAACATGCAACAAGCAAATAATAAACGTAAGTTCAACAGGATGAAGAACATAAAGTCACAGTATGATGTCTTCAAAGAATTCCAAAGTTCTGAGTAGAACCTGTAGATGGCAGCAATGTACTCCCCGCCGTGCCAACAGCATGGCTAGTCCTTGCACAAGTCACTCACCTGGCAAAAGGAGTACTAACTCTGTAATTGGTCGACTAAAGGTTTGTGTCGATCCTCCCTTGGTTAACTTGACTACTACCTTCCGGACTTTGTTATCGTCGCTGGGCATAACTTTAGTAATAAGACCCATAGGCCACTCATTCCGACAAACTTCCTTGTCTTTTAGAAGGATGAGGTCTCCAACCTTAAGATTCGGCTTAGATGCTTGCCATTTGTTACGACCTTGAAGGTGGTGAAGATACTTTTTCTTCCAGCGATGCCAGAACACATTGGCTAGATGCTGCACCTGCTTCCATTGATGCTCGTAATGGTGTGACCGCAGCTTCTGTTTTGCACTTACAGAAGTGTGTAGTGAGATGTTCACAGTTCTTATTTCCTTATCTTCAGGGTTTACTAGCCCATAGGTGGTGTCAATAGGGAGTAAGTAAGAGTTCTCACACAGAAACCTTGGAGGTGACAGCCATAAGCTGTCCTGAAGAGCGGCAGGTGACACGGCTCTGGTCCCACAGTCAGCTGGGTTGAGTTCAGTGGGATCGTGATGCCATTGACTTGGTAGAGAGAATCTCTTGATACGTTCAACCCTGTTGCTGACGTACACATAAAATTGTTTTGTTTGGTTGTTTATGTAACCAAGTACTACATTACTGTCTGTATAGAAGGTGAAAGAATCAATTCTAGTGTCCATTTCACTTTGTATGACCTCGGCAATTTCTACTGCTAGCACGGCTGCACAAAGTTCAAGTCTTGGTATGGTATGTGCAGGCTTGGGTGTGAGTTTTGCCTTGCCTAGGACAAAACTACAGTGTGATTCTCCATTCAGTTCAGAGGTCTTCAAATAGGCTACTGCAGCAATAGCTTCAACTGATGCATCAGAGAAAATATGAATCTCTCTCCGGTTAGCAGTTGAAGTGGATCCTGGAACATAGCAACGGGGAATCTGAAGTTTTTCTAGTGACTTCAAAGAATATCTCCACCTTTCCCACTTGTGTTGATTCTCACTAGGCAAGGGAGTATCCCAGTCTATGTTCTCAGTAGACAACTGTCTTAGTAAAATCTTACCTTGAATGGTAACTGGAGCAAGGAAACCCAGTGGGTCATATATGCTATTCACCACGGACAGGACTCCTCTCTTAGTAAAGGGTTTGTCACAAGTTGACACTTGGAAGGTGAATTTGTCTGTCATGGATATGCAGTAGTGTTTGTCTGTCAGCTTACCTTCCTTCCCATGTGTTCATCTAGAGACCAGACCTCCTTCACCTGGCTTCCTTTATAATCTCCTCCCAGCCTGACTCCACCCCAGGCCCTATCACTGAACACTATATTAACCTGTGCACTGCAAGCCTGCTTTGCTGATCAACGTGTTTGTTAGGCATTGTGTGTTTGGGTTCCTGCCTGCCGTGTGCGACGTCTGTCTCTCTGTTACGTTATTGGCTTGTCCCCGACTATCCCTGTCTGCTCGTGACCCTTGACCTTCGGCTCGTTCTTCATTATCCTTGTCTGCTTGTGGCCCCTGACCATCAGCTTGTTATTCGGTTCTCTCTTATCGTGTGCTGCTGCTTCCCCTCTTTTCCCCTTATCCTACGGGGCGTGAGCTAGGAAACTCCAGGGGCCGCGACCTGGTCCCAGCCTGCAGCGTAACATCCTCACCACTAGAGGCCCTGGAGAAGACCAGCTGGGTCTTAGACTCCGCGCCCTGGGGAATCTTGGCTCTAGCTTCCGTTTGGATCCCGGTTGTGCTCCTCTGGTCCCGCTTTCCACAACCACCCAGTTTCCTATCCGCAGAAGCCAGCCATAGGGTTCACTACCTCGCGGTGCACTCCTGTCCCCCTACGGTGTGCATCTGTCACCTGGCCACAGGTGACCCTGACATTGTCTTGCTTGATGTTCCACAACAAACCCAGACTTCGCTGTACAGGAGGCACATCTGTACCTAAGTCAAGGTTTTTTAGACTAGTGGCATAGTCCTCAGAGTGAAAGGCATTCATAAGTTCCTGGCTGTTGGATATAATCTTGTGCAGTCTAAGGTTTGCTACAGACAGAATCTCCTTTGTTCTGGTGAGAAGATCAATTGCTTCTTTAGCAGTTGGAAAGGACTTAAGTGCGTCGTCAACGTAGAAGTTTCTTTCAACAAATTGACGGGCATCAGATCCATATTCAACTTCTCCAGTCTGAGCTGTTCTCCTTAGCCCATAAGTTGCCACTGCTGGGGAAGGACTGTTACGGAAGACATGTACCTTCATGCGATAATCTATAACTTCCTTGTTGAGGTCATTGTCCTTGTGCCATAGAAACCTGAGGTAGTTTCTGTTGTCTTCTCTGACGATGAAGCAGTGAAACATCTGTTGAATGTCGGCCATTACTGCTACAGGCTCTTGTCTGAAACGAATCAAGACTCCTGTTAGACTGTTGTTCAAGTTGGGTCCAGTAAGGGCATGTTGTTAAGAGAAACACCTTTGTGCTGAGCACTGGAATCAAAGACAACTCTGATTTGGTCTGGTTTGCGTGGGTGATACACGCCAAAGGATGGAAGGTACCAGCATTCTTCTCCCTCCTTTAGTGGGGGAGCAGGCTCTGCATGATCTCTGTCAAATACATTTTGCATAAAGTCCACAAAGTGCTTTTGCATCTCTGGTTTCCTGCTTAAGTTTCGCTTTAAGGAGGAGAATCTACTGATGGCCTGCTGTAAGTTGTTGGGCAATCTCTCTCTTGGGAGACGAAATGGTAGGGGTGCTACCCAGTTATTGGAGTCATCTTGAAAGAACTCATTGTCCATTACCTTGATGAATTCTTTGTCTTCCATTGAAGGAGCCAGTATGTCATCTTCACTGGTTGCATTAAACACTGTAGAGCCGAAGTCGCCATCATGGCAGGAGAAAGGGCTTGTGTCACCTGAGATACCATGTTGCCATTCGTGGCTGGCTATCTTCTCTTTCACCCAGTAGTGATGTGGGCATGGCTCAAAGTAAGTGTTTCGGCCATTTGGCAGAACATTTGTCTTGAATGACGAAATGTTGGTAGGTCTTTTCATTTTGCCTATGCAGACATTGCCTATGATGACCCACCCTAGATCTGTGCGCTGGGCAAATGGGGCATCTGGGGGTCCACTGACTTGTCTGTGTACCTTGTGAACTCTTAGAATGTCTCTTCCTAACAGAAGAAGGATCTGAGCATCTTTGTCAAGCGGCGGTATCTCATTTGCTATTACCTTGAGGTGAGGGTGATGGAAAGCAGCAGCTGGAGTAGGGATTTCTTCCCTGTTAGCAGGTATCTGATTGCACTCAACAAGTGTAGGTAAGGGTAATTGCAAGTTACCTTTGAGAGAAGATACCATGAGTCCATGAGCCCTTCTTCCAGAAACCTCTATAGTTCCACTACAGGTACCCAAGGTGTAAGGATGAGCTTCGCCTTTTATTTCAAATAGATTGAACAATTCCGATTTTGCAAGTGATCGATTGCTCTGATCGTCTAAGATAGCATATGCCTTTAGAGACTTTTCTGGTTGATCCTTGTGGTATATGTTCACCAAGCATATCTTAGCACAGGACTTACCACAGCGGTCTTCTCCACAAACTTCAGTGCAGGATGAAGAAATGATGGTAGAATTAGGCACTTGGTCTGTATTCTCCCCGCCATGCGTTAACCTGGGAGGAGCGTTGGCAGGTTGTGCAGAGCTGGGCTCAAGAGGATGGAGGGCTTGCACATGTTCTTCAGAGCCACACTCTATGCACTTGATGGACACATTACAGTCCCTTGCAAAATGTTCTGTAGAAGCACAGCACCTGAAACATACCCTAAATGTCTTTAAAAGCTCCTTGCGCTCTTCCAGAGGCTTTTTCCTAAAGCCGATACATTTATTGAGGGGGTGTGGCTTCTTGTGTATGGGACACTCTCTGTTAGGGTTTTCAATCTTCCTACTCTGTTTGTTCGTGGCCAGAACTGTGGTAGGGGTGGGAAGGATGTCAGTCTTTTTCACGGACACTGGGCCTCTATGGTTTCTATAGTTGCCCTGAAGACTGGTACTCTTAGGAAAGGGTGAGAAGAGGCTGTACTCATCGTAGGAAAAACTTGGATCGTTCTTGGTCTCTGCAATTTTCCTGATGAATTCACAGAAGAAAGAGAATGGAGGGAAGGAAACCTTGTTCTCTCTTTTGTATGATGACCCTAGTGCAGTCCATTTCTCTTGCAAACCATACGGGAGCTTGGAGACAATTGGGTTCACCCCTCTTGGAGTGTCAAGGTAACTGAGTCCAGGTAGTTTTGGGTCTGTCTTGGCTAGCTGAAGCTCAAGGAGAAGGTCACTCAGTCTCTGGAACTCCTTGTTGCCCTTACCGGATATCTTTGGGAAAGTTTCCAGACGCATGAACAAAGCATTTTCTATAGCTTCTGGACTGCCATAACTTTGCTCTAGTCGCTCCCATGCAGCTGTGAGGCCTGCAGTAGGATTGTCCATGAAAACCGATCTTAATGGCTTAACACGTGCAGCAGATAGAGGACCAAGCCATTTGATCAGCAGATTCAATTCTTGATCAGCTGTAATGCCAATATTGCTGATTGTAGTTCTGAAGGCACATTTCCAACTTCTGTAGTTCTCAGGTTGGTCATCAAAACTTGTAAGACCAGTCTTTGTGAGCTCTCTGCGAAGCATGTACCTCACAAACTCTTCTGTCTTAGTTGTCTCCGCCTTTATGTGAGATGCTGTTGGCTGTATGGTGCTGATTGCGTTATCTTTGACATTGTTGTTAAAGGACACAGGGAAATATGGTGCAGCAGATGCATCCAGGTGAGTTGCTTGCTTGAAGTCAGTTGTTCCAATGGTACATTGATTCAAGGCTGTACCGATGACTGGAGATTGATGACTTGCTTGAAGCTTGCGCTGATGCTCTGTGACGTATGAAGGCAGGCAAGGTAGGCAGGTAGTAAATGCAGTGGAGTGATTTTGAGTGCAGGAAGTTGCTGGAACCTCTTTAACTTGAAGCTGTGAAGGAGTCTCTATGTAGCCGGGAGAATTGGAGACAATGGAGTGTGCACTGCAGTGGCTTAGGACATAGTCTTTAGTGCGTTTGAGGGGGTCTTCCATATCTGCTATGTTTAGGTTAATGCTGTCTTTCTCACTTGCACTTTCATCTGCACTGATAGCTTGCTGTAGGACCCTTAGCTTTGCCATAGCTGCGTCATGTTTACACTGTTCATTTAAAGTTTCCATTGTTGCTCTTTGACGTGCTGACTGCGCTTCCAACTCTGCTCTTTGACGTGCTGACTGCGCTTCCAACTCTGCTCTCTGAGCTTCCAACTCTGCTCTTTGACGTGCTGACAGCGCTTCCAACTCTGCTCTTTTTTCTGCATATGCCACCTGCACTTTGCTGGCTTCCACTTCAGCGTGGGCATTAATAAGTCGCTCACTGAGTGTTGAGTATCTTGAACTATGGGATCTTGACGAGTTTTTAGAACGTCTGGTGGAAATAGATCTGTGAGATGCAGTGTCCTGTAACAGCTTTATTTTTGCTTCTGCCTTTAATCTGGTTTGCTGGATAAAACTGTCTCTTTCAATATTGAGAGCATTGACGCGCTTTAATTGTGTCATCACACTTTCTGTATTCATGTTTTGCAAGACATTAGTGAATTTGCTGCTGGTAAGCTGATAAAGCTCATATGAGGCAGAAAGTTGTTTAATGGCGCCCTCTAGTGTCAGTAGTTCACGTTCAACAGACACTGTATTGGCTTCAGCAAGGATTTTCTCCCAGACTAATTCCAAGCTATTTGACAATTCAGTCCTTGAAGCTTCATAATTCTCCATTACTTTCCAAGTGGGTTTAACTGAGCGTTTGGGTAACTCAGTTTCTTCAGGAACTTGTGAGGAAGGAGATGTGAGTTCACATGCAGAAGCTTGGTCACTCATGATAGCAGACTGACTGTGAAAGCAGGCAGGATCTGTGTGCTGAAATATGACACTGTGCAGATTGTCTCAGGCTATAAGGCTGCCATGTGCTATTCTGTCCCTTCTGTCTTGCTATGAGGGCAGTAAATCTTGTCTGTTTCAGTACTGACATGCAGAAATCTTGTAATTAGGCTGTGAAACTCCGTTTTTCTACTGTTCTGTCTCAACTACAAAGCGATAAAGTTCATCTCCAGGTTTAAGTAGGCCTTACTCAAGCTGGTTTGATATTCATCCCTTGCATCGATACAGGCAGTTTAACTCAATGAATAAACTCACAGTTAGGACGACAGACGATGAATCCTTTCGAATGTTTCGTTTAATGATGGATATTCATAGGTAGAAAAACGTTGCAGTTGTAAGCCACATGTAAGATGTTTAGCATGGAAGATATACAGGAGTAATGACCAGAGTCAGGAAGTGGAGGAGATGTATAAAGAACTACGGTGAGAGAGAGAGTTCAGCTAGAAAGAAGGGGACAGATCTTAAAGACACAGAGCAAGAATAATCACATAGTGTAACACAACACTCCCCATCTCACTAGTATGTTAGAACAAGTGGGTGCTCATTCTCAAGAATCAATGCTACTTCCTAGAATTAAACCATTGGACCAGAAACACGAATGGGGCTTCATATCTGAATTCCATGAACAATATCGTGAGATAGAGGACATCTTCAAAAAGCATTGGAACATTTTAGCAATGGATAAGGCATTGAAAAGTGTCCTACCTCCAGTCCCACCTTTCATTTATAGGAAGACATCATCATTTGGGGATCAACTGGTCAAAAAAGTTCTAGACCCACCCAAACAGATTAAAATGTTTTGGGACAGGACAGGCTTCTATGCCTGTAGACGGTGCAAGGCCTGTCAACAGGTATCTACACACATACGAGGCCTAACGAGTTTTGTATCTACGGCCAATGGAAAGGAGTTCCAAATTAAAGAATGTATAACGTGTGCATCGACACACGTGGTATATGCTCTAGAATGTCCGTGCGGTCTAATGTACATAGGCCGCACTAAACGAACATTATCTAAACGGGTGTCAGAGCATATTTATAATATCACCATTGGATATAAGGAACATAGTGTATCTCTACATTTTAGGGAAAAACATCATAGGGATCCCACTGGCCTAAAATTTTGGGGAATTGATAAAGCCCACCACAGATGGAGGGGGGCCAATATGGTGAGGGAAATTTCTAAGCTTGAAACGCAGTGGTTGTTTCTCACAAATACTCTTAGCCCCAATGGACTAAATATTGACTTAGACCTTAACTGTTATATCAGCAATTATTAGTGGGAGTAGTGATATGCACCTCTGTAGCTTCATCCTAGTGAGAGAACATGATTATGTTTATTTTGAGGCTCATGAGGTATGTAACAAAACTTTAATACGCACTCCTTTCCCAATAGTATAAACGCATATGTTCAGATGTCGTTTATTATGATTCATGCACTATAATCAATGATATGTGTATATATATGGGTTTAACTTGACATATAATTTTATGTGTTTTTAATTTTATTCAGTCATTTTAGTCATGAGACATTTTACATGATGAATGCACTTCATACATATATGTCTATGATGTATCATATGATATATATTTTTGGATCAATAGAATGTATTGTTTGACCATGTTTTCACATTGAATCATATGGTCATTATATTTAATGACGACATTATTATTATTATTGTTGCTGTATATATTTTTTTATTTTTTTATATAGTTTTATTATTTGGTATGTTTGCCCTTCAAATATACTAAATGACATACAAGAGCTGATGCATCTATGTTGCAGGTGAGAGATCTAAGTGCCTTCTAATTAAATAGATCCCACTGAGCAGGATGGTGATGCGGCTCACATTTATTCATAATGATGTTATGTCAACACAGCAGCATACCCAGCTCATCCCAGAGAGGAGAGCTGGATGCCTGAGATTGACAGTTGTACCGGCCCAATGGAGATGGCTGTATGGATGAGCCGGCGTGAGGACACTCCCAGCCGTGCGGCGCTTTCTCCAGTGAATGACATGCCTGCGTGATTATGCAGACACGTCAGAGGCCGTAGCTCTATTTAAATGAGCAGTTGCGATGCGTGGCCACGCCCTCTGAAGATGTGAGCCAATCACGAAACGCGTCAGGGCGTGACCACGCAACCTATCACATCACTGACCCGATCGTCTTCCCGGGACTCACGGAGGTTTTGAATGCTGGGAGCAGCATATACAACAGTGAGCTGACGAATCGGCTGGGTGATATGCCATATTTTTATTTATTTCTAGTAAGCATATACATGTATGTGGGGGCATTTATATTATTAATAAAAGGGTTTTACACTATATGAAGCTTCCCTTGCTTTTTCATGCCCACACTGCTGCATGCACTCTCAGGCTGACTGAAGTCATTTGGAGACTCTGAAGGTACCTGACGGAATCCTTGGAGAGGAGCTTACAGGCGTTTTTCCATTCAAAGTCTGGTGAGTACATTTCTTAAGGGGACAGTGTTTGCCATGACATCGGTGGAGGTCTGATTTCAAATTGCACTGGGATCGGTTGGAAGTCTTAAAGGTTGGAGGAGTCAGCCCTGTGTCACCGTTAAAAGAGACATTACTAGCGCTGAAGGATTACTGTTTAATACCTCCTTGCCAATATTCACCCTTGAAGACTTTTATATATTTAGTTTGTTTCTAGTAACATTTGGTTTTTGGTGCTATTTGTGTTCATTAGCATTTTGACTGTTTAATGTTTGTTTATAAGGTTCTCTAGTTTCATCTTAAGGTGGAGTTTAGAGACTTTTAAATTGTTTTTTTCACTGCAGGATATATCTACATATCATAGGTGGGATGGTTGTCTCATCTAAGCGCTGTTAGTTTTAATTTATTGAAACATTTTTTTTTATAGTTTACGTGCACGTTATAATAGCAGCTTAATTGCAGGTCATTCACATATATATCTTTGAGCGCTAGGATCAGATTCACTTAGGTTTTTTCTGATACTTTTACATACTACCTTTTTATTTTTATTTATAGGGGATGTAAATGTTGTGGTGAAGGATAGTACAGGTTTCTCTGCTGACAGTGCCCTCCGAATCATACAGCAAGTGATGGAATGTAGCACGGAACTGGACAGAATTAAACAAAGAATTCATGTGATGGATCAAACCTTTAAAGACATCCTAGATGTTTTGGGGAGAATAGAATAAGGCATCAAAACCCCCATTTTGTGTTTGAGATTCTTCTTCCCCCTTTTTTTCTTGTTTAGACAATCAATCCATCCAAAATTTGAATCTGCACACAGTGTGTCAACATGTGCCATCTGCCATCAGGGGATATCCATGTACGGCTTTTGGGGGTGCAACCCCTTCCTCGTATCTAAAGTAGGTGAACCGAGGAAGGGGTTGCACCCCCAAAACACGTCCATTGATCACCCCCGATGGCAGATAGCACATGTTGACAATAGGGATCAGGAGTCTCAAATCCCTATTGGAAATGACTTCAAATTGTGTGCATATTCAAATTTTGGCCTGGCCAGGGGTGCCACTACCCCATATTAGGACGGCCAGATAGAGACATATTTTGGGTAATTGAATGTCTCATATTGCCCAGAGGTATCCAATGTTGTAGTTTGTTGAATGCAACTGATGGTTTTGCATTTACTTATAAAAAAAAGCCGGTTTGTGGCCAGCCAAAAAACAAAAACAAAAAAAAATCTATTTACCATGTGTGTGAATGTGCACAGAGTAAAATGTTTGAACACAAACAAAGTGTAGCTTCTTTTTCAAATACGCACTAACCTTATTTGTGTATATTTTTGAGGTTCATAGTGAAATGGTTGGTATTTACTAAAGGAAAATACACTTGGCACTACAAATGCACTAAGACAAACTAGGAGACAGGAAACAAACAAAGTTACAAGATTAAATCAGATTTTTATTGATTTCTTTATGCACAAATCTTTACCTGGCATAGGAATTGCCCCTCTACCCGTGAAATATTGCATATATTTCTCCCGAACCTCATGGGCATTTTGGGGGGGCAAGCCAGGACGGACAGATTCGAGGCCCGGCAGGGGATTGGCATGGGAAAGTCCTGCCTCAGGCAATATTGAGGCCATATAATTACTAGACATGTGCACACTGAAATATTTCATTTCGGAATTTCGTTTTCGTTAGAAAAATAAATTTATTTAGTTACTCCCGAAATTCGTTTTTATTTATTTCGTTTTTCGTTAGAAATTGCATTCGTCCGAAAATCTGAATTAATTAAGGTCGAATCTGTCATTGAAGGCTCATGGTGTCTGTCGAATGTTCAAAGAAGATTCAACGGAGCAGCGAAACTGTACGACGCCGCGATCTTACATTTCAGGTAGAATGTTCCGCCCACAAGCTATAGAAGAATTCTATTGTATGACTAGTAATAATTATATTTATTAATTACTATTACAAGTCAACAGGGATGAGCTGAACACCCCCCTGTTCAGTTCGCACCAGAACCTGCAAACAGACAAAATGTTTGTGTAAACTTTAGAACCCTATTAAATACAATGGACTCGAACGTTCGAAATCTAAAAAGCTAATTATAAAGGCTTATATGCAAGTTATTGTCCTAAAAAGTGTTTGGGGACCCGGGTCCTGCCCCAGGGGACATGTATCAATGCAAAAAGAAGTTTTAAAAACTGCGTTTTTTTCGGGAGCAGTGATTTTAATAATGCTTAAAATGAAAAAATAAAAGTGAAATATTCCTTTAAATTTCGTACCTGGGGGGTGTGTATGATATGCATGTAAAGTGGCGCATGTTTCCCGGGCTTAGAACTGTCCCTGCAAAAAATGTCATTTTTGAAAGAAAAAAAGTCATTTAAAACTGACTCGCGGCTATTAATGAATTGTCGGCTCCCGGCAATACATACAAAAGTCATTGATAAAAAAAAAAAAAAGCGTGGGGGTTCCCCAGAATTCCATTACCAGGCCCTTCAGGTCTGGAATGGATATTAAGGGGAACCCCGCCGCAAATTAAAAAAAAAATTGACGTGGGGTTCCCCCAAATATCCATTCCAGGCCCTTCAGATCTGGCATGGATTTTAAGGGGAACTCCACCCCAAATTAAAAAAAAAATGGCGTGGAGTCCCCCTAAAAATCCATACCAGACCCCTTATCCGAGCACGCAACCTGGCCGGCCGCAGGGGAAGAGGGGGGACAAGAGAGCGGCCCCCCCTCCCTCCTGAACCGTACCAGGCCACATGCCCTCAACATGGGGAGGATGTCCCCATGTTGATGGGGACAAGGGCCTCATCCCCACAAACCTTGCCCGGTGGTTGTGGGTGTCTGCGGGCGGGGGGCTTATCGGAATCTGGAAGACTCCTTTAACAAAGGGGACCCCCAGATCCCGGCCCCCCCTATGTGAATTGGTAAGGGGTACATTGTACCCCTACCATTTCACAAAGAAAGTGTAAAAAAATGTTTAAAAAAACACAAACACCTTGAAAAAGTCCTTTATTTAAAAAAAAACAAAAAACATTCCAGCGGTGAAATCCAGTGTCCCGCGGCGATCCCGATGTCCAGCGCTGTCCTTCATTGGTTGTGCCTGAGCGGACCTGATGGGGAACTCCCTCTCAGTATTTTAAATGTATAGACCCGCCCCTTCTAAAGTTCCCCATCAGGTCCGCTCAGCGGACCAGATGCGGAACATGAGAAGGGGCGGGTCTATACATGTATTACCAAAGTGAGAGCAGTTCCCCATCAGGTCCGCCCCCTCGGTATGTCAGACCCGCCTACGTCATTGGCCTGAGCGGGAAACTTCCTTCACTATGTAAATTTAAATTACACAGTGAAGGAAGTTCCCCGCTCAAGCCAATGACGTAGGCGGGTCCGACATACCGAGGGGGCGGACCTGATGGGGAACTGCTCTCACTTTGGTAATACATGTATAGACCCGCCCCTTCTCATGTTCCGCATCTCGTCCGCTGAGCGGACCTGATGGGGAACTTTAGAAGGGGCGGGTCTATACATTTAAAACACTGAGAGGGAGTTCCCCATCAGGTCCGCTCAGGCACAACCAATGACGGACAGCGCTGGACATCGGGATCGCCGCGGGACACTGGATTTCACCGCTGGAATGTTTTTTTTTTTTTTTTTAAATAAAGGACTTTTTCAAGGTGTTTGTGTGTTTTTTTAAACATTTTTTTACGCTTTCTTCGTGAAATGGTAGGGGTACAATGTACCCCTTACCAATTCACATGGGGGGGCCGGGATCTGGGGGTCCCCTTTGTTAAAGGGGTCTTCCAGATTCCGATAAGCCCCCCGCCCGCTGACCCCCACAACCACCGGGCAAGGGTTGTGGGGATGAGGCCCTTGTCCCCATCAACATGGGGACATCCTCCCCATGTTGAGGGCATGTGGCCTGGTACGGTTCAGGAGGGAGGGGGGGCCGCTCTCTCGGCTCCCCCTCTTCCCCTGCGGCCGGCCAGGTTGCGTGCTCGGATAAGGGGTCTGGTATGGATTTTTAGGGGGACTCCACGCCATTTTTTTTTAAATTTTGGGTGGAGTTCCCCTTAAAATCCATGCCAGATCTGAAAGGCCTGGAATGGATATTTGGGGGAACCCCACCTCAATTTTTTTTAAAATTTGCGGCGGGGTTCCCCTTAATATCCATTCCAGACCTGAAGGGCCTGGTAATGGAATTCTGGGGGACCCCCACGCTTTTTTTTTTTTTTTTATCAATGACTTTTGTATGTATTGCCGGGAGCCGACAATTCATTAATAGCCGCGAGTTTTAAAAGACTTTTTTTCTTTCAAAAATGACACTTTGTGCAGGGACAGTTCTAAGCACAGGAAACATGCGCCACTTTACATGCATATCATACACACCCCCCAGGTACGAAATTTAAAGGAATATTTCACTGTTATTTTTTCATTTTAAGCATTATTAAAATCACTGCTCCCGAAAAAACGGCCGTTTTTAAAACTTCTTTTTGCATTGATACATGTCCCCTGGGGCAGGACCCGGGTCCCCAAACACTTTTTAGGACAATAACTTGCATATCAGCCTTTATAATTAACACTTTAGATTTCTCCCATAGATTTTTCGAATTTGCCGCGAACACCCCAATTTGTTCGCTGTTCGGCGAACGGGCGAACAGGCAATGTTCGAGTCGAACATGAGTTCGACTCGAACTCCAAGCTCATCCCTACTAGTCAACCAACATTAGAATTCTTCTATAGCCTATGGGCCGAGCATTTGACCGGAAATGTACGATTGCAGCGTCGTACAGTTTATCTGCTCCGTAGAATCTTCTTAGAACTTTCAACAGACACCATAAGCCTTCAATGACAGATTCGACGTTTGTATGTTTTTCGATGCTTCGTTGAATCTTCCTCATTCATGTCGAATTGTCAAGTTAGTTCTATTTTACTGCTCCTCCTCTTTGGTTACAATCAGCCAATTACATTCATCATCATCATTTTTTTATTTTACTTCCCCCACCCAATTCCAGCAGCGATCTTTTCTCTCTATAATGTCGGATCTTTTCCCTCTATAATGTCAGATCTTTTCTCTCTATAATGTCGGATCTTTTCTCTCTATAATGTCGGATCTTTTCTCTCTATAATGTCGGATCTTTTCTCTCTATAATGTCGAATCTTTTCTCTCTATAATGTCGGATCTTTTCTCTCTATAATGTCGGATCTTTTCTCTCTATAATGTCGGATCTTTTCCCTCTATAATGTCGGATCTTTTCTCTCTATAATGTCGGATCTTTTCTCTCTATAATGTCGGATCTTTTCTCTCTATAATGTCGGATCTTTTCTCTCTATAATGTCGAATCTTTTCTCTCTATAATGTCGAATCTTTTCTCTCTATAATGTCGGATCTTTTCTCTCTATAATGTGGAATATTTTCTCTCTATAATGTCGGATCTTTTCCCTCTATAATGTCGGATCTTTTCTCTCTATAATGTCGGATCTTTTCTCTCTATAATGTCGGATCTTTTCTCTCTATAATGTCGGATCTTTTCTCTCTATAATGTCGGATCTTTTCTCTCTATAATGTCGGATCTTTTCTCTCTATAATGTAGAATCTTTTCTCTCTATAATGTCGGATCTTTTCTCTCCTATAATGTCGGATCTTTTCTCTCTATAATGTCGAATCTTTTCTCTCTATAATGTCGGATCTTTTCTCTCTATAATGTCGGATCTTTTCTCTCTATAATGTCGGATCTTTTCTCTCTATAATGTAGAATCTTTTCTCTCTATAATGTCGGATCTTTTCTCTCCTATAATGTCGGATCTTTTCTCTCTATAATGTCGGATCTTTTCTCTCTATAATGTCGGATCTTTTCTCTCTATAATGTCGGATCTTTTCTCTCTATAATGTAGAATCTTTTCTCTCTATAATGTCGGATCTTTTCTCTCCTATAATGTCGGATCTTTTCCCTCTATAATGTCGGATCTTTTCTCTCTATAATGTCGGATCTTTTCTCTCTATAATGTCGGATCTTTTCTCTCTATAATGTCGGATCTTTTCTCTCTATAATGTCGGATCTTTTCTCTCTATAATGTCGGATCTTTTCTCTCTATAATGTAGAATCTTTTCTCTCTATAATGTCGGATCTTTTCTCTCCTATAATGTCGGATCTTTTCTCTCTATAATGTCGAATCTTTTCTCTCTATAATGTCGGATCTTTTCTCTCTATAATGTCGGATCTTTTCTCTCTATAATGTCGGATCTTTTCTCTCTATAATGTCGGATCTTTTCTCTCTATAATGTCGGATCTTTTCTCTCTATAATGTGAATCTTTTCTCTCTATAATGTCGGATCTTTTCTCTCTATAATGTCGGATCTTTTCTCTCTATAATGTCAAATCTTTTCTCTCTATAATGTCGAATCTTTTCTCTCTATAATGTCGGATCTTTTCTCTCTATAATGTAGAATCTTTTCTCTCTATAATGTCGGATCTTTTCTCTCTATAATGTGGAATCTTTTCTCTCTATAATGTCGGATCTTTTCTCTCTATAATGTCGAATCTTTTCTCTCTATAATGTCGGATCTTTTCTCTCTATAATGTCGGATCTTTTCTCTCTATAATGTCGGATCTTTTCTCTCTATAATGTTGAATCTTTTCTCTCTATAATGTCGAATCTTTTCTCTCTATAATGTCGGATCTTTTCTCTCTATAATGTCGGATCTTTTCTCTCTATAATGTGGAATCTTTTCTCTCTATAATGTAGAATCTTTTCTCTCTATAATGTCGGATCTTTTCTCTCCTATAATGTCGGATCTTTTCTCTCTATAATGTCGGATCTTTTCTCTCTATAATGTTGAATCTTTTCTCTCTATAATGTTGAATCTTTTCTCTCTATAATGTCGAATCTTTTCTCTCTATAATGTAGAATCTTTTCTCTCTATAATGTCGGATCTTTTCTCTCCTATAATGTCGGATCTTTTCTCTCTATAATGTCGGATCTTTTCTCTCTATAATGTTGAATCTTTTCTCTCTATAATGTCCAATCTTTTCTCTCTATAATGTCCAATCTTTTCTCTCTATAATGTCGAATCTTTTCTCTCTATAATGTCGGATCTTTTCTCTCTATAATGTCCAATCTTTTCTCTCTATAATGTCGGATCTTTTCTCTCTATAATGTCGGATCTTTTCTCTCTATAATGTCGGATCTTTTCTCTCTATAATGTCGGATCTTTTCTCTCTATAATGTTGAATCTTTTCTCTCTATAATGTCGAATCTTTTCTCTCTATAATGTCGGATCTTTTCTCTCTATAATGTCGGATCTTTTCTCTCTATAATGTCGGATCTTTTCTCTCTATAATGTAGAATCTTTTCTCTCTATAATGTCGGATCTTTTCTCTCTATAATGTCGGATCTTTTCTCTCTATAATGTCGGATCTTTTCTCTCTATAATGTCGGATCTTTTCTCTCTATAATGTCGGATCTTTTCTCTCTATAATGTCAAATCTTTTCTCTCTATAATGTCGGATCTTTTCTCTCTATAATGTCGGATCTTTTCTCTCTATAATGTCGGATCTTTTCTCTCTATAATGTCGGATCTTTTCTCTCTATAATGTCGAATCTTTTCTCTCTATAATGTCGGATCTTTTCTCTCTATAATGTCGGATCTTTTCTCTCTATAATGTCGGATCTTTTCTCTCTATAATGTCGAATCTTTTCTCTCTATAATGTCGGATCTTTTCTCTCTATAATGTCGGATCTTTTCTCTCTATAATGTGGAATCTTTTCTCTCTATAATGTCGGATCTTTTCTCTCTATAATGTTGAATCTTTTCTCTCTATAATGTCGGATCTTTTCTCTCTATAATGTCGGATCTTTTCTCTCTATAATGTCGGATCTTTTCTCTCTATAATGTCAAATCTTTTCTCTCTATAATGTCGGATCTTTTCTCTCTATAATGTTGAATCTTTTCTCTCTATAATGTCGGATCTTTTCTCTCTATAATGTCGGATCTTTTCTCTCTATAATGTGGAATCTTTTCTCTCTATAATGTCGGATCTTTTCTCTCTATAATGTCGGATCTTTTCTCTCTATAATGTCGGATCTTTTCTCTCTATAATGTCGGATCTTTTCTCTCTATAATGTCGGATCTTTTCTCTCCTATAATGTCGGATCTTTTCTCTCTATAATGTCAAATCTTTTCTCTCTATAATGTTGAATCTTTTCTCTCTATAATGTCGGATCTTTTCTCTCTATAATGTCGGATCTTTTCTCTCTATAATGTCGGATCTTTTCTCTCCTATAATGTCGGATCTTTTCTCTCTATAATGTCGGATCTTTTCTCTCTATAATGTTGAATCTTTTCTCTCTATAATGTCGGATCTTTTCTCTCTATAATGTCGGATCTTTTCTCTCTATAATGTCGGATCTTTTCTCTCTATAATGTCGGATCTTTTCTCTCTATAATGTCGGATCTTTTCTCTCTATAATGTCGGATCTTTTCTCTCTATAATGTCGGATCTTTTCTCTCTATAATGTCGGATCTTTTCTCTCTATAATGTCGGATCTTTTCTCTCTATAATGTCGGATCTTTTCTCTCTATAATGTCGAATCTTTTCTCTCTATAATGTTGAATCTTTTCTCTCTATGTAGAATAATCTTGGACTAATAGAGTTAAGGTTAGGCACATTTGACCACAGGTTCGATGGACACAGATTGTTATTGTCAGCGTCATGTCGAATCTCCTATCTATATCCAACTGTTGTTGCAACGAAAACGAAAATTAAGCATTTGTTTATGTCGGATCTTTCGGTTTTCGGATTCTGCATTTTCGTTTTCGTTTGTTAAAACGATAACGAAAATACCTGAAATTCGGACGAAAATGCATTCGGACGAAAACAAATGCACATGTCTAATAATTACTGGATTTTCGGCTCAGAAAGTTGTGTAGCACACAGCAGCATAATATGACATAATTTATTTTGTAGTCCGCCAAGTGAATTGAAGTCATAAAAAGACGGAACCGGCTGGCCATTATCCCAAAGGCATTCTCCACGACTCTTCGGGCCCTGGCCAACTGGTAGTTGAACACACTCTTCTCTGGGGTCAGGGTCCTCTGGGGAAATGGCCTCATGAGGTGCGGTCCGAGTCCGAAGGATTCATCAGCCAAAAAAAACAAAGGGGAGTCCTTCAATATTCCCTGCATCTGGTGGCAATGCAAGGTCATCACTCTGGAGACGGAGGGCAAACTCCGTCTGGCTGAAGGATCCCCCATCGGACATCCGGCCATTCTTCCCCACATCCACATAGAGGAATTCATACCGTGCTGACACCACCGCCATCAGCACAATGCTATGAAACCCCTTGTAATTGAAGAAGTAGGACCCAGAACGGGGTGGCGGCACGATGCGGACGTGCTTCCCGTCAATGGCTCCACCGCAGTTGGGGAAGTCCCACCGTGTGGCAAACCCCAATGCCACAGTCTGCCATTCCTGTGGTGTGGAAGGAAGCTGTGGAGTCAAACAAGAAAAAAAAATATTAGTACTTTTGCACATAACATTGCAAGCAGATTATAATAAAAATACATTCGAGCCCAACATCAATAAAAATCTCTGTTTAATGTGTTTTTACTAAGTATAATGGAAGGCTCAAGTATCATATTCATCACCCCCTCTGATGGTCCATTAGAACCAAATTTGTGGGGGGGGGGAGATGTGTTTGGCCACAGGATAGCATTGCAGTGGCGGTGCGTCCAGAGTGGGCGCTGGAGCACTGCCCCCTCTCTCCTGTGCCCGTCACACAGAACAATACATAGGTTCATGCCTTGCATTAACCTATGTATTGTTAAAGCGGAGCTCCGCCGGAAAAAAAAATATTAAAAGCCAGCAGCTACAGCTACAGCAGCTGCTGGCTTTTAATATTTGGACACTTACCTGTCCTGGAGTCCAGCGACGTCCGCAGCAGAGGACGAGCGACCGCTCGTCGCTCTGCTGCTCCCTCCGCCATCCTCGTTGAGGGAACCAGGAAGTGAAGCCCTGCGGCTTCATGCCCGGTTCCCTATGGCACATGCGCGAGTCGCGCTGCGCCGTTCTGATTGGTGCTCCTGTGTTCTGGGAGCCGAGTGTCTCCCAGAACACCAAGGGAAGTCTGCGGGAAGTGACGTAACTCCCGCAGTTCCCGGAGAGAGGACTCCCGGATGTGGGTGAAAATACCTGTCTTAGACAGGTATCTTCACCCCCCTCCCCCCTGAAAGGTGTCAATTGTGACACCGGAGGGGGGGAGGGTTCCAAATAGCAAAAGTTTCTATTTAGGGTGGAGCTCCACTTTAATGCCGCCCACTATTCAGGTGGATGGCCCCCTGTTTGGGGTGAAAATTGACTATCAGAGACAGGGGGCAAATAGACTTGGCGATTACAGCCTGAGGGATGTAATTGGCTTCCTAAAAGTTAAAAAGGGGACGCAGGGGGGGGGGCATTCCTTGGGTAAACACTGACAGGCTCCTCTGCCAATCATGTTCACCAAGTCTGTTTAACGGTAACATGATTGGCTGATGTAACATCAAGGGCAGGAGAAGACATCAAGGACAGAAGAAGGATGGCGCTGACCACAAGAAGGTAAGTGCAGGGCTAGGGGGGAACTGGCTGCATTGGAGGGGGCAAACTGGCTGCATTGGAGGGGCAAAATGGCTGCATTGGAGGGGGCAAACTGGCTGCATTGGAGGGGGCAAAATTGCTGCCTTGGAGGGGGAAAAATGGCTGCATTGGAGGGGCCAAAATGGCTGCATTGGAGGGGGCAACTGGTGGCGTTTAATAGGCACAGTCGCAAAAAAGGAGGAAGTTTATATATCTAATTTGGGGGTGGCCCCCCAAACATTTGGAGCAGCAGGCGCCCCTGCTGGAAAGGTTAGTGAAGGGAAATATGCATGGAGGAGAAAAAAGGGGCATTTAAAAGCTTCCAGCATGCATGGGGACAAAGGGGACATTCTCAGCATATTACAATCATGGTAATTAGGGAAGGATGAAAGAAATACAAGACATTATCATACATGAAATACATAAAATGTCATGTTAATGGAGAAAACTTACCCTAATATAGTCCTCCTGCAGGACTTGTATAATGGCAGAACAGGTGTCTGGGATTATGAGGCCCAGAGCCTGGGGGGAGATGCCTGTGGTGAACTTCAAGTCCTGAAGACTTCTCCCTGTCACCAGGTAACGCAACGTGGCGATGAGCCTCTGCTCAGCACTGATGGCTTCCCGCATAACGGTGTCCTTCCTGGTAATATAGGGGGACACCAAAGCCAACAGTTCCTGAAAAACGGGGTCAGACATCCGCAGAAAATTCCTGTAGTCCTCAGGATTATTCTCGACGATCTCCCGCAGCAGAGGCATATGGCAGAATTGGTCCCGCTGGAGCAACCAATTCTTGGTCCATGAACTCCTCCTCACACCATTCATGGACTCGTCTTGGTCTAAAACAAGCAGACCAACACCAAGCGCACGCACAGCACGAACTCGACGACGAGAACGTCCAGGCGACATGGCTAGGAAACGGTCGTCTGATCAGAACGTACAGAACAGAACGCACTTTAGAACAGCAAGGCCTATGAAGAACGAACTGAAAATCAGAAACGAACAGGCAAGAACGCACTGTAAAGATACGACCTGCCTAGACGCCCTGAAAGTCAAGATACGAACCCACAAGCACAAACTGAACCGCAGAAAACGATCTGAAAGCACGAAGACTGAAAAGCGCGAATCGTCTCTTCCCAAACTTTTACTTCACACGCGGTAACACGAGATCAGCAAAAGCAGCCCAAGGGGTGGCGCCAGGGAAAACGATCTTCCCCTTTATACTGCCGTCGTACGTGCTGGACGTGAGCGCGGAGAACAATGAGGAAAATTGGAATTGTCAGTGTGTACGCATAGAAAGCTTGACGAGAAACTCGTCAAGGTTAACAAGAATCTCGTTGAAAAAAAACGACGTGTTTTTAATGACGAGAAACTCGTTCGTGTGTACGAGGCTTGAGAAGGTGAACCATGGTGTTGTGCCGAACCATCCAGGATATTTTGGCAAAAGCACCAAGAGAATTGAGAACGTCTCGTCTGTTTCAAGAAATGAGCCAAAGCAATTGAGAAGGATCTTTGCCATTTTGGGGGCACTGACTCTTTATATGGGAGAGGAATATGGTTTTGACGCACGAGTGAACAGTTTTGGGAGAGATATGAGCTTTTGCACGTGAGTTATAGTGTTGTGCTGACCTGTAAGACTGTTTTGCCAAATGATCTTATGCCCCATACACACGATCGTTTTTCTTGCCATTTTTTTTCTTGCCGTTTTTCACGTCGTTTTTTTTCATGTTTCCTCTCAAGCCTGTCTTGCGTACACACGATCATTTTAAAAAAACGATCAAGCAAAGCGCAGTGACGTACAACACGTACGACGGCCAGGGCCGTTTGAAGGAATTTGGGGGCCCCAAGCAAAATGGACATGGAGGCCCCCCAACCCCCCCCCCCCCGCACACTCACGCAAAGCCTACAGGAACCACAGCATAGCGATACAGTTTAAGCTCACCCACACTTTATATAAATAAAAAAGGTTTACAGTGCAAATACTGCTGTTGCATATAATCCAACATACTTAAAACACATACACACTCACATTAACATTAAGATGCTGCTTAGGACTGTTTATGGACAGTGGGATGGACAGGGGGACCGTGGGATGGACAGGGGGACCGTGGGATGGACAGTGGGATGGACAGGGGGACCGTGGGATGGACAGGGGGACCGTGGGATGGACAGGGGGACTCTGCACTGTAATATCCACATCTCCCCCCTGTACTGTCCACATCTCCCCCCTGTACTGTCCACATCTCCCCCTGTAATGTCCACTGTTAAAATAATAAAAATATTCAAAAATAATTATGGAGTGATAAAGTCTCTAATAGTTCCACAAATAAAATAGTAAATATGTTTTCTTGAAAAGTAGTAAAGAATCTGTCAGTCTTTCTATGGCTCCACAAGCATGTATTGTACATGATTTCTGTTCTGTCCAGTAATCCAGGCCAGGATTAGGATCCCTGAATATTTGTGCGCTTTTCTCCTGTAAACAACTTCCTGGTCACAGCAGCTATTTAAAAATAAAAAACCCTGATACTGGACATTTCTCCAATAGTGGGGATTGGGATGGAGAAGCAGGCCCCTGATACTGGACATTTCTCCAATAGTGGGGATTGGGATGGAGAAGCAGGCCCCTGATACTGGACATTTCTCCAATAGTGGGGATTGGGATGGAGAAGCAGGCCCCTGATACTGGACATTTCTCCAATAGTGGGGATTGGGATGGAGAAGCAGGCCCCTGATACTGGACATTTCTCCAATAGTGGGGATTGGGATGGAGAAGCAGGCCCCTGATACTGGACATTTCTCCAATAGTGGGGATTGGGATGGAGAAGCAGGCTGCTGTGACCAGGAAGTTGTTTGCAGCCGCGCACTAATATTCAGGGATCCTGATCTGGCTGAATTACTGGACAGAAGAACAGAAATCATGTACAAGTACATGCTTGTGGAGCCAAAGAAAGACAGATTCTTTACTACTTTTCAAGAAAACGTATTTACTTTTTTATTTGTGGAACTATTAGAGACTTTATCACTCCATTAAAAAGTCATTCACTGACTTACCTTTTCCAGAGGCACTGTCTGGCGGGCAAAATATGATCCGACCGCAATGGGAGTTGTAGCACGCCTGCGCTGCCCTCCTGAGTGACTGTGACTGACACTGACTCCTCCCCCCAGGAGCAGGGAGCATCAGCACGTAGCCGCCGTTGTGGACTACAACTCCCATAAGCAAAAGCGGCGGCCTGTCACCACCGGGTGTACCAAGATGGCCGCCGCTCCGGAGCTAGGCCGAAGCCGCGGCCTTTCCTAAGGCTGCAATCCGCGGATCGGCTCCGGGCGAAAATCGAGGACAGTGACAGGCAGCAGGCTGGGGCCCTAGACCAGCTCGGGGCCCCAAGCAATTGCTTGTTTTGCCTGTCCTGTTCCGACGGCCCTGACGACGGCACTATAAAGGGGAAGTTCCGCTCGAATGGGGCCACCCTTCATGTTAGTAAAGTTTGTTGAGCAACGATTCGCGCTTTTCAGCCTCGTGCTTTTCAGTCCGTTACAGCGTGACGAATGTGCTATCTCCATTACGAACGCTAGTTTTACCAGAACGAGCGCTACCGTCTCATACTTGATTCTGAGCATGCGCGTTTTTTTTCACGTCGTTAAAGCATACACACTATCGTTTTTCACGTCGTTAAAAAAAACAACATGAAAAACGACGTGAAAAAAGAGAGCATGTTCGAAATTTTTAATGGCCGTTTTTCACGTCGTTAAAAATGCTCTGGAGCATACACACGATCGGTTTTAATGGCCATTTTTAAAAATGCCATTTTTAACGGCATGAAAAAACGATCGTGTGTACGGGGCATTAGAGTTTTGAGAATGTCATTTCTGTTTCAAGAAATGAGCCAAAACAATGGAGAAAAACACTGTAAGGGGAACCCTGCGTCAAATTAAAAAAAAAATGACGTGGGGTCCCCCCCAAAAATCCATACCAGACCCTTTATCCGAGCACGCAACCTGGCAGGCCTCAGGAAAAGAGGGGGGGATGAGAGAGCGGCCCCCCGCTCCTGAACCGTACCCGGCCACATGCCCTCAACATGGGGAGGATGCTTTGGGGGTCTGTGACCCCTCAAAGCACCATGTCCCCATGTTGATGGGGACAAGGGTCTCATCCCCACAACCCTTGCCCGGTGGTTGTCGGAATCTGCGGGCGGGGGGCTTATAATAATTAAGCATTATTAAAATCACTGCTCCCGAAAAAACTGCAGTTTTTAAAACTTTTTTTTTATTGATACATGTCCCCTGGGGCAGGACCCGGGTCCCCAAACACTCCCCTGGGGCAGGACCTGGGTCCCCAAACACTCCCCTGGGGCAGGACCCGGGTCCCCAAACACTTTTTAGGACAATAACTTGCATATAAGCCTTTATAATTAGCACTTTAGATTTCTCCCATTGACTTTTACAGGGTGTTCCACGGCTTTTCGAATTTGCCGCAAACACCCCAAATTGTTCGCTGTTCGGCGAACGGGCGAACAGGCAATGTTCGAGTCGAACATGAGTTTGACTTTAACTCGAAGCTCATCGCCTCTAGTGATATAAAGATCTATATAGAGGAATCAGGACCTCCTTCCTCCTGCTGGTGACCCCTCTAGTGATATAAAGATCTATATAGAGGAATCAGGACCTCCTTCCTCCTGCTGGTGATCCCTCTAGTGATATATAAGATCTATATAGAGGAATCAGGACCTCCTTCCTCCTGCTGGTGACCCCTCTAGTGATATAAAGATCTATATAGAGGAATCAGGACCTCCTTCCTCCTGCTGGTGATCCCTCTAGTGATATAAAGATCTATATAGAGGAATCAGGACCTCCTTCCTCCTGCTGGTGACCCCTCTAGTGATATAAAGATCTATATAGAGGAATCAGGACCTCCTTCCTCCTGCTGGTGATCCCTCTAGTGATATATAAGATCTATATAGAGGAATCAGGACCTCCTTCCTCCTGCTGGTGACCCCTCTAGTGATATAAAGATCTATATAGAGGAATCAGGACCTCCTTCCTCCTGCTGGTGACCCCTCTAGTGATATAAAGATCTATATAGAAGAATCAGGACCTCCTTCCTCCTGCTGGTGACCCCTCTAGTGATATAAAGATCTATATAGAGGAATCAGGACCCCCTTCCTCCTGCTGGTGACCCCTCTAGTGATATAAAGATCTATATAGAGGAATCAGGACCCCCTTCCTCCTGCTGGTGACCCCTCTAGTGATATAAAGATCTATATAGAGGAATCAGGACCCCCTTCCTCCTGCTAGTGACCCCTCTAGTGATATAAAGATCTATATAGAGGAATCAGGACCTCCTTCCTCCTGCTGGTGATCCCTCTAGTGATATATAAGATCTATATAGAGGAATCAGGACCTCCTTCCTCCTGCTGGTGACCCCTCTAGTGATATAAAGATCTATATAGAGGAATCAGGACCTCCTTCCTCCTGCTGGTGACCCCTCTAGTGATATAAAGATCTATATAGAGGAATCAGGACCTCCTTCCTCCTGCTGGTGACCCCTCTAGTGATATAAAGATCTATATAGAGGAATCAGGACCTCCTTTCCCCTGATGAAGACCCCTCTAGTGATATAAAGATCTATATAAAGGAATCAGGACCTCCTTCCTCCTCCTGGTGACCCCTCTAGTGATATAAAGATCTATATAGAGGAATCAGGACCTCCTTCCTCCTGCTGGTGACCCCTCTAGTGATATAAAGATCTATATAGAGGAATCAGGACCTCCTTCCTCCTGCTGGTGACCCCTCTAGTGATATAAAGATCTATATAGAGGAATCAGGACCTCCTTCCTCCTGCTGGTGACCCCTCTAGTGATATAAAGATCTATATAGAGGAATCAGGACCTCCTTCCTCCTGCTGGTGACCCCTCTAGTGATATAAAGATCTATATAGAGGAATCAGGACCCCCTTCCTCCTGCTGGTGACCCCTCTAGTGATATAAAGATCTATATAGAAGAATCAGGACCTCCTTCCTCCTCCTGGTGACCCCTCTAGTGATATAAAGATCTATATAGAGGAATCAGGACCTCCTTCCTCCTGCTGGTGACCCCTCTAGTGATATAAAGATCTATATAGAGGAATCAGGACCCCCTTCCTCCTGCTGGTGACCCCTCTAGTGATATAAAGATCTATATAGAAGAATCAGGACCTCCTTCCTCCTCCTGATGACCCCTCTAGTGATATAAAGATCTATATAGAAGAATCAGGACCTCCTTCCTCCTGCTGGTGACCCCTCTAGTGATATAAAGATCTATATAGAAGAATCAGGACCTCCTTCCTCCTCCTGATGACCCCTCTAGTGATATAAAGATCTATATAGAAGAATCAGGACCTCCTTCCTCCTGCTGGTGACCCCTCTAGTGATATAAAGATCTATATAGAGGAATCAGGACCCCCTTCCTCCTGCTGGTGACCCCTCTAGTGATATAAAGATCTATATAGAGGAATCAGGACCCCCTTCCTCCTGCTGGTGACCCCTCTAGTGATATAAAGATCTATATAGAGGAATCAGGACCTCCTTCCTCCTGCTGGTGATCCCTCTAGTGATATATAAGATCTATATAGAGGAATCAGGACCTCCTTCCTCCTGCTGGTGACCCCTCTAGTGATATAAAGATCTATATAGAGGAATCAGGACCCCCTTCCTCCTGCTGATGACCCCTCTAGTGATATAAAGATCTATATAGAAGAATCAGGACCTCCTTCCTCCTGCTGGTGACCCCTCTAGTGATATAAAGATCTATATAGAGGAATCAGGACCCCCTTCCTCCTGCTGGTGACCCCTCTAGTGATATAAAGATCTATATAGAGGAATCAGGACCCCCTTCCTCCTGCTGGTGACCCCTCTAGTGATATAAAGATCTATATAGAGGAATCAGGACCTCCTTCCTCCTGCTGGTGATCCCTCTAGTGATATATAAGATCTATATAGAGGAATCAGGACCTCCTTCCTCCTGCTGGTGACCCCTCTAGTGATATAAAGATCTATATAGAAGAATCAGGACCTCCTTCCTCCTGCTGGTGACCCCTCTAGTGATATAAAGATCTATATAGAGGAATCAGGACCCCCTTCCTCCTGCTGGTGATCCCTCTAGTGATATAAAGATCTATATAGAGGAATCAGGACCTCCTTCCTCCTGCTGGTGACCCCTCTAGTGATATAAAGATCTATATAGAGGAATCAGGACCCCCTTCCTCCTGCTAGTGACCCCTCTAGTGATATAAAGATCTATATAGAGGAATCAGGACCTCTTTCCTCCTGCTGATGATCCCTCTAGTGATATATAAGATCTATATAGAGGAATCAGGACCTCCTTCCTCCTGCTGGTGACCCCTCTAGTGATTAGTGATGAGCCGAACACCCCCGGGTTCGGTTCGCACCAGAACCCGCGAACGGACCGAAAGTTCGTACGAACATTAGAACCCTATTAAATACAATGGATGCGAACGTTCAAATTCTAAAGTGCTAATTATAACAACTATTATGCAAGTTATTGTCCTAAAAAGGGTTTGGGAACCCGGGTTCTGCACCAGGGGACATGTATCAAAGCAAAAAGAAGTTTTAAAAACGGTCGTTTTTCGGGAGCAGTCATTTTAATGATGCATAAAGTGAAAAAAAAAAAGTCAAATATTCCTTTAAATATCGTACCTGGGGGGTGTCTAAAGTATGCCTGTGAAGTGCCACGTGTTTCCCGTGTTTAGAACTGTCCCTGCACAAAATGACACTTCTAAAGGAAAAAAAAGCCATTTAAAACTGCTTGCGGCTTTAATGTAATGTCTGGTCCCGGTAATATGGATGAAAATCTTTAAGAAAAATGGCATAGCTACCCCATGACCCCCCCCCCCCCACCCCAGCCCATTACCAGCCCCTTTGGGATTTGTATGGATATTAAGGGGAACCCCGCACATAAAATAAAAAAGGCCCTATATACTCTGAACAGCCGTATACAGGCGGTGCATACAAGACAGGGACTGTAGGTTTGTTCTTATGTAGAATCTGTTTGTAATTTTGAACAGGTACATTGTTGAAGTGTAGCTCCAGCCCAAAAATCTATTTTTAAACTTTTTGGAAAACATAGGGAAGGGTTATCACCCCTGTAACATTTGTTTTGCTGTCTGTGCCCCTGTTCAGAACATTTCACCTCACTTTCCGTCCCAATGACAACTGTTTTTGAAATGTGGTGTTTTTCTTGAAACAAGGATTGCTGATAAAGCATCAGTACAGAGGAGACACCTTTCTCCCATATTTATTCTTACAGGAGAGAATTTTCCTTCCTAGGGGTAGATTTCCTCTCACTTCCTGTTGTCTTCTTGCGTTTGCAAGTAGGAGTCGTTTGTAAGTTGGATGTTTGAAAGTAGGGACCTGCCGTATATACTCTGCAGAAATAGGCCCCTTAGTTGTTGGTGTTGGCACAACACTGTAAGCACTCACAGTTACTCTTGGTTGGTGCTGGAACGCCCTGCTGTCAACTATTATATCAGAAATTGTAATTACATATAATTGTTGAACAGTGGTAGTAAAAATTGGGCCTTTGATGGTGGTGCTGGTGCCACAACACTGTAAGCCCTGACAGTTACTCTTGGTGGGTGCAGCAATGGGCCCTGCTGTGAATTATTAGATCAAGAATTGTAATTACATGCCCCTTTTGAACAGGGGCTGAAAAATTGGGCCTTTCGTGGTGGTGGTGGTGGTGGTGTTGCCACAACACTGTAAGCCCTCAGAGTTACTCTTGGTGGGTGCAGGAATGGGCCCTGCTGTGAATTATTAGATCAAGAATTGTAATTACATGCCCCTTTTGAACAGGGGCTGAAAAATTGGGCCTTTCGTGGTGGTGGTGGTGGTGGTGGCGTTGCCACAACACTGTAAGCCCTCAGAGTTACTCTTGGTGGGTGCAGCAATGGGCCCTGCTGTGAATTATTAGATCAAGAATTGTAATTGCATGCCCCTGTTGAACAGGGGCTGAAAAATTGGGCCTTAGGCACTGGTGGCACAACACTACAACCCCTCACAGATACGTTACTTGGAGCACAGCAATGAGCCCTGTTGCAAAGTATTGCTTCAAAAATTGTAATGACACGCCCCTGTTAAACAGGGGCTGAAAAATTGGGCCTTAGGCACTGGTGCCACAACACTCCAACCCCTCACAGATACTGTACTTGGAGCACAGCAATGAGCCCTATGGCAAATTATTGCTAAAAAAAATGTAATTACACGCCCCTGTAAAACAGGGGCTGAAAAATTGGGCCTTAGCCACTGGTGGCGGCACCCATAAACAAAAATGATCTTCCAAGCTATCATCATCAATCGTATCATTGAGGACTCGGAGGAGGAGGATAGCCAGTCAACATAACAGCACAGGCACTCAGCATCAGCATCAGTCTTGAAGGGATGTGACATGTTAAAATCAATTAGTCTGTTATATCAGCATCAGGTGTGTGGTAGCTGGTGGTGATCCAAGACTGGTTCATCTTGATGAAAGTCAGTCGATCAACCGAGTCGGTGGACAGGCGCACCCTGTGATCCGTGACAAATCCTCCAGCAGCACTGAATGTGCGTTCCGAAAGAACGCTGGATGCAGGACAGGCCAGTAGCTCAATTGCATACTGTGCAAGCTCTGGCCAGTGATCCATCCTCAAGACCCAGTAAGCCAGAGGATTTTCGGTGGGGAAGGTGTCCAAGTCTGACCTTGCCCCTAGATATTCCTGCACCATGTTTATCAGACGCTGGCGATGGTTGCTGGAACCGATCATACTTTGGGGCTGCGGACTAAAGAATTGTCTGAACGCATCGGTCAGACGGCCACCTTCCCCACCGCTCCTTCTTTGACTGGCCGAAGCCTCAGCAACTCGTTGTCCAGGACCAGGAGTTTGTAACCTCCCAGTCTCTGGGAACGCATTGCACAGACCTTTCTGCAAGGCCTCCCGGAGTTGTCTCATCCTCTGCTCCCTCTGCGAAGGTAACATAAGGTCCGCAACCTTACCCTTGTACCGTGGATCAAGGAGAGTGGCCAGCCAGTAATGGTCCCTCTCCTTAATCCGAAGAATACGAGGATCCTTCCGCAGACTTTGCAGGATCAGGGAGGCCATGCAGCGTAGGTTTGCTGAGGCATTCGCTCCGGAGTCCTCTGGGTCACTAAGGACGACATGATCCGCAGCCACCTCCTCCCAGCCACGTACAAGTCCACTGGTTTCTTGGGACTGTAAATCATCCCTAAAAGACTGCTGCTGATGATGGGGAGTGCCAGCCTCCACCTCCATGCTGACACAATCCTCCTCCTCCTCCTCCTCCTCCTCCTCCTCTTCCTCTTCCTGTGCGATGGGTGGGACAGAAGGAACACTGTCTGGGTAAAGGGGGCCTTGAGAGGCAAGGAAGTCCTCCTCTTCCTGCCTCTGTTCTGCCTCAAGTGCCCTGTCCATTATTCCACGCAGCGTGTGCTCCAACAGGTGGACAAGAGGTACAGTGTCACTGATGCATGCACTGTCACTGCTCACCATCCTCGTGGCCTCCTCAAATGGTGCCAGGACAGTGCATGCATCCCTGATCATGCCCCACTGGCGTGGAGAAAAAAAACCAAGCTCCCCTGACCCTGTCCTGGTGCCGTAGTCGCACAGGTACTCATTGATGGCCCTCTGCTGCGTGTGCAGCCGCTGCAGCATGGCCAACGTTGAGTTCCACCTGGTGGGCATGTCACATATAAGGCGGTTCTTGGGCAGGTTCAACTCCTTTTGCAGCTCAGCCAGGCGAGCACTGGCATTATAAGATCTGCGGAAATGCACACAGACTTTCCTGGCCTGCCTCAGGACATCCTGTAAGCCCGGGTACCTGCCCAAGAACCGCTGCACCACCAGAATAAGGACGTGAGCCACACAGGGCACATGGGTCAGTTGTCCCTGTCGGAGGGCGGAGAGGAGGTTGGTGCCATTGTCGCAAACCACCATTCCTGGCTTAAGCTGGCGTGGCGTCAACCACCTCTCGGCCTGGCCCTGCAGAGCAGACAGGACCTCTGCCCCAGTGTGGCTTCTGTCCCCCAAACACACCAGCGCAAGCACGGCATGGCATCTTTTTGCCTGCGTACTTGCGTAGCCCCGTGAACGGCTACGGAGCACCGCTGGTTCATAGGACAAACCACAGGAAGAGGCCATGGAGGAAGAAGAAGAGGAGGGGGTGGAGGAGAGAGGTGTGTCACAACCAGTAGTAGCATTTTGGAGGCGTGACGGTGGAACAACCTCCAACACTACTGCACCTTGTCCTGCATCCTTCCCAGCTGCCAAAAGAGTGACCCAATGGGCCGTGAAAGAAAGGTAACATCCCTGTCCATGCCTGCTGGACCATGAGTCAGCGGTAATATGCACCTTACCGCCCTGTCCAGCGAGGCCAAGACATTGCCTTCCACATGCCGGTAGAGAGCCGGAATAGCCTTCCGTGAGAAAAAGTGGCGTTTGAGAACCTGCCACTGAGGAACCGCACATTGCACAAACTCACGGAAGGGGGCCGAGTCTACCAACTGAAAAGGCAGCAGTTGAAGCGCTAGCAATTTAGCCAAGCTAGCATTCAACCGCTGGGCATGTGGATGGCTGGGAGTGAACTTCTTTCGACGGTCCAGCAGCTGGGGCAGGGAAATTCGCCTGCTAGAATCGGACGTCGGTGTACTGCTAGCAGAGTGGCCACAAGTACTTGGCTGTGACACACCTAATTCTACACCTTCATTCCTCTCAGTGCATGTTTCAGAGAGGACTGAAGTTATAGTGGGGTTGGAGATCCCAGCTGATGCGGTGCAAGGAGAGGTCCGCTTTGTTCTTTGGTGTGGGTCTTTGAGGTAGGCTTGCCAACGAGCTGCATGGCAGGTCAACATATGTCTGGTCAGGCATGTGGTACCCAAGCGGCTGATGTTTTGGCCACGCGATATACGCTTGAGACATATGTTGCAAACAGCAGCTGTGCGATCTGATGCACTAGCCTCAAAAAAGGCCCACACCAAGGAACTTTTTGAATGACGGGCAGAGGCAGCGCCCTGCACAGGCGGAGCTCTGCGGTGTGATTCCGTCGGTGTACTGCCCTTACGCTGGCCACCAAAGGGCATCCTGCCTCGTTGGAGATGTGCCTCCTCCTCATCCTCCTCCTCCTCCTCTCTCCTATTAGGCACCCACGTGGAGTCAGTGACCTCATCATCCCCTCCCTCCTCATCACTGGAGCCAATCTGGCAGTATGCTGCAGCTGCTGGAACATGACTGCCAGATTGGTGTCCTTCTTGAGCATCCCCTCTGTATGCTCTCACGCTACTGCCTTCCTGTAGCTGGGTTTCATCATCAGACCCTTCGAAACGCTGGGCATCCTCCTGGAGCATGTAGCCAACACTGTGCTCAAACAGTTCGGGGGACTCCTCAGGAGGAGGACATGGTGGGTCTAGGGAAGGAGTGACTGATGATGAGTCTGACATTGATACCAGGGAAGAGGACGCTTTGGCAGCTGCTTTGCCAGTACCCTGAGCCTGGGTGAGAGAGGATGAGGAGGAGGAGGAGGGCTTGGTCATCCACTCTACCAAGTCTTCGGCATGATGTGGCTCAACATGTCCAGCTGCCGAAAAGAAGGACAAGCGTGTCCCATGGCCATGTGCTGATGACAATGCACCGCGTCCACGACCAGCACTGTTGTCTCTAGACACAGAGCCTGCTTGCCCTCTTTTATTGCCTCCTGACTGTCTGCCTCTCCTTGTTTGCCTTCCAGACATTCTAATAGATGGCCTGCAGGGAGATGGGAAAAAAGCAATAAGGGCTACCTTCAGGTGTCCTTCTCTGTCCCTTTACTTAAGGATTTCTAAATATGGTTGAGGATGATTGCTTTTGCACAGAATAGCACAACGACAATTTCCCTGACTGTCCAAAAAACAAGGATTTCAAAGATGGTTGATGAGGAATGCTTTGGCACACTATAGCACAAGGAGAATTCCCCTCACTTTCCTTCTTTGTCCCTAGAAACAAGGACTGGCACAGTGAAAGAAACTGACACTCTCCCTACCTACAGTTTTCTGTCCCTAGAAAAAATGTTTTTTTAAAGCACACTATAGCACAAGGAGAAATCCCCTCACTTTCCTTCTTTGTCCCTAGAAACAAGGACTGGCACAGTGAAAGAAACTGACACTCTCCCTACCTACAGTTTTCTGTCCCTAGAAAAAATGTTTTTTAAAGCACACTATAGCACAAGGAGAAATCCCCTCACTTTCCTTCTTTGTCCCTAGAAACAAGGACTGGCACAGTGAAAGAAACTGACACTCTCCCTACCTACAGTTTTCTGTCCCTATAAAAAATGTTTTTTAAAGCACACTATAGCACAAGGAGAAATCCCCTCACTTTCCTTCTTTGTCCCTAGAAACAAGGACTGGCACAGTGAAAGAAACTGACACTCTCCCTACCTACAGTTTTCTGTCCCTAGAAAAAATGTTTTTTTAAAGCACACTATAGCACAAGGAGAAATCCCCTCACTTTCCTTCTTTGTCCCTAGAAACAAGGACTGGCACAGTGAAAGAAACTGACACTCTCCCTACCTACAGTTTTCTGTCCCTAGAAAAAATGTTTTTTTAAAGCACACTATAGCACAAGGAGAAATCCCCTCACTTTCCTTCTTTGTCCCTAGAAACAAGGACTGGCACAGTGAAAGAAACTGACACTCTCCCTACCTACAGTTTTCTGTCCCTAGAAAAAATGTTTTTTTAAAGCACACTATAGCACAAGGAGAAATCCCCTCACTTTCCTTCTTTGTCCCTAGAAACAAGGACTGGCACAGTGAAAGAAACTGACACTCTCCCTACCTACAGTTTTCTGTCCCTAGAAAAAATGTTTTTTTAAAGCACACTATAGCACAAGGAGAAATCCCCTCACTTTCCTTCTTTGTCCCTAGAAACAAGGACTGGCACAGTGAAAGAAACTGACACTCTCCCTACCTACAGTGTTCTGTCCATAGAAAAAATGTTTTTTTAAAGCACACTATAGCACAAGGAGAAATCCCCTCACTTTCCTTCTTTGTCCCTAGAAACAAGGACTGGCACAGTGAAAGAAACTGACACTCTCCCTACCTACAGTTTTCTGTCCCTAGAAAAAATGTTTTTTTTAAAGCACACTATAGCACAAGGAGAAATCCCCTCACTTGCCTTCTTTGTCCCTAGAAACAAGGACTGGCACAGTGAAAGAAACTGACACTCTCCCTACCTACAGTTTTCTGTCCCTAGAAAAAATGTTTTTTTTAAAGCACACTATAGCACAAGGAGAAATCCCCTCACTTTCCTTCTTTGTCCCTAGAAACAAGGACTGGCACAGTGAAAGAAACTGACACTCTCCCTACCTACAGTTTTCTGTCCCTAGAAAAAATGTTTTTTTAAAGCACACTATAGCACAAGGAGAAATCCCCTCACTTTCCTTCTTTGTCCCTAGAAACAAGGACTGGCACAGTGAAAGAAACTGACACTCTCCCTACCTACAGTTTTCTGTCCCTAGAAAAAATGTTTTTTTAAAGCACACTATAGCACAAGGAGAAATCCCCTCACTTTCCTTCTTTGTCCCTAGAAACAAGGACTGGCACAGTGAAAGAAACTGACACTCTCCCTACCTACAGTTTTCTGTCCCTAGAAAAAATGTTTTTTTAAAGCACACTATAGCACAAGGAGAAATCCCCTCACTTTCCTTCTTTGTCCCTAGAAACAAGGACTGGCACAGTGAAAGAAACTGACACTCTCCCTACCTACAGTTTTCTGTCCGTAGAAAAAATGTTTTTTTAAAGCACACTATAGCACAAGGAGAAATCCCCTCACTTTCCTTCTTTGTCCCTAGAAACAAGGACTGGCACAGTGAAAGAAACTGACACTCTCCCTACCTACAGTTTTCTGTCCCTAGAAAAAATGTTTTTTTAAAGCACACTATAGCACAAGGAGAAATCCCATCACTTTCCTTCTTTGTCCCTAGAAACAAGGACTGGCACAGTGAAAGAAACTGACACTCTCCCTACCTACAGTTTTCTGTCCCTAGAAAAAATGTTTTTTTAAAGCACACTATAGCACAAGGATTAATCCCCTCACTTTTCTTCTTTGTCCCTAGAAACAAGGACTGGCACAGTGAAAGAAACTGACACTCTCCCTACCTACAGTTTTCTGTCCCTAGAAAAAATGTTTTTTTAAAGCACACTATAGCACAAGGAGAAATCCCCTCACTTTCCTTCTTTGTCCCTAGAAACAAGGACTGGCACAGTGAAAGAAACTGACACTCTCCCTACCTACAGTTTTCTGTCCCTAGAAAAAATGTTTTTTTAAAGCACACTATAGCACAAGGAGAAATCCCCTCACTTTCCTTCTTTGTCCCTAGAAACAAGGACTGGCACAGTGAAAGAAACTGACACTCTCCCTACCTACAGTTTTCTGTCCCTAGAAAAAATGTTTTTTTAAAGCACACTATAGCACAAGGAGAAATCCCCTCACTTTCCTTCTTTGTCCCTAGAAACAAGGACTGGCACAGTGAAAGAAACTGACACTCTCCCTACCTACAGTTTTCTGTCCCTAGAAAAAATGTTTTTTTAAAGCACACTATAGCACAAGGAGAAATCCCCTCACTTTCCTTCTTTGTCCCTAGAAACAAGGACTGGCACAGTGAAAGAAACTGACACTCTCCCTACCTACAGTTTTCTGTCCCTAGAAAAAATGTTTTTTTAAAGCACACTATAGCACAAGGAGAAATCCCCTCACTTTCCTTCTTTGTCCCTAGAAACAAGGACTGGCACAGTGAAAGAAACTGACACTCTCCCTACCTACAGTTTTCTGTCCCTAGAAAAAATGTTTTTTTAAAGCACACTATAGCACAAGGAGAAATCCCCTCACTTTCCTTCTTTGTCCCTAGAAACAAGGACTGGCACAGTGAAAGAAACTGACACTCTCCCTACCTACAGTTTTCTGTCCCTAGAAAAAATGTTTTTTTAAAGCACACTATAGCACAAGGAGAAATCCCCTCACTTTCCTTCTTTGTCCCTAGAAACAAGGACTGGCACAGTGAAAGAAACTGACACTCTCCCTACCTACAGTTTTCTGTCCCTAGAAAAAATGTTTTTTTAAAGCACACTATAGCACAAGGAGAAATCCCCTCACTTTCCTTCTTTGTCCCTAGAAACAAGGACTGGCACAGTGAAAGAAACTGACACTCTCCCTACCTACAGTTTTCTGTCCCTAGAAAAAATGTTTTTTTAAAGCACACTATAGCACAAGGAGAAATCCCCTCACTTTCCTTCTTTGTCCCTAGAAACAAGGACTGGCACAGTGAAAGAAACTGACACTCTCCCTACCTACAGTTTTCTGTCCGTAGAAAAAATGTTTTTTTAAAGCACACTATAGCACAAGGAGAAATCCCCTCACTTTCCTTCTTTGTCCCTAGAAACAAGGACTGGCACAGTGAAAGAAACTGACACTCTCCCTACCTACAGTTTTCTGTCCCTAGAAAAAATGTTTTTTTAAAGCACACTATAGCACAAGGAGAAATCCCATCACTTTCCTTCTTTGTCCCTAGAAACAAGGACTGGCACAGTGAAAGAAACTGACACTCTCCCTACCTACAGTTTTCTGTCCCTAGAAAAAATGTTTTTTTAAAGCACACTATAGCACAAGGATTAATCCCCTCACTTTTCTTCTTTGTCCCTAGAAACAAGGACTGGCACAGTGAAAGAAACTGACACTCTCCCTACCTACAGTTTTCTGTCCCTAGAAAAAATGTTTTTTTAAAGCACACTATAGCACAAGGAGAAATCCCCTCACTTTCCTTCTTTGTCCCTAGAAACAAGGACTGGCACAGTGAAAGAAACTGACACTCTCCCTACCTACAGTTTTCTGTCCCTAGAAAAAATGTTTTTTTAAAGCACACTATAGCACAAGGAGAAATCCCCTCACTTTCCTTCTTTGTCCCTAGAAACAAGGACTGGCACAGTGAAAGAAACTGACACTCTCCCTACCTACAGTTTTCTGTCCCTAGAAAAAATGTTTTTTTAAAGCACACTATAGCACAAGGAGAAATCCCCTCACTTTCCTTCTTTGTCCCTAGAAACAAGGACTGGCACAGTGAAAGAAACTGACACTCTCCCTACCTACAGTTTTCTGTCCCTAGAAAAAATGTTTTTTTAAAGCACACTATAGCACAAGGAGAAATCCCCTCACTTTCCTTCTTTGTCCCTAGAAACAAGGACTGGCACAGTGAAAGAAACTGACACTCTCCCTACCTACAGTTTTCTGTCCCTAGAAAAAATGTTTTTTTAAAGCACACTATAGCACAAGGAGAAATCCCCTCACTTTCCTTCTTTGTCCCTAGAAACAAGGACTGGCACAGTGAAAGAAACTGACACTCTCCCTACCTACAGTTTTCTGTCCCTAGAAAAAATGTTTTTTTAAAGCACACTATAGCACAAGGAGAAATCCCCTCACTTTCCTTCTTTGTCCCTAGAAACAAGGACTGGCACAGTGAAAGAAACTGACACTCTCCCTACCTACAGTTTTCTGTCCCTAGAAAAAATGTTTTTTTAAAGCACACTATAGCACAAGGAGAAATCCCCTCACTTTCCTTCTTTGTCCCTAGAAACAAGGACTGGCACAGTGAAAGAAACTGACACTCTCCCTACCTACAGTTTTCTGTCCCTAGAAAAAATGTTTTTTTAAAGCACACTATAGCACAAGGAGAAATCCCCTCACTTTCCTTCTTTGTCCCTAGAAACAAGGACTGGCACAGTGAAAGAAACTGACACTCTCCCTACCTACAGTTTTCTGTCCCTAGAAAAAATGTTTTTTTAAAGCACACTATAGCACAAGGAGAAATCCCCTCACTTTCCTTCTTTGTCCCTAGAAACAAGGACTGGCACAGTGAAAGAAACTGACACTCTCCCTACCTACAGTTTTCTGTCCCTAGAAAAAATGTTTTTTTAAAGCACACTATAGCACAAGGAGAAATCCCCTCACTTTCCTTCTTTGTTCCTAGAAACAAGGACTGGCACAGTGAAAGAAACTGACACTCTCCCTACCTACAGTTTTCTGTCCCTAGAAAAAATGTTTTTTTAAAGCACACTATAGCACAAGGAGAAATCCCCTCACTTTCCTTCTTTGTCCCTAGAAACAAGGACTGGCACAGTGAAAGAAACTGACACTCTCCCTACCTACAGTTTTCTGTCCCTAGAAAAAATGTTTTTTTAAAGCACACTATAGCACAAGGAGAAATCCCCTCACTTTCCTTCTTTGTCCCTAGAAACAAGGACTGGCACAGTGAAAGAAACTGACACTCTCCCTACCTACAGTTTTCTGTCCCTAGAAAAAATGTTTTTTTAAAGCACACTATAGCACAAGGAGAAATCCCCTCACTTTCCTTCTTTGTCCCTAGAAACAAGGACTGGCACAGTGAAAGAAACTGACACTCTCCCTACCTACAGTTTTCTGTCCCTAGAAAAAATGTTTTTTTAAAGCACACTATAGCACAAGGAGAAATCCCCTCACTTTCCTTCTTTGTCCCTAGAAACAAGGACTGGCACAGTGAAAGAAACTGACACTCTCCCTACCTACAGTTTTCTGTCCCTAGAAAAAATGTTTTTTTAAAGCACACTATAGCACAAGGAGAAATCCCCTCACTTTCCTTCTTTGTCCCTAGAAACAAGGACTGGCACAGTGAAAGAAACTGACACTCTCCCTACCTACAGTTTTCTGTCCCTAGAAAAAATGTTTTTTTAAAGCACACTATAGCACAAGGAGAAATCCCCTCACTTTCCTTCTTTGTCCCTAGAAACAAGGACTGGCACAGTGAAAGAAACTGACACTCTCCCTACCTACAGTTTTCTGTCCCTAGAAAAAATGTTTTTTTAAAGCACACTATAGCACAAGGAGAAATCCCCTCACTTTCCTTCTTTGTCCCTAGAAACAAGGACTGGCACAGTGAAAGAAACTGACACTCTCCCTACCTACAGTTTTCTGTCCCTAGAAAAAATGTTTTTTTAAAGCACACTATAGCACAAGGAGAAATCCCCTCACTTTCCTTCTTTGTCCCTAGAAACAAGGACTGGCACAGTGAAAGAAACTGACACTCTCCCTACCTACAGTTTTCTGTCCCTAGAAAAAATGTTTTTTTAAAGCACACTATAGCACAAGGAGAAATCCCCTCACTTTCCTTCTTTGTCCCTAGAAACAAGGACTGGCACAGTGAAAGAAACTGACACTCTCCCTACCTACAGTTTTCTGTCCCTAGAAAAAATGTTTTTTTAAAGCACACTATAGCACAAGGAGAAATCCCCTCACTTTCCTTCTTTGTCCCTAGAAACAAGGACTGGCACAGTGAAAGAAACTGACACTCTCCCTACCTACAGTTTTCTGTCCCTAGAAAAAATGTTTTTTTAAAGCACACTATAGCACAAGGAGAAATCCCCTCACTTTCCTTCTTTGTCCCTAGAAACAAGGACTGGCACAGTGAAAGAAACTGACACTCTCCCTACCTACAGTTTTCTGTCCCTAGAAAAAATGTTTTTTTAAAGCACACTATAGCACAAGGAGAAATCCCCTCACTTTCCTTCTTTGTCCCTAGAAACAAGGACTGGCACAGTGAAAGAAACTGACACTCTCCCTACCTACAGTTTTCTGTCCCTAGAAAAAATGTTTTTTTTAAAGCACACTATAGCACAAGGAGAAATCCCCTCACTTTCCTTCTTTGTCCCTAGAAACAAGGACTGGCACAGTGAAAGAAACTGACACTCTCCCTACCTACAGTTTTCTGTCCCTAGAAAAAATGTTTTTTTAAAGCACACTATAGCACAAGGAGAAATCCCCTCACTTTCCTTCTTTGTCCCTAGAAACAAGGACTGGCACAGTGAAAGAAACTGACACTCTCCCTACCTACAGTTTTCTGTCCCTAGAAAAAATGTTTTTTTAAAGCACACTATAGCACAAGGAGAAATCCCCTCACTTTCCTTCTTTGTCCCTAGAAACAAGGACTGGCACAGTGAAAGAAACTGACACTCTCCCTACCTACAGTTTTCTGTCCCTAGAAAAAATGTTTTTTTAAAGCACACTATAGCACAAGGAGAAATCCCCTCACTTTCCTTCTTTGTCCCTAGAAACAAGGACTGGCACAGTGAAAGAAACTGACACTCTCCCTACCTACAGTTTTCTGTCCCTAGAAAAAATGTTTTTTTAAAGCACACTATAGCACAAGGAGAAATCCCATCACTTTCCTTCTTTGTCCCTAGAAACAAGGACTGGCACAGTGAAAGAAACTGACACTCTCCCTACCTACAGTTTTCTGTCCCTAGAAAAAATGTTTTTTTAAAGCACACTATAGCACAAGGATTAATCCCCTCACTTTTCTTCTTTGTCCCTAGAAACAAGGACTGGCACAGTGAAAGAAACTGACACTCTCCCTACCTACAGTTTTCTGTCCCTAGAAAAAATGTTTTTTTAAAGCACACTATAGCACAAGGAGAAATCCCCTCACTTTCCTTCTTTGTCCCTAGAAACAAGGACTGGCACAGTGAAAGAAACTGACACTCTCCCTACCTACAGTTTTCTGTCCCTAGTGTGACAGCAGGAAGGTAAAGTCACCTGGTTGCATCCAGGGGGGTAGATATATTTCGCCCAGATTCAGGCTTTACGCCGATTTATACAGCTAGGTGGAGAGTTGTATAAGCCCAGCTGAGACTAGTGGGCTCATTGATGACTCATACCTCTAGGGAGAGGGCTGGGCGTCGTGCAGACAGGGAGTTGATGAGATCAGCTGAACCTTGTCAGCTCATTTAGGCCTCTATAAGAAATCCCAGCTTCATTAGATGTTAGCTCATGCCTGGAAGCAGACCTGTGTGGACTGTCTAGGGAGAGTGAACCCCTGTGCGGTGAGAGAAAGCCTGTGTGGCTATATTTTGCTTGGACATTTAAAACCAGGGACTAGGACAGCACTAGGCTGATCCCAGTCGTTAGTTAGGAAACCTGTAAGTTTAGTCAGAGGTCAAGTTGACCAGGATTTATTTTGTGTTTGTTTTTTTTGCCTTGCTGTGTTTTTGTCACTGTAAATAGAAAATAAACCGCACCTTTTTGATTTTGAAAACCACAACCTCCGTCTGCTGGGCCTGTTTTTGGGTGGGGAGCCCATCCCGGGGGTCACACATACCCGCTGCCGAGCTAGCCCCCTCACAGTTGGTGGAGAACCAGTGGCAGTTTTTTTTTAAGCCAGCATGGAGGAGATACTGAAACAGCTGGCTCTAGCAAATGCCAATCAACAGCAGACAAATGCAGGTTTGCAAAGGAGCCTTGCAGCCCAGCAGCAAGCTCATCAACAGAGCCTTGCAACTTTACAACAGAGTCTGGAGGCTCAGCAACAAGCCCAACAGCAATCTGAGGCCCGCTTCATAGACCTGTTGCAGAAGCAAGAGCAGAGACTACAACAACAGATGGAAGCAGTAATGCAGCAACGTCCGCAGACCAGTGAGGAAAGCCGTCCCACTAATACCGCGTCCTTTGGGGTGAGTCGTTTATTGACAAAAATGACTGGAGAGGATGATCCAGAGGTATTTTTGACCACATTTGAAAGGACCGCTGAAAGAGAAAAGTGGCCTGAGGAGCAGTGGGCTGGACTAGTGGCTCCTCTGTTAACTGGTGAATCGCAGAAAGCTTACTATGACCTAGAGCCTAACCAAGCAAAAGACTATGTGATGCTAAAAGCTGAAATATTGGCAAGGCTGGGTGTCACCCTGGCTGTCCGGGCTCAGCGTGTGCATAACTGGACTTTCCAGCTTGGAAAACCCCCCAGGTCTCAAATGTATGATCTCATTCACCTGAGCAGAAAGTGGCTACAGCCAGAGACTTTGTCCGCACCAAAGATTGTGGAACGTGTTGTAATGGATCGGTTTTTGAGAGCTCTTCCTACTGCCATCCAAAAGTGGGTAAGCCATGGAGACCCAGAGACGGCCGATGGTCTTGTGGATCGTGTGGAGAAATACTTGGCTACAGAGAACCTGACGGCCTCTTCCAGAGACACTCGGACTTTCCACCCCAAGACCAGACCATCCCCAGGGGCGGATAAGAGGATTCCAAGGGGTGAGGGTGGAGAGAGTGAGAGGGTGGGAGCTCTACCCCAAGTTTGGCGAGAACAGCCTGGGAAATCAGCGGCTCAAGAGGCCGCAAGAAGGATCGTTTGCTACCGCTGCCGGCAAGCGGGACATATTGCAGCAAATTGCCCGGTTGTGGAGGAACCCATGCAGTGTGACTTTCTGACGGGCAGACGTCAGTCGCTGTGTGCGACAGTCGCATGCACTGCCATTCGGGGAACTGAGAAACATTTATGCAAAATGTGTATTAATGGTAGAAATGTTGTGGTATTGCTGGATTCAGGTAGCCGTTATTTGTGTGCATGGGGACACCCGAGAGTATCCAGTGACTACAGTGTGTTTCGAGACCCCCAAAGGTACCCTCTCTCATCCAGTGGGCTTAGTATCTCAGTTACCGCATGACGCCATTGTGGGAAGGGATTTTCCGAAGTTCTGGGAACTGTGGGATGATCCTGAGCCCCCCACTGGTGCCCCTATGTACCAGGAATGTGATAGCCAGAACTCCCCTGAGAGTGGTGAGGACTCTCCGGAATTTCCCTTGTCAGTATTGGCAGGGGAGACTCAAGAAACTGGAGAGGAGCCCACCTCCTCAGACGAAAACCTACCGTCTGTGGAGTTTTCTGATCTTGAGGTTCACAGGGAAAACTTTGCCACAGAACAGTTGAAAGACCCCGCCCTAATAAAGGCACGGGAAAACGTAGTGAAAATAGATGGCGAGTTAGTGAACCCAGATAATACCGGCACTTACCCATACTTCAGCGTAGAGAAGGACCTACTGTATCGGGTGGCAAAAAGGGCAGAAGAAACCGTTGAGCAGCTTGTGGTGCCCAAACCTTACAGGAAGTTGGTGTTGGAGTTGGCCCATGGGCACATTCTTGGAGGTCATCTGGGGACAGAGAAAACCCGAGAGAGGGTATTACAGAGATTCTATTGGCCTGGGGTGATGAAGGACATAGAAAATTATTGTTCCTCCTGCCCTGTGTGTCAGAGGTCGGCCCCGATGCCACATTTCCGTAGCCCGCTGGTCCCTCTACCCATCATTGAGGTCCCGTTTGAGAGAATCGCAATGGATTTGGTAGGTCCTATAATCAAGTCCGCTAGGGGGCACCAGTACATATTGGTTATAATGGACTATGCCACCCGTTATCCAGAAGCGATCCCTCTCAGAAATACCTCGGCCAAAACCATAGCCAAAGAGCTATCTCTTGTTTTTAGCCGGGTGGGTATTTGTAAAGAACTGCTTACGGACCAAGGTACACCCTTTATGTCCCGGGTTATGAAAGAGCTGTGTAAATTGTTCAAAGTGACGCAATTGCGTACATCTGTGTATCACCCCCAAACCGATGGGCTGGTTGAAAGATTCAACAAAACCCTAAAACAAATGTTGAAGAAAGTGGTGGATAGAGATGGAAGGGATTGGGACTGTCTACTTCCTTATTTGATGTTTGCTATTAGGGAGGTGCCCCAATCCTCTACGGGATTCTCCCCCTTTGAGTTACTGTATGGGAGACACCCAAGAGGGCTGTTGGATATTGCCAAGGAAACTTGGGAAAGTGAGAGTTCTCCCCACAGGAGTGTGATTGAGCATGTCGCCCTGATGCAAGATCGAATTGCACAGGTAATGCCCATCGTGAAGGAACATTTGGCCCAAGCGCAGTTGGCACAGCAGAGAGTGTACAACCGTGGAGCCAAGACCCGTACCTTTTCCCCGGGGGATAGGATATTGGTACTTGTCCCTACGGTTGAAAGTAAATTCCTTGCCAAATGGCAAGGCCCCTACGAGATAATGGAAAAAGTGAGCGAAGTGAATTACAAGGTCAGACAACCAGGAAGGCGAAAGCCCGAACAGATCTATCACGTTAATCTGTTGAAAGCCTGGAGGGATAGAGAGTCCCTAGTCGCAGACACTTGGTCACCAGCTCAAACTGGTTGCGTGATTCCTGAGGTTGGAATCGCAGCCACCTTGTCACAACCCCAACAACAGGAGGTTAAGGAGTTTGTGCTTCGCAACAAGGAGGTATTCTCTGAGCTGCCGGGACAAACATCTGGGGTAGAGCATGACATTATTACCCCGCCCGGTGAAAGGGTGAAGTTAAAACCCTATCGGATCCCAGAGGCCCGACGGGAGGCAATACGGGAGGAAGTACAGAAAATGCTGAACTTAGGGGTGATAGAGGAGTCCCAAAGTGATTGGTCTAGTCCCATTGTGTTGGTGCCTAAACCGGATGGGAGCTGGCGATTTTGTAACGATTTTCGTCAGTTGAACAAAGTTACAAAATTTGACACCTACCCCATGCCACGTATAGATGAGTTGATCGACCGGCTGGGAACAGCCCGATACATGACGACTCTTGACCTCACAAAAGGGTATTGGCAAATCCCCCTGGCCAAGTCGGCCAAAGAGAAAACCGCATTTGTAACCCCAGACGGGGCGTTCCAATATAAAAGAATGCCGTTCGGGTTACAGAATGCGCCGGCCACATTCCAGCGGAAAATGGACCAGATGCTGAGGCCCCATCGGAAGTATGCTGCGGCTTACCTGGATGACATAATTGTCCATAGCACAGATTGGGCCTCACATCTGCCAAAAGTGCAAGCAGTCCTGGACTCTGTTCGGGAAGCAGGGTTTACGGCTAACCCCAAGAAGTGTACCATTGGGCAGGAGGAGGCCAAATATCTTGGGTACACCATTGGGAGGGGAGTAATAAAACCCCAACTCAACAAAGTCGAGGCCATCCAGAGTTGGCCACGTCCCAACAGCAAGAAGCAGGTACGAGCCTTTCTGGGAATCGCTGGGTATTATCGGCGATTCATTCCCCACTTTGCTTCTAAGGCTGTGCCCCTAACCAACCTGACGAAGGGGAAAGGGTCGGTCATGATTAAATGGACCCCCGAGGCTGAGGCAGCATTCCAGTTCTTGAAACAAGCCTTATGTAGCCAGCCAGTGTTGTACTCACCCGACTTCTCTAGAGACTTTGTCGTACAAAGTGATGCGTCAGATGTGGGGTTAGGAGCAGTATTGTCCCAGGTCTGGAACGGGGAAGAGCACCCAGTCATTTACCTCAGCAGGAAGTTGAAGTCCCATGAGGTAAATTACGCCACCGTTGAAAAGGAGTGTTTAGCGGTGAAGTGGGCTCTAGATTCCCTTCGGTACTACCTGCTAGGTAGGCACTTTGACATGGTTACGGATCACGCTCCGTTAAAGTGGATGGCTCAAAACAAGGAAACAAATAGAAGAGTGAATAGGTGGTTCCTGGCCCTCCAGGAATTCAACTTCACAGTAAAGCATCGCCCTGGCGTTCAAATGGGGAATGTGGATGCTTTGTCTCGAGTACATGAATGCCTGATTGCTGGTGTTCCAACCCCGAGGTTAAAACAAGAGGGGGGGGTATGTGACAGCAGGAAGGTAAAGTCACCTGGTTGCATCCAGGGGGGTAGATATATTTCGCCCAGATTCAGGCTTTACGCCGATTTATACAGCTAGGTGGAGAGTTGTATAAGCCCAGCTAAGGCTAGTGGGCTCATGGATGACTCATACCTCTAGGGAGAGGGCTGGGCGTCGTGCAGACAGGGAGTTGATGAGATCAGCTGAACCTTGTCAGCTCATTTAGGCCTCTATAAGAAATCCCAGCTTCATTAGATGTTAGCTCATGCCTGGAAGCAGACCTGTGTGGACTGTCTAGGGAGAGTGAACCCCTGTGCGGTGAGAGAAAGCCTGTGTGGCTATATTTTGCTTGGACATTTAAAACCAGGGACTAGGACAGCACTAGGCTGATCCCAGTCGTTAGTTAGGAAACCTGTAAGTTTAGTCAGAGGTCAAGTTGACCAGGATTTATTTTGTGTTTGTTTTTTTTGCCTTGCTGTGTTTTTGTCACTGTAAATAGAAAATAAACCGCACCTTTTTGATTTTGAAAACCACAACCTCCGTCTGCTGGGCCTGTTTTTGGGTGGGGAGCCCATCCCGGGGGTCACACATACCCGCTGCCGAGCTAGCCCCCTCACACTAGAGAAAATGTTTTTTTAAAGCACACTATAGCACAAGGAGAAATCCCCTCACTTTCCTTCTTTGTCCCTAGAAACAAGGACTGGCACAGTGAAAGAAACTGACACTCTCCCTACCTACAGTTTTCTGTCCCTAGAAAAAATGTTTTTTTAAAGCACACTATAGCACAAGGAGAAATCCCCTCACTTTCCTTCTTTGTCCCTAGAAACAAGGACTGGCACAGTGAAAGAAACTGACACTCTCCCTACCTACAGTTTTCTGTCCCTAGAAAAAATGTTTTTTTAAAGCACACTATAGCACAAGGAGAAATCCCCTCACTTTCCTTCTTTGTCCCTAGAAACAAGGACTGGCACAGTGAAAGAAACTGACACTCTCCCTACCTACAGTTTTCTGTCCCTAGAAAAAATGTTTTTTTAAAGCACACTATAGCACAAGGAGAAATCCCCTCACTTTCCTTCTTTGTCCCTAGAAACAAGGACTGGCACAGTGAAAGAAACTGACACTCTCCCTACCTACAGTTTTCTGTCCCTAGAAAAAATGTTTTTTTAAAGCACACTATAGCACAAGGAGAAATCCCCTCACTTTCCTTCTTTGTCCCTAGAAACAAGGACTGGCACAGTGAAAGAAACTGACACTCTCCCTACCTACAGTTTTCTGTCCCTAGAAAAAATGTTTTTTTAAAGCACACTATAGCACAAGGAGAAATCCCCTCACTTTCCTTCTTTGTCCCTAGAAACAAGGACTGGCACAGTGAAAGAAACTGACACTCTCCCTACCTACAGTTTTCTGTCCCTAGAAAAAATGTTTTTTTAAAGCACACTATAGCACAAGGAGAAATCCCCTCACTTTCCTTCTTTGTCCCTAGAAACAAGGACTGGCACAGTGAAAGAAACTGACACTCTCCCTACCTACAGTTTTCTGTCCCTAGAAAAAATGTTTTTTTAAAGCACACTATAGCACAAGGAGAAATCCCCTCACTTTCCTTCTTTGTCCCTAGAAACAAGGACTGGCACAGTGAAAGAAACTGACACTCTCCCTACCTACAGTTTTCTGTCCCTAGAAAAAATGTTTTTTTAAAGCACACTATAGCACAAGGAGAAATCCCCTCACTTTCCTTCTTTGTCCCTAGAAACAAGGACTGGCACAGTGAAAGAAACTGACACTCTCCCTACCTACAGTTTTCTGTCCCTAGAAAAAATGTTTTTTTAAAGCACACTATAGCACAAGGAGAAATCCCCTCACTTTCCTTCTTTGTCCCTAGAAACAAGGACTGGCACAGTGAAAGAAACTGACACTCTCCCTACCTACAGTTTTCTGTCCCTAGAAAAAATGTTTTTTTAAAGCACACTATAGCACAAGGAGAAATCCCCTCACTTTCCTTCTTTGTCCCTAGAAACAAGGACTGGCACAGTGAAAGAAACTGACACTCTCCCTACCTACAGTTTTCTGTCCCTAGAAAAAATGTTTTTTTAAAGCACACTATAGCACAAGGAGAAATCCCCTCACTTTCCTTCTTTGTCCCTAGAAACAAGGACTGGCACAGTGAAAGAAACTGACACTCTCCCTACCTACAGTTTTCTGTCCCTAGAAAAAATGTTTTTTTAAAGCACACTATAGCACAAGGAGAAATCCCCTCACTTTCCTTCTTTGTCCCTAGAAACAAGGACTGGCACAGTGAAAGAAACTGACACTCTCCCTACCTACAGTTTTCTGTCCCTAGAAAAAATGTTTTTTTAAAGCACACTATAGCACAAGGAGAAATCCCCTCACTTTCCTTCTTTGTCCCTAGAAACAAGGACTGGCACAGTGAAAGAAACTGACACTCTCCCTACCTACAGTTTTCTGTCCCTAGAAAAAATGTTTTTTTAAAGCACACTATAGCACAAGGAGAAATCCCCTCACTTTCCTTCTTTGTCCCTAGAAACAAGGACTGGCACAGTGAAAGAAACTGACACTCTCCCTACCTACAGTTTTCTGTCCCTAGAAAAAATGTTTTTTTAAAGCACACTATAGCACAAGGAGAAATCCCCTCACTTTCCTTCTTTGTCCCTAGAAACAAGGACTGGCACAGTGAAAGAAACGGACACTCTCCCTACCTACAGTTTTCTGTCCCTAGAAAAAATGTTTTTTTAAAGCACACTATAGCACAAGGAGAAATCCCCTCACTTTCCTTCTTTGTCCCTAGAAACAAGGACTGGCACAGTGAAAGAAACTGACACTCTCCCTACCTACAGTTTTCTGTCCCTAGAAAAAATGTTTTTTTAAAGCACACTATAGCACAAGGAGAAATCCCCTCACTTTCCTTCTTTGTCCCTAGAAACAAGGACTGGCACAGTGAAAGAAACTGACACTCTCCCTACCTACAGTTTTCTGTCCCTAGAAAAAATGTTTTTTTAAAGCACACTATAGCACAAGGAGAAATCCCCTCACTTTCCTTCTTTGTCCCTAGAAACAAGGACTGGCACAGTGAAAGAAACTGACACTCTCCCTACCTACAGTTTTCTGTCCCTAGAAAAAATGTTTTTTTAAAGCACACTATAGCACAAGGAGAAATCCCCTCACTTTCCTTCTTTGTCCCTAGAAACAAGGACTGGCACAGTGAAAGAAACTGACACTCTCCCTACCTACAGTTTTCTGTCCCTAGAAAAAATGTTTTTTTAAAGCACACTATAGCACAAGGAGAAATCCCCTCACTTTCCTTCTTTGTCCCTAGAAACAAGGACTGGCACAGTGAAAGAAACTGACACTCTCCCTACCTACAGTTTTCTGTCCCTAGAAAAAATGTTTTTTTAAAGCACACTATAGCACAAGGAGAAATCCCCTCACTTTCCTTCTTTGTCCCTAGAAACAAGGACTGGCACAGTAAAACACACTGACACTCTCCCTACCTATCCTTCTCTTTCCCTAAACTAAAGGAATCCAGGTTAAGCAAGAAAAAAATAAATGTCACTGTCCCTGCCTATGCTTGTCTTTCCCTGCTCCGGAACACACTACACTAGGCCGCCGTGCTGGCGGCCTTTTATAGTGTGGGGCGTGTACTAAACACCCTCAGCAATAATTGGCCACAGGCATCCTGCCTGTGGCCAATCATTGCTCTCCTCGCTGCCGGCGCTGTGATTGGCCAAGCATGCGGGGTCACAGTGCATGCTTGGCCAATCACAGCGCCTGGATGACACTGCGATGGCGTAGTGCATTGTGGGCCGTTCGCGTCACTCGAATTTGGCGCGAACGGCCCAAATCGTTCGATCTTCGTCGAACGATCGAACAGCCGATGTTCGAGTCGAACGTATGTTCGACTCGAACACGAAGCTCATCCCTACTAGTGATATAAAGATCTATATAGAAGAATCAGGACCTCCTTCCTCCTGCAGGTGACCCCTCTAGTGATATAAAGATCTATATAGAGGAATCAGGACCCCCTTCCTCCTGCTGGTGACCCCTCTAGTGATATAAAGATCTATATAGAAGAATCAGGACCTCCTTCCTCCTGCTGGTGACCCCTCTAGTGATATAAAGATCTATATAGAGGAATCAGGACCTCCTTTCCCCTGATGAAGACCCCTCTAGTGATATAAAGATCTATATAGAGGAATCAGGACCTCCTTCCTCCTGCTGGTGATCCCTCTAGTGATATAAAGATCTATATAGAGGAATCAGGACCTCCTTCCTCCTGCTGGTGACCCCTCTAGTGATATAAAGATCTATATAGAGGAATCAGGACCTCCTTCCTCCTGATGAAGACCCTCTAGTGATATAAAGATCTATATAGAGGAATCAGGACCTCCTTCCTCCTGCTGGTGACCCCTCTAGTGATATAAAGATCTATATAGAGGAATCAGGACCTCCTTCCTCCTGCTGGTGACCCCTCTAGTGATATAAAGATCTATATAGAGGAATCAGGACCTCCTTCCTCCTGATGAAGACCCCTCTAGTGATATAAAGATCTATATAGAGGAATCAGGACCTCCTTCCTCCTGCTGGTGACCCCTCTAGTGATATAAAGATCTATATAGAGGAATCAGGACCTCCTTCCTCCTGCTGGTGACCCCTCTAGTGATATAAAGATCTATATAGAGGAATCAGGACCTCCTTCCCCCTGATGAAGACCCCTCTAGTGATATAAAGATCTATATAGAGGAATCAGGACCTCCTTCCTCCTGCTGGTGACCCCTCTAGTGATATAAAGATCTATATAGAGGAATCAGGACCTCCTTCCTCCTGCTGGTGAGTCCTCTAATGATATAAAGATCTATATAGAGGAATCAGGACCTCCTTCCTCCTGCTGGTGATCCCTCTAGTGATATAAAGATCTATATAGAGGGATCAGGACCCCCTTCCTCCTGCTGATGACCCCTCTAGTGATATAAAGATCTATATAGAGGAATCAGGACCTCCTTCCCCCCTGCTGGTGACCCCTCTAGTGATATACAGATCTATATAGAGGAATCAGGACCTCCTTCCTCCTGATGAAGACCCCTCTAGTGATATAAAGATCTATATAGAGGAATCAGGACCTCCCTCCTCCTGCTGGTGACCCCTCTAGTGATATAAAGATCTATATAGAGGAATCAGGACCTCCTTCCTCCTGATGAAGACCCCTCTAGTGATATAAAGATCTATATAGAGGAATCAGGACCTCCTTCCTCCTGCTGGTGACCCCTCTAGTGATATAAAGATCTATATAGAGGAATCAGGACCTCCTTCCTCCTGCTGGTGACCCCTCTAGTGATATAAAGATCTATATAGAGGAATCAGGACCTCCTTCCCCCTGATGAAGACCCCTCTAGTGATATAAAGATCTATATAGAGGAATCAGGACCTCCTTCCTCCTGCTGGTGACCCCTCTAGTGATATAAAGATCTATATAGAGGAATCAGGACCTCCTTCCTCCTGCTGGTGAGTCCTCTAGTGATATAAAGATCTATATAGAGGAATCAGGACCTCCTTCCTCCTGCTGGTGATCCCTCTAGTGATATAAAGATCTATATAGAGGGATCAGGACCCCCTTCCTCCTGCTGATGACCCCTCTAGTGATATAAAGATCTATATAGAGGAATCAGGACCTCCTTCCCCCCTGCTGGTGACCCCTCTAGTGATATACAGATCTATATAGAGGAATCAGGACCTCCTTCCTCCTGATGAAGACCCCTCTAGTGATATAAAGATCTATATAGAGGAATCAGGACCTCCCTCCTCCTGCTGGTGACCCCTCTAGTGATATAAAGATCTATATAGAGGAATCAGGACCTCCTTCCTCCTGATGAAGACCCCTCTAGTGATATAAAGATCTATATAGAGGAATCAGGACCTCCTTCCCCCTGCTGGTGACCCCTCTAGTGATATAAAGATTGCTTCTGGACCCCATTACATTACACAGCACCCTGCACCTCTGGACCCCTTCTCATTACACAGCACCCTGGACCCCTTTACATTACATAACACCGCACCTCTGGACCCTTTTACATTACACAGCACCCTGCACCTCTGGGCCCCTTTACATTACACAGCACTTGCACCTCTGGACTCCTTTACATTACACAGCACCCTGCACCTCTGGACCCCTTTACATTACACAGCACCCTGCACCTCTGGACCCCTTTACATTACACAGCACCTTGCACCTCTGGACCCTTTTACATTACACAGCACCCTGCACCTCTGGACCCCTTTACATTACATAGCACCGCACCTCTGGACCCCTTTACATTACACAGCACCCTGCACCTCTGGACCCCTTTACATTACACAGCCCCCCACAGTTTGTTACACAGACACCCCCTAATGGTTCTGGACCCCCTGCATGTTACACAGACCTCCCTACAGTACAGACTCCCCTCCCTATAGTACAGACCCCCTCCCTACAGTACAGACCCCCCTACATTACAGACCCCCCTACATTACAGACCCCCTCTACAATACAGACCCCCTCCCTACAGTACAGACCCCAACCCTACATTACAGACCCACTCCCTACAGTACAGACCCCCCCTACATTACAGATACCCTCCCTACAATACAGACCCCTCCTACAATACAGAACCCCCACCAATACAGAACCCCCCTACAATACAGAACCCCCCTACAATACAGACCCCCCTACAATACAGACCCCCCTAAAATACAGAACCCCCTACATTTCAGACCCCCCTACAATACAGAACTGCCTACATTACACCACCCTACAATACAGAACCCCCTACATTTCAGACCACCCCTACAATACAGACCCCCCCTACATTTCAGACCACCCCTACAATACAGAACCCCCCCCTACATTTCAGACCACCCCTTCAGACCCATAATGTACCTCAGATCAGCGAAGGATTGCATGTCGGGTCCCCTCCCTCTGTGTGGACATAAAGGAGGAGGGGGAGGCAGCTTCACTCTGCTCGGCCCGAGGCCTGCTCGGAGTCAGCTTCACTCTGCTCGCCCCGAGCCCTGGCCTCGGTGGCCTTTTGGGGAGTCCGCCCCTGGACGTGACATGCGGGCCGTCATGGGCCGGCGGTGGCCCGCGGGCCGTCGCGGCCCACCGGGCATATGCCCGGTATGCCCTATGGCCAGTCTGGGCCTGGAGAGGAATCAGGACCTCCTTCCTCCTGCTGGTGACCCCTCTAGTGATATAAAGATCTATATAGAGGAATCAGGACCTCCTTCCTCCTGCTGGTGACCCCTCTAGTGATATAAAGATCTATATAGAGAAATCAGGACCCCCTTCCTCCTGCAGTGCATTGCTGGCTGATGATTGGCCAAGCATGCTCTATGACCCGCATGCTTTGGCCAATCACAGCACGGAAAAAACGGAGAGCCTAACCCTAAATTTTTCACTCTTTGTTATATTGCAGCCATTTGCTAAAATCGTTGAAGTTCATTTTTTCCTCATTAATGTACACACAGCCCCCCATAATGTATACACGGCCCCCCATATTGACAGAAAAACACAGAATTGGTGACATTTTTGCAGATTTATTAAAAAAGAAAAACTGAAATATCACATGGTCCTAAGTATTCAGACCCTTTGCTGTGACACTCATATATATAACTCAGGTGCTGTCCATTTCTTCTGATCATCCTTGAGATAGTTCTACACCTTCATTGGGGTCCAGCTGTGTTTGATTCTACTGATTGGACTTGATTAGGAAAGCCACACACCTGTCTATAGAAGACCTTACAGCTCACAGTGCATGTCAGAGCAAATGAGAATCATGAGGTCAAAGGAACTGTCTGAAGAGCTCAGAGACAGAATTGTGGCAAGGCACAGATCTGGCCAAGGTTGCTGCACTTAAGGTTCCTAAGAGCACAGTGGCCTCTATAATCCTTAAATGGAAGACGTTTGGGACGACCAGAACCCTTCCTAGTGCTGGCCGTCCGGCCAAACTGAGCTATCGGGGGAGAAGAGCCTTGGTGAGAGAGGTAAAGAAGAACCCAAAGATCACTGTGGCTGAGCTCCAGAGATGCAGTCAGGAGAAAGTTGTAGAAAGTCAACCATCACTGCAGCCCTCCACCAGTCGGGGCTTTATGGCAGAGGGGCCCGACGGAAGCCTCTCCTCAGTGCAAGACACATGAAAGCCACATGGAGTTTGCTAAAAAAAACACCTGAAGGACTCCAAGATGGTGAGAAATAAGATTCTCTGGTCTGATGAGACCAAGATAGAACTTTTTGGCCTTAATTCTAAGCGGTATGTGTGGAGAAAACCAGGCACTGCTCATCACCTGTCCAATACAGTCCCAACAGTGAAGCATGGTGGTGGCAGCATCATGCTGTGGGGGTGTTTCTCAGCTGCAGGGACAGGACGACTGGTTGCAATCGAGGGAAAGATGAACGCGGCCAAGTACAGGGATATCCTAGAGGAAAACCTTCTCCAGAGTGCTCAGGACCTCAGACTGGGCCGAAGGTTTACCTCCCAACAAGACAATGACCCTAAGCACACAGCTAAAATAACGAAGGAGCGGCTTCACAACAACTCCGTGACTGTTCCTGATTGGCCCAGCCAGAGCCCCGACTTACACCCAATTGAGCCTCTCTGGAGAGACCTAAAAATGGCCGTCCACCAACGTTTACCATCCAACCTGACAGAACTGGAGAGGATCTGCAAGGAGGAATGGCAGAGGATCCCCAAATCCAGGTGTGAGAAACTTGTTGTATCTTTCCCAAAAAGACTCATCTAAAGGGTGCAAATACTAAATACTGAGCAAAGGGTCTGAATACTTAGGAGCATGTGAGATTTCCATTTTTCTTTTTTAATAAATCTGCAAAAATGTCACCAATTCTGTGTTTTTCTGTCACTATGGGGTGCTGTGTGTACATTATGGGGGGCTGTGTGTACATTATGGGGTGCTGTGTGTACATTATGGGGAGCTGTGTGTACATTATGGGGGGCTGTGTGTACATTATGGGGGGCTGTGTGTACATTATGGGGGGCTGTGTGTACATTATGGGGAGCTGTGTGTACATTATGGGGGGCTGTGTGGACATTATGGGGGGCTGTGTGGACATTATGGGGGGCTGTGTGGACATTATGGGGTGCTGTGTGTACATTATGGGGTGCTGTGTGGACATTATGGGGTGCTGTGTGTACATTATGGGGGGCTGTGTGTACATTATGGGGTGCTGTGTGTACATTATGGGGGGCTGTGTGTACATTATGGGGGGCTGTGTGTACACTATGGGGCGCTGTGTGTACATTAATGAGGGAAAAATGAACTTAAATGATTTTAGCAAATGGCTGCAATATAACAAAGAGTGAGAAATTTAAGGGGGTCTGAATACTTTCCGTACCAACTGTATATACATCATAGCTTTGTGCAGCTACATCTCACTGCAGTCCATTACTATGTCTGGAAGGCCAACAAGGAGAGGCAGACAGTCACAAGCCAATAAAAGAGGGCAAGCAGACTCTGTGTCTAGAGGCAACAGTTTTGCTGGTCGTGGACACGGTGCATCCTCATCAGCACATGGCCGTGGGACACACTTGTCCTTTTTTTCGGCAGCTGGCCATGTTGAGCCGCAACATGCCGAAGACTTGGTAGAGTGGATGACCAAGCCGTCCTCCTCCTCCTCATCCTCTCTCACCCAGGCTCAGGGTACTTTGTCTGGCAAAGCAGCTGCCAATGCAGCCTCTTCCCTCGGCTCAATGGCATCAGTCACTCCTTCCCTAGCCCCACCATGTCCTCCTGAGGAGTCCCCTGAACTGTTTGACCACAGTGTTGGATACATGCTCCAGGAAGATGCCCAGCGTTTTGAAGGCTCCGATGATGGTACCCATCTAGAGGAAGGCAGTAACGTGAGCCCAGAGAGAGGGGGTGCCCAATAAGGACAACAATCTGGCAGTCATGTTCCCCCAGCTGCAGCATACTGCCAGATTTGCTCCAGTGATGAGGAGGGAGGGGATGATGAGGTCACTGACTCCGCATGGGTGCCTGATAGGAGAGAGGAGGAGGAGGAGGATGAGGCGGAGGCACATCTCCAACGAGGCAGGATGCCCTCCAGGGGCCAGCTTAAGGGCAGCACACCGACTGCATCACACCGCAGAGCTCCGCATGTGCAGGGCTCTGCTGTCTCTGCGCGTTATTCCAAAAGTTCTTTGGTGTGGGTCTTTTTTCAGACGTGTGCAGCAGATTGCAGCGCTGCTATTTGCAACATATGTCTCAGGTGGATCTCGCGTGGCTAAAACATCACCGGCTTGGGCACCACATGCTTGATCAGACATATGTCGACCTGCCATGCAGTCTGTTGGCAAGCACACCTAAAAGACCCACACCAAAGAACAAGGCGGACCTCTCCTTGCTCCTCATCAGCTGGGATCTCCAACCCCACTATACCTTCAGTCCTCTCTGAAACCTGCACTGAGAGGAATGAAGGTGTAGAATTAGGTGTGTCACAGCCAAGTACTTGCGGGCAATCTGCTATCGGTACACCGACATCAGATTGCACCAGGCAAATTTCCCTGCCCCAGCACCGCCGAAAGAAGTTCGCTCCCAGCCATCCACATGCCCAGCGATTGAATGCTAGCTTGGCTAAATTGCTAGCACTTCAACTGCTGCCTTTTCAGTTAGTAGACTTGGCCCCCTTCCGTGAATGTGCGGTTCCTCAGTGGCAGGTTCCCAAACACCACTTTTTCTCACGGAAGGCGATTCCGGCTCTCTACCGGCATGTGGAAGGCAATGTCTTGGCCTCGCTTGACAGGGCAGTCAGCGGTAAGGTGCATATTCAGCTGACTCATGGTCCAGTAGGCATGGTCAGGGACGTTACCTATCTTTCACGGCGCATTGGGTGAGTCTGCTGGCAGCTGGGAAGGATGCAGGACAAGGTGCAGTAGTGTTGGAGGTTGTTCCGCCACCACACCTCCAAAATGCTACTAGTGGTGATTCTGACACACCTCTTTCCTCCACCCCCTCCTCTTCTTCATCCTCCATGGCCTCTTCCTGTGCTTTGTCCTCGGAACCAGCGGTGCTCCGTAGGCGTTCAAGGGGCTACGCAAGTACGCAGGCAAAAAGATGCCATGCGGTGCTTGAGCTGGTGTGCTTGGGGGACAGGAGCCACACTGGGGCAGAGATTCTGTCAGCTCTGCAGGCTCAGAGGTGGTTGACGCCACGCCAGCTTAAGCCAGGAATGGTGGTTTGCGACAATGGCACCAACCTCCTCTCCGCCCTCTGACAGGGACAACTGACCCATGTGCCCTGTTTGGCTCACGTCCTTAACTTGGTGGTGCAGTGGTTCTTGGGCAGGTACCCGGGCTTACAGGAGGTCCTGAGGCAGGCCAGGAAACTCTGTGTGCATTTCCGCCAGTCATATAATGCCAGTGCTCGGCTGGCTGACCTCCAAAAGGAATACAACCTGCCCAAGAACCGCCTAATCTGTGACATGCCCACCAGGTGGAACTCAACGTTGGCCATGCTGCAGCGGCTGCACGCGCAGCAGAGGGCCATAAATAAGTATCTGTTGCAATATGGCACCAGGAGAGGGTCAGGGGAGCTTGGTTTTTTTCCCCATGACAGTGGGCCATGATCAGGGATGCATGCACTGTCCTGGCACCATTTGAGGAGGCCACGAGGATGGTGAGCAGTGACAGTGCATGCATCAGTGACACTGTACCTCTTGTCCAACTGTTGGAGCACACGCTGCGTGGAATAATGGACAGGGCACTTGAGGCAGAACAGAGGGAGGAAGAGGAGGACTTCCTTACCTCTCAAGGCCCCCTTTATCCAGACAGTGTTCCTGCTGGCCCGCCTATCACACAGGAAGAGGACTAGGAGGAGGAGGATTATGTCAGCATGGAGATGGAGCCTAGCACTCAGCATCAGCAGCAGTCTTCAAGGGATCAATTACAGTCCCAAGAAACCCATGAACTTGTACGTGGCTGGGAGGAGGTGGCTGCGGATCATGTCGTCCTGAGTGACCCAGAGGACCTCGGACCGAATGCCTCAGCAAACCTACGCTGCATGGCCTCCCTGATCCTGCAAAGCCTGCGGAAGGATCCTCGTATTCTTCGGATCAAGGAGAGGGATCCTTACTGTCTGGCAACACTCCTTGATCCACGTTACAAGGGTAAGGTTGCGGACCTTATCTTGCCGTCGCAGAGGGAGCAGAGGATGAGACAACTCCGGGAGGCCTTGCAGAAAGGTCTGTGCAACGCGTTCCCAGAGACTGGAAGGTTACAATCTCCTGGTCCTGGACAACATGTTGCTGAGGCTTCAGTCAGTCAAAGAAGGAGCGGTGGCGAAGGTGGCCGTCTGACCGATGCGTTCAGACAATTTTTTAGTCCGCAGCCCCAAGGTATGATCAGTTCCAGCAACCATCGCCAGCGTCTGATAAACATGGTGCAGGAATACCTAGGGGCAAGGTCAGACTTGGACACCTTTCCCACCGAAAATCCTCTGGGTTACTGGGTTTTGAGGATGGATCACTGGCCAGAGCTTGCACAGTATGCAATTGAGCTACTGGCCTGTCCTGCATCCAGCGTTCTTTCGGAACGCACATTCAGTGCTGCTGGAGGCTTTGTAACCGATCACAGGGTGCGCCTGTCCACCGAATCGGTCGATCGGCTGACCTTCATAAAAATGAATCAGTCTTGGATCACCACCAGCCACCAAGCACCTGATGCTGTTTTTTTGAAATGTCAGATCCCTTCAAGACTGCCTATGCTGATGCTGAGTGACTATCATCTTCCACCTCAATGATCATGCTGATAGCTTGTAAGAACATTTTTGGTTCTGGGCACCGCCACCAGTGGCTAAGGCCCAATTTTTCAGCCCCTGTTTAACAGGGGTGTGTAATTAAAATTTTTGATGCAATACTTTGCAGCAGGGCTCATTCCTGCGCTCAACTAGAGTATCTGTGAGGGGTTGCAGTGTTGTGGCACCAGTGCCTAAGGCACAATTTTTCTTCCCCTGTTCAACAGGGACATGTAATTACAATTCTTGATCTAATATTTCACAACAGGGCCCATTTCTGTGCCCACCAAGAGTAACTGTGAGGACTTACAGTGTTGTGGCAACACCACCACCACCAAAGGCCCAGTTTTTCTGCCCCTGTTCAACAGGTGCATGTACCGTATATACTCGAGTATAAGCCGAGTTTTTCAGCACATTTTTTTGTGCTGAAAATGCTCCCCTCGGCTTATAATCGAGTCACCTTATTGCGCCTAATCTCTCGGAATTTGGGGACGCGGTACCGGCCGGCCGTAGGTCCCCTGGACCCCAATCTTGGCACACATGTATCTTTACTCTTTCTCTACAAGTGTGCAAAGTTTGTTGCCCGGGAGACTTTTCAAACCTGGGAACCCCTTCCATAGACTCCCATGTAAAACGGTAATTTCTTCTGTGATTTTGGGGACCCGGTACTAGCTGGTCGTAGGTCACCTGGACCTGAAACTTGGCATACATGTAGCCCCATTTCTCCTCTATAAGTGTGCAAAGATTTTTGTCTGGGGGACCTACATCCGGGGAGCACCAATTTTTTAAAGCCGAGCACCCCTTCCATAGACTCCCATGTTAAACGTCAGTCATGAACACAGTGAGGCATGGGCACAGTGAGGCAAAGTGAGGCATGCAGATGGATACCCTAGGCTTATACTCGAGTCAATACGTTTTCAAAGTTTTTGGTGGTAAAATTAGGTGCCTCGGCTTATATTCGGGTCGAGTATATAGGGCAATTACAATTCTTGATCTAATAATTCACAGCAGGGCCCATTCCTGCGCCCACCAAGAGTAACTGTGAGGGCTCACAGTGTTGTGGCAACACCACCACCACCACCACCACCAAAGGCCCAATTTTTCCTACCACTGTTCAACAGGGGCATGTAATTACAATTCCTGATCTAATATTTCACAGGAGGGCCCATTCATGCGCCCACCAAGAGTAACTGTGAGGGCTCACAGTGTTGTGGCAACACCAACACCTAAGGGCCAAATTTCAGCAGAGTATATACGGCAGGCCCCTACTTTCAAACATCCAACTTACAAACGACTCCTACTTGCAAACGGAAGGATACAACAGGAAGTGAGAGGAAATCTACCCCTAGGAAGGCAAATTCTCTCCTGTAAGAGTTAATATGGGAGAAAGGTGTCTCCTCTCTACTGATGCTTTATCACCAATCCTTGTTTCAATAAAAACCCCAAATTTTCAAAAAACATTTGTCATTAGGACGGAAAGTGAGGTGAACTGTTCTGAACAGGGGCACAGACAGCAAAACAAATGTTACAGGGGTGATAACCCTTACCTATGTTTTCCAAAAAGCTTAAAGCGGAGCTCCCCTGAAAAAAAAATATTAAAAGCCAGAAGCTACAAATACGCTGCTGACTTTTTATATTAGGACACTAAAGCCCTGTACACACGATCGGATTTCCTATGGATGAAGCTGACTTCCATCAGTCTTGCCTACACACCATCAGTCAAAAAACCGATCATCCCAAACGCTTCTGAGCATGCGTCGACTTGATTCTGAGCATGCGTGGGTTTTTTATCCGATTGAGTTCCCCACAGACGATCGGAATTTGCTATCGTTTTTTTTTCCATCAGATAAATTTAAAACATGTTCTATTTTTTAACACCGATGGAAAAAAGACCGATGGGTCCCATACACGATCGGTTTGTCCGATGAAAAAAGTCCATCGCACTGTTTTCATCGGTTAAACCCATCGTGTGCACACGGCTTTACCTGTCCTGGAGTCCAGCAACGTCGGCAGCAGAAGATGAGCAATCGCTTGTCACTCTGCTGCCCCCCCCACCATCCTCGGTGAGGGAACCAGGAAGTGAAGCCTTGCGGCTTCACTGCCCGGTTCCCAACGGCGCATGCGCGAGACGCGCTGCGCCGTTCTCACTGGTCACTGTTGTGTTCTGGGAGCCGAGAGTCTAGCCCTAACACACAACGGGTATTCTGCGGTAAGTGACGTACTACCCGCAGAATACCCGCAGAGAGGACTCCCGGAAGTGGGTGCAAAAATCTTAGACAGGTATCTGCACCCCCCTCCCCCCTGAAAGGTGCCAAATATGACACTGGAGGGGGGGGAGGGTTCCGATGAGCGGAGGTTCCACTTTAGGGTGGAGCTCCGCTTTAAAACTGATTTTTTGGCTGGAGCTACACTTTAAAAATGTGCCTGTTCAAAATTACAAACAGATTCTACGTAACAACAAACCTACAGTCCCTGTCTTGTTTGCACCGCCTGTATACGGCTGTTCAGAGTATATAGGGCCTAGGGGACCCACGCTTTTCCTTTTTTTAATTTGGGTGCGGGGTTCCCCTTAATATCCTTAGTGGGCTGGAGCGGGGGGGGGGGGGGGGGTACCCATTCCATTTTTCTTAATGATTTTCATCCATATTACCGGGACCAGACATTACATTAAAGCCGCAAGCAGTTTTAAATGACTTTTTTTTCCTTTAGAAATGTCATTTTGTGCAGGGACAGTTCTAAACACGGGAAACACGTGCCACTTCACAGACATACTATACACACCCCCCAGGTACGATATTTAAAGGAAAATTTCACTTTTATTATAAATAGATTTTATGTGTTTCTAATTATGCTTAGATGAATTATCTCCCCTTTACACACCCTTGAGGAAGGAGTTGAACCCCCGAAACGCGTTGGGTGTAGGGAGTTTCCCGCATGTATTTCTCAGCATGGTGACACCTGCTAAAATTGTTCAGTCACAATCAATATTTCATTCTAATATGTGTAAATTTTTTTTAATGTTTAATTATGAATAAAATCTTTTTTCTACTTTAAATACTCTGTATACTGAATATTACTACAATTTGGTGCCTTAAAAGTCAACTTAGGGGATTCTTCTCTCTTTCTTGAATACTGGATGTGGCACAGCATATATTTGCCATTCGCTCTCTTTTTCTCGAAAAAGAAATGTGCATGTGCAAGAAAAGAAGATTCCCAGACACAAATTCTTTTCGGTAGGAACAGGAGGTGAAATTGAAGGTTTGGTTGGTCGAATTTCGAAATCAATGGTGGCGCCATCGGATCACAAAATGCACAAATTGTCTGATTTTCAAAAGAAAATTCTTTCGAAATTCGACCTGAAGGGCCTGATATGGAATTTGGGGGGACCCCCACGCATTTTTTTTTTTATTATTTTGGTTCAGGGTTTGGTGCCGTTTTTTTCAATGACCTTTTATCTGTATTGCCGGGACACAACAATTCATTAAAGCCGCGAGTAGTTTTAAATGACTTTTTTTCCTTTAGTAATGTAATTTTGTGCAGGGACAGTTCTAAGCACGGGAAACAAGCGCTACTTTACAGGCATACTTTACACACCCCCCAGGTACGATGATTAAAGGAATATTTCACTTTTATTGTTTCACTTTAAGCATTATTAAAATCACTGCTCCCAAAAAAACAGCAGTTTTTAAAACTTTTTTTTGCATTGATACATGTCCCCTGGTGCAGGACCCGGGTCCCCAAACACTCCCCTGGGGCTGGACCCGGGTCCCCAAACACTCCCCTGGGGCAGGACCCGGGTCCCCAAACACTCCCCTGGGGCAGGACCCGGGTCCCCAAACACTCCCCTGGGGCAGGACCCAGATCCCCAAACACTCCCCTGGGGCAGGACCCGGGTCCCCAAACACTCCCCTGGTGCAGGACCCGGGTCCCCAAACACTCCCCTGGGGCTGGACCCGGGTCCCCAAACACTCCCCTGGGGCAGGACCCGGGTCCCCAAACACTCCCCTGGGGCAGGACCCAGGTCCCCAAACACTCCCCTGGGGCAGGACCCGGGTCCCCAAACACTCCCCTGGTGCAGGACCCGGGTCCCCAAACACTCCCCTGGGGCAGGACCCGGGTCCCCAAACACTCCCCTGGGGAAGGACCCGGTTCCCCAAACACTCCCCTGGGGCAGGACCCAGGTCCCCAAACACTCCCCTGGGGCAAGACCTGGGTCCCCAAACACTCCCCTGGGGCAGGACCCGGGTCCCCAAACACTCCCCTGGGGCAGGACCCGGGTCCCCAAACACTCCCCTGGGGCAGGACCCGGGTCCACAAACACTCTCCTGGGGCAGGACCTGGGTCCCCAAACACTCCCCTGGGGCAGGACCCGGGTCCCCAAACACTCCCCTGGGGCAGGACCCGGGTCCCCAAACACTCCCCTGGGGCAGGACCCGGGTCCCCAAACCCTTTTTATGACAATAACTTGCATATTAGCCTTTATAATTAGCACTTTTGATTTCGAACGTTCGCGTTCCATAGACTTTAATAGGCTTCTAAAGTTTGCGCAAACTTTCGGTCCGTTCGCAGGTTCTGGTGCAAACTGGTGCAAACTGAACCGGGGGGTGTTCGGCTCATCCCTAATCGGAAGCAGTGATCAGTGTCGTGTCACAGTAAGCCACGCCCCCTAACAGTCAGAATCACTTCCTAGGACACACTTAACCTCTTCAGCGCCCCCAACAGGTTAACCCTTTCACTGCCAGTGTCATTTTTACAGCAATCAGTGTATTTTTATAGCACTGATCGCTGTAATAATGACAATGGTCCCAAAATGGTGTCAAAAGTGTCCGATGTGTCCGCCGTAATGTTGCAGTCACGATAAAAATCACAGATCGTCGCCATTACTAGTAAAAAAAAATGTATTAATAAAAATGCCATAACTATATCCCCTATTTTGTAGACGCTATAACTTTTGCGCAAACCAATCAATAAACGCTTATTGTGATTTTTTTAACCAAAAATATGTAGAAGAATACGTATCGGACTAAACTGAGGGAAAAATTCGTTTTTTTATATATTTTTTGGGGATATTTATTATAGTAAAAAGTAATAAATATTGCATTTTTTTCAAAATTGTCGCTCTATTTTTGTTTATAGTGCAAAAAATAAAAACCGCAGAGGTGATCAAATACCACCAAAAGAAAGATCTATTTATGGGGAAAAAAGGACGTCAATTTTGTTTGGGAGCCACGTCACACGACCGCGCAATTGTCAGTTAAAGCGACGCAGTGCCGAATCGCAAAAAGTGCTCTGGTCTTTGGCCAGCCAAATGGTCCGGGGCTGAAGTGGTTAAAGTTCATGTGCGTGTAAAGGCAGGCGTCCCAATACTTTTGGTAATATATATGTAGCGGGGTCTCCTTTAAGACTCCCGGGACTGCATTTCTCAGAGTCTCGTTTGGCACCCAGGGTGCAATGTTGCCACTGCAGAGACTTGTGGGAGGGAGATAAAAGGAGGAGGGGTGGAGAGCTCGGCCTCTTTTGGACACCACTCGGCTGCTGACTGGTCTTCCTGTTCGGATCTGCTGGAGTGCAAGGCCTGAAGCCTGGGGCCTTGCGCAACTTCCGAAGAGCCTTCCACCCCACTGCGGAGACTGGGTGGCATCTGACTTGTCGAGTGAGGACATCAGTTGGATCCGGGACCCGATCATTGCAGACGTTGTGTGCGGAGACACAGCAGGTGGAAGTCCCGGACTGGGATCGCGTCCGGAGTGGTGAGCGAGCACTTGCTCAATCCAATAGACTGTACCGTGTTTAGACCTATAGACTGCCTTGGCCCACCGATCATTTGTTTGTTGTTCCACTGGAGACCAGTAGCAGGACAGAGTTAAAGGGTCTCCAGTATAGTGTTCCTTGTGACTGCCTACTTTGTGGATTACAAATACTGTTTCATCAAGTGCACCACCGAAAGTTTGCATGCGAAGAAACCCTTTATGAAAAGACTGAGATTTATTCTGTTTCAGGCCTGACCAGGGAGGGGAGATAGACTATTGTTTTAGTGCGCCACAGGGTGCGTACACCATAATAGCTGCGCGTGGTGGATTACCGCGCTGCGCCATTAGTGTATGCTATATCTATTGCTGCAGGGCTCTGTAAGCAAGTTACCTGTTATGTTTTAATCTGTGCCTTTTAAACTAAAGTAAAACCGTTATACTTTGCCACTGGTTATCACTGTGTTATCATTAGACATAGTGCTTATATCTCCAGAGAAGTCGGGGTGTATAATCCGGTACAGATTGTAATAGATACCATCCCTAGACTAACTGTGCCAAAGAAGGAGACTAGACAAGGTTTCCGGGGTTTGGTGGAGCTGTACTCAGGGCCCGAAATCAAACCAGCGGCTCTCTTAACTGGGGGGAGCGCTACACTTATATATATATATACAAATCCAATTGGGGTTCTTGAACACGGATACATAAAAACGCCTCTCTCCTTTTTTTTGTTTTCTTGCATGTGATTGGGTATTCTTTGTAAAGTGACGCATTTCCTAAGCTCTGGAGCACACATCTGAGGTATCACCATATAAGATCCCGAGCAATAATTCTAGCGCCAGACCTACCTCTGTAAGTCTAAAGTGGTGACCTGTAAAGACTTGCAAAGTGTGGCCTATGGATAGTAAAATGCACATTGTTTGTCGCCATTGCATGGACGTGCGCAATTTTAAAGCGACATGTTTGGTATCTATTTACTCGCTGTAACATCATCTTTTATTTTATTTTTTAAACAAATGGGTTATGTTTTGTGTTATTTTGCATTAACATTCATAGAAGTGTATTTTTCTCAAAAAATTGCATTTGAAAAACCGCTGCGCAAATACCGCTGGGCAGGGGTGCCCAACCAGTGGCCCGCGGAGCCCTCTGATGTGGCCCGCGACCTCCTGCTCTGGGATGGCGGGTTGGCAAGCCCAGATCACGGATTGCCGATCTGCCATCCCAGAGCAGGAGTTTTGTTAATGAAGCCAGCGGTGGCACAAGCAAGCGGCTGCGTAGCAGAGACACATAGGCTGATGCTTCCTGTATAGCACTGGCTCCTGTCATAGGCGGAGTGATGCCAAATGCACTTTGCCTGGCGCCACAACACCCGGTGATACCCGAATGGTGATACCTGAATGGTGATACCCGAATGGTGATACCTGAATGGTGATACCCGAATGGTGATACCTGAATGGTGATACCCGAATGGTGATACCTGAATGGTGATACCCGAATGGTGATACCCGAATGGTGATACCCAAATGGTGATACCTGAATGGTGATACCTGAATGGTGATACCCGAATGGTGATACCTGAATGGTGATACCCGAATGGTGATACCCAAATGGTGATACCTGAATGGTGATACCTGAATGGTGATACCCGAATGGTGATACCCAAATGGTGATACCCGAATGGTGATACCCGAATGGTGATACCTGAATGGTGATACCCGAATGGTGATACCCAAATGGTGATACCCGAATGGTGATACCCGAATGGTGATACCCGAATGGTGATACCTGAATGGTGATACCCGAATGGTGATACCCAAATGGTGATACCCGAATGGTGATACCCGAATGGTGATACCTGAATGGTGATACCTGAATGGTGATACCCAAATGGTGATACCCGAATGGTGATACCTGAATGGTGATACCCGAATGGTGATACCTGAATGGTGATACCCGAATGGTGATACCCAAATGGTGATACCCGAATGGTGATACCCGAATGGTGATACCTGAATGGTGATACCTGAATGGTGATACCCGAATGGTGATACCCGAATGGTGATACCTGAATGGTGATACCCGAATGGTGATACCCGAATGGTGATACCTGAATGGTGATACCCGAATGGTGATACCTGAATGGTGATACCCGAATGGTGATATCCGAATGGTGATACCTGAATGGTGATACCTGAATAATGATACCCGAATGGTGATACCTGAATGGTGATACCCGAATGGTGATACCTGAATGGTGATACCCGAATGGTGATACCCGAATGGTGATACCTGAATGGTGATACCTGAATGGTGATACCCGAATGGTGATACCTGAATGGTGATACCTGAATGGTGATACCCGAATGGTGATACCTGAATGGTGATACCTGAATAATGATACCCGAATGGTGATACCTGAATGGTGATACCTGAATGGTGATACCCGAATGGTGACCCGAATGGTGATACCTGAATGGTGATACCTGAATGGTGATACCCGAATGGTGATACCTGAATGGTGATACCCGAATGGTGATACCTGAATGGTGATACCTGAATGGTGATACCCGAATGGTGATACCTGAATGGTGATACCTGAATGGTGACCCGAATGGTGATACCTGAATGGTGATACCTGAATGGTGATACCTGAATGGTGATACCCGAATGGTGATACCTGAATGGTGATACCCGAATGGTGATACCCGAATGGTGATACCCGAATGGTGATGCCTGAATGGTGATACCCGAATGGTGATACCTGAATGGTGATACCCGAATGGTGATACCTGAATGGTGATACCCGAATGGTGATACCTGAATGGTGATACCTGAATGGTGATACCCGAATGGTGATACCTGAATGGTGATACCCGAATGGTGATACCCGAATGGTAATACCTGAATGGTGATACCCGAATGGTGATACCTGAATGGTGAAACCTGAATGGTGATACCTGAATGGTGATACCCGAATGGTGATACCTGAATGGTGATACCCGAATGGTGATACCCGAATGGTGATACCTGAATGGTGATACCTGAATGGTGATACCCGAATGGTGATACCTGAATGGTGATACCTGAATGGTGATACCCGAATGGTGATACCTGAATGGTGATACCTGAATAATGATACCCGAATGGTGATACCTGAATGGTGATACCTGAATGGTGATACCCGAATGGTGACCCGAATGGTGATACCTGAATGGTGATACCTGAATGGTGATACCCGAATGGTGATACCTGAATGGTGATACCCGAATGGTGATACCTGAATGGTGATACCTGAATGGTGATACCCGAATGGTGATACCTGAATGGTGACCCGAATGGTGATACCTGAATGGTGATACCTGAATGGTGATACCTGAATGGTGATACCCGAATGGTGATACCTGAATGGTGATACCCGAATGGTGATACCCGAATGGTGATACCCGAATGGTGATGCCTGAATGGTGATACCCGAATGGTGATACCTGAATGGTGATACCCGAATGGTGATACCTGAATGGTGATACCCGAATGGTGATACCTGAATGGTGATACCTGAATGGTGATACCCGAATGGTGATACCTGAATGGTGATACCCGAATGGTGATACCCGAATGGTAATACCTGAATGGTGATACCCGAATGGTGATACCTGAATGGTGAAACCTGAATGGTGATACCTGAATGGTGATACCTGAATGGTGATACCTGAATGGTGATACCCGAATGGTGATGCCTGAATAGTGAAACCTGAATGGTGATACCCGAATGGTGACCTGAATGGTGATACCTGAATGGTGATACCCGAATGGTGATACCTGAATGGTGATACCCGAATGGTGATACCCGAATGGTGATACCTGAATGGTGATACCCGAATGGTGATACCTGAATGGTGATACCCGAATGGTGATACCTGAATGGTGATACCTGAATAGTGAAACCTGAATGGTGATACCCGAATGGTGATACCCGAATGGTGATACCTGAATGGTGATACCCGAATGGTGGTACCCGAATGGTGATACCTGAATGGTGATACCCGAATGGTGATACCCAAATGGTGATACCCGAATGGTGACCTGAATGGTGATACCTGAATGGTGATACCCGAATGGTGACCTGAATGGTGATACCTGAATGGTGATACCCGAATGGTGATACCCGAATGGTGATACCTGAATGGTGATACCCGAATGGAGATACCCGAATGGTGATACCTGAATGGTGATACCCGAATGGTGATACCTGAATGGTGATACCCGAATGGTGATACCCGAATGGTGATACCCGAATGGTGAAACCTGAATGGTGATACCCGAATGGTGACCTGAATGGTGATACCTGAATGGTGATACCCGAATGGTGATACCCGAATGGTGATACCCGAATGGTGATACCTGAATGGTGATACCCGAATGGTGATACCCGAATGGTGAAACCTGAATGGTGATACCCGAATGGTGATACCTTAATGGTGATACCCGAATGGTGATACCCGAATGGTGATACCTGAATGGTGAAACCTGAATGGTGATACCCGAATGGTGATACCTTAATGGTGATACCTGAATGGTGATACCCGAATGGTGAAACCTGAATGGTGATACCCGAATGGTGATACCTTAATGGTGATACCTGAATGGTGATACCCGAATGGTGATACCCGAATGGTGATACCTGAATGGTGATACCTGAATGGTGATACCCGAATGGTGATACCTGAATGGTGATACCCGAATGGTGATACCTGAATGGTGATACCCGAATGGTGATACCTGAATGGTGATACCCGAATGGTGATACCTGAATGGTGATACCCGAATGGTGACCCGAATGGTGATACCCGAATGGTGATACCTGAATGGTGATACCCGACTGGTGATACCCGAATGGTGATACCTGAATGGTGATACCCGAATGGTGATACCTGAATGGTGAAACCTGAATGGTGATACCTGAATGGTGATACCCGAATGGTGATGCCTGAATAGTGAAACCTGAATGGTGATACCCGAATGGTGACCTGAATGGTGATACCTGAATGGTGATACCCGAATGGTGATACCTGAATGGTGATACCCGAATGGTGATACCCGAATGGTGATACCTGAATGGTGATACCCGAATGGTGATACCTGAATGGTGATACCCGAATGGTGATACCTGAATGGTGATACCTGAATAGTGACACCTGAATGGTGATACCCGAATGGTGATACCCGAATGGTGATACCCGAATGGTGACCTGAATGGTGATACCTGAATGGTGATACCCGAATGGTGACCTGAATGGTGATACCTGAATGGTGATACCCGAATGGTGATACCCGAATGGTGATACCTGAATGGTGATACCCGAATGGTGATACCCGAATGGTGATACCCGAATGGTGATACCCGAATGGTGACCTGAATGGTGATACCTGAATGGTGATACCCGAATGGTGACCTGAATGGTGATACCTGAATGGTGATACCCGAATGGTGATACCCGAATGGTGATACCCGAATGGTGACCTGAATGGTGATACCTGAATGGTGATACCCGAATGGTGACCTGAATGGTGATACCTGAATGGTGATACCCGAATGGTGATACCCGAATGGTGAAACCTGAATGGTGATACCCGAATGGTGATACCTTAATGGTGATACCTGAATGGTGATACCCGAATGGTGATACCTGAATGGTGATACCTGAATGGTGATACCTGAATGGTGAAACCTGAATGGTGATACCTGAATGGTGATACCCGAATGGTGACCTGAATGGTGATACCTGAATGGTGATACCCGAATGGTGATACCTGAATGGTGATACCTGAATGGTGATACCCGAATGGTGATACCCGAATGGTGATACCCGAATGGTGATACCTGAATGGTGATACCCGAATGGTGATACCCGAATGGTGAAACCTGAATGGTGATACCCGAATGGTGATACCTTAATGGGGATACCCGAATGGTGATACCTGAATGGTGATACCCGAATGGTGAAACCTGAATGGTGATACCTGAATGGTGATACCTGAATGGTGATACCCGAATGGTGATACCTGAATGGTGAAACCTGAATGGTGATACCCGAATGGTGATACCTTAATGGTGATACCTGAATGGTGATACCTGAATGGTGATACCCGAATGGTGACCTGAATGGTGATACCTGAATGGTGATACCCGAATGGTGATACCCGAATGGTGATACCCGAATGGTGATACCTGAATGGTGATACCCGAATGGTGATACCCGAATGGTGAAACCTGAATGGTGATACCCGAATGGTGATACCTTAATGGGGATACCCGAATGGTGATACCTGAATGGTGATACCCGAATGGTGAAACCTGAATGGTGATACCTGAATGGTGATACCCGAATGGCGATACCCGAATGGTGATACCTGAATGGTGATACCCGAATGGTGATACCCGAATGGTGATACCTGAATGGTGATACCCGAATGGTGATACCTGAATGGTGATACCTGAATAGTGACACCTGAATGGTGATACCCGAATGGTGATACCCGAATGGTGATACCCGAATGGTGACCTGAATGGTGATACCTGAATGGTGATACCCGAATGGTGACCTGAATGGTGATACCCGAATGGTGATACCCGAATGGTGATACCTGAATGGTGATACCCGAATGGCGATACCTGAATGGTGATACCCGAATGGTGATACCTGAATGGTGATACCCGAATGGTGATACCTGAATGGTGATACCCGAATGGCGATACCCGAATGGTGATACCTGAATGGTGATACCCGAATGGTGATACCCGAATGGTGATACCTGAATGGTGATACCCGAATGGTGATACCTGAATGGTGATACCTGAATAGTGACACCTGAATGGTGATACCCGAATGGTGATACCCGAATGGTGATACCCGAATGGTGACCTGAATGGTGATACCTGAATGGTGATACCCGAATGGTGACCTGAATGGTGATACCTGAATGGTGATACCCGAATGGTGATACCCGAATGGTGATACCTGAATGGTGATACCCGAATGGTGATACCCGAATGGTGATACCTGAATGGTGATACCCGAATGGTGATACCCGAATGGTGATACCCGAATGGTGACCTGAATGGTGATACCTGAATGGTGATACCCGAATGGTGACCTGAATGGTGATACCCGAATGGTGATACCCGAATGGTGATACCCGAATGGTGATACCCGAATGGTGACCTGAATGGTGATACCTGAATGGTGATACCCGAATGGTGACCTGAATGGTGATACCTAAATGGTGATACCCGAATGGTGATACCCGAATGGTGAAACCTGAATGGTGATACCCGAATGGTGATACCTGAATGGTGATACCTGAATGGTGATACCCGAATGGTGATACCTGAATAGTGACACCTGAATGGTGATACCCGAATGGTGATACCCGAATGGTGATACCCGAATGGTGACCTGAATGGTGATACCTGAATGGTGATACCCGAATGGTGACCTGAATGGTGATACCTGAATGGTGATACCCGAATGGTGATACCTGAATGGTGATACCCGAATGGTGATACCCGAATGGTGATACCTGAATGGTGATACCCGAATGGTGATACCCGAATGGTGATACCCGAATGGTGACCTGAATGGTGATACCTGAATGGTGATACCCGAATGGTGACCTGAATGGTGATACCTGAATGGTGATACCCGAATGGTGATACCCGAATGGTGATACCCGAATGGTGACCTGAATGGTGATACCTGAATGGTGATACCCGAATGGTGACCTGAATGGTGATACCTGAATGGTGATACCCGAATGGTGATACCCGAATGGTGATACCTGAATGGTGATACCCGAATGGTGATACCCGAATGGTGATACCTGAATGGTGATACCCGAATGGTGATACCCGAATGGTGATACCCGAATGGTGACCTGAATGGTGATACCTGAATGGTGATACCCGAATGGTGATACCTGAATGGTGATACCCGAATGGTGATACCCGAATGGTGATACCCGAATGGTGATACCTGAATGGTGATACCCGAATGGTGACCTGAATGGTGATACCTGAATGGTGATACCCGAATGGTGACCTGAATGGTGATACCTGAATGGTGATACCCGAATGGTGATACCCGAATGGTGAAACCTGAATGGTGATACCCGAATGGTGATACCTGAATGGTGATACCTGAATGGTGATACCCGAATGGTGATACCCGAATGGTGATACCCGAATGGTGACCTGAATGGTGATACCTGAATGGTGATACCCGAATGGTGATACCTGAATGGTGATACCCGAATGGTGATACCTGAATGGTGATACCCGAATAGTGATACCCAAATGGTGATACCCGAATGGTGAAACCTGAATGGTGATACCCGAATGGTGATACCTGAATGGTGATACCTGAATGGTGATACCCGAATGGTGATACCCGAATGGTGAAACCTGAATGGTGATACCCGAATGGTGACCTGAATGGTGATACCTGAATGGTGATACCTGAATGGTGATACCCGAATGGTGATACCCGAATGGTGAAACCTGAATGGTGATACCCGAATGGTGATACCTGAATGGTGATTCCTGAATGGTGATACCCGAATGGTGATACCCGAATGGTGATACCTGAATGGTGATACCTGAATGGTGATACCTGAATGGAAGTCTTATTAAAGGTCAGTTTATTACAGAAATCACGGTGTATATCTGGGCATATCTGTTCTGCAGTGGTTACTAGACATGTGCATTTGTTTTTGTCCGAATTTCGGGTTTTTTCGTTATCATTTTAACAAATAAAAACGAACGCGCAGAATCCGAAATCTGAAAGATCCGAAATAAAAAAATGCTTTATTTTAATTTTCGTTGCTACAACAGTTTGATATAGATAGAAGATTTGACATGACGGTGACAATAGTGATCTGTGTCTATCGAACCTGCAGCCGAATGTGCTCAACCTTAAAGGGGGATTCCACCCGTGAATTTTTTTTTTTAAGTCAGCAGCTACAAACACTGTACAAACACTGTACAAACACTGTACAAACACTGTAGCTGCTGACTTTTAATAAGGACACTTACCTGTCCTAGGCGCCCGCGATGTCGCCCCCCCCCCCCCCCCGAGGGCGATCCCTCGATCACTGCAGGTCCCGGCGCCGCCATCCTCACTAAGGGAAACAGGCAGTGGAGCCGTGCGACTTCACTGCCCGTTTCCTACTGCGCATGCGCAAGCCACGTGGCGTTTTGTGAATGGGCCGGCTGCTTTCTGGGATACACACAGTTCCCAGAAGGCAGCGCTCCCCATTCACGAGAAGACACCGCGAGGAGGACTGAGGAAGGAGACCTGCCGCAAACGATGAACAGGAAGATTAGGGACCTCCGCATAGAAACCGCTATTTAAAGTGAGTAAACATTTTTCTTTTTTTCAATTATTTTTTTTCCAATTATTTTTTGAATTTTTGGGAAAAATAAAATTCAGGGTGGAACTCCACTTTATCTCTATTAGTCCAAGATTATTCTACATAGAGAGGAAAGATTTGACATTATAGAGACAGTGTTGGGATAGACCATTCGACATGAATGAGGAAGATTCGACAAAGCATCGAAAAACATACAAACGTCAAATCTGTCATTGAAGGCTCATGGTGTCTGTCGGATGTTCTAAGAAGATTCAACGGAACAGCGAAACTCTACGACGCCGCGATCCTACATTTCCGGTCAAATGCTCCGCCCACAAGCTATAGAAGAATTCTAATGTTGGTTGACTAGTAATAATAATAAATAATCTTCTTAGAACATGCGATACACTTATTTTGGTCACGTGAGTGAAAGCGCTGTGTGCGAGAGAACTGCGCAATGAGGTTTGTTTTCCTTTTGTCTTCCATGATTCACCTCTATGAGGTATAACTGTGACTTCTCAAGGTATCAAATCTGACAAGCGTGCTGATCTGTGATTACCTGGAAGAGTGGGATTTAGTGAAGGAGTGCTCTGATTGGTCTACATAAAAGGACTGAGAAAACTCTTTATGCTTATAATCCACAGTGTTTGGTGCGAAGCAGCAAAATTCGGAGTTCCCCTCCAGGCTGTTTTGTTTTTTGTTTGTTGCACCAGATTGATCCCATCGGGGGTCTCCATACAATGTATATGTTTCAGCACATTATATTTTCAAGCACTATTTGCACATTTGGTTATTTTGTTGCAGGTTGCATCTGGGTGACATTATATTTAATTATATATGGTATGGTTGATTTATAGCGCATCAATACCACATTGTATATTCACTTATATGTTATCAGACACATTGATTGATTGCAGCCGAATCATTTAGGTATCTTTGTTTTATTTCACATATTTGTATTGCTTTGCACCATTTTAGCGCTTTAGTACTCCTATTTATAGAAAAATTCTAATGTTGGTTGTGACAGTGTAGTCACTTTGGACACAGGGTGAATAAAAGAAACCCCCGATATGGTCTGTGATAGCCATATTCAAGGCTGTATATACATTGTATATAGATTGGATGTATACTGTATGTGGGGGTTAAGTATCATTGCTGTGAGGAATTAAGTTGTTTTGCATTTCTATTGTTCATTTAAGTCTGTCCTTGTGTGTATTGTAAAGTGCCAGACAGACTGGCTGCCAACCCTTTGTGAAAAGATGTGTATTGGAGATCGTATATTCTATTGTGTTGGGATCTTTTGAAGCCTAGCAGACGTCAGGATGAGGTGTTGAGTTTTGGGATGTGTGGGTGGAGCTGGGCCCTTGTTCATGTTAAATCATGTGCCTTGAATTGTGTATAAAGTTACAATGTTTCTCAATAATAAATTCATTCCTACTACAGAAGAGACAGAGTGCGTCTCGTCTTCTTCCAGAGGGGTCGGGTCCTATAGGAAAGGGTCGTTTAGCTGTGGATATCGGTAGCGAGTGGATGTGTGTCTAGGGAGAGGGAACATCGTAAACGGCGTTAATACCCCTTGAGATTGGGGTGCCGTTACATTGGTTGGCAGCAGCGGGATTTTCCCTCCAGTTCCTGGGACACTCCAAACCACCACAGTGACTGGCCAGCGATGCAGCCGAAGGAGGGTGATGCAGGACCCCGGTCAGTTGAAGATTTGTTTCAGCAACGAGTTCGAGAGCGCTTGGCATTATATGGTGCTAACCCATCAGAGACCGCCATACAGGAAGCCATTAGAGAAATCGAGCGGCAGGATGAGCGACAACATGAGCAGAGAATGGCGGAAATACGGCAATCAGAGACAACACCTAAAAAAGCAGCACCAACTGAAAGGAGAGGAGAGATACAGATACCAGCCGACATGGAAAAGGAATTCAGAAGGAGGTTGCGAGAGATGCAGATACAGCATAGAGGACCAGTATCAGAGGAGGTCCTGCTGGGATGGTCTGATTCAATCCGCTGCGAACTCTGGAAGAAAGTGCTAGCCCTCGAGCAGCAACACCAGGGAAAAGTTCTCCCCTCCATCCATGTAAGGTACTGGTCGAAGTATGAAGTACGAATGCTGTTATTGGGAGAACAACCAAAGCAGGAGTGGACAGCTGAGTTAAGCAGGCTGATACGGGCAGAGATGCGGTTGGACGAGAGCTACAGAGCCCTCCGGTGGTATGTAGCCCAAGAGTGCCCATGGTCAGCGGATGACAGCCCCACGGAAGGCTTTGACTATAATGGCCTGGGATTGTTGTATTGGAGGCTGTCCGAGGACCCTGACTTTGGGAGTGATCAGGAGTGGCGTTTGGAGGAAATAATGGAGCACAGAGAACAAAGACTGAATTTCTCGGAAGGGCACTGGGCACAGGAAGATTTGGAGTTTCTGGCCGTTCAGGAATGGGAGCTGGAGATTGCCTACAAACAGCTGCTAGACTCTACTCAGCAGCAGGGTGGGGCTCCCTTTGCCTGGGACTATCAGGAATTACCAGTTGACAACTATGAAATCCTGGCTGAAGAATCAGCAGTGGAAAATCTGAAGATTGCCCTCCCTAAAGCCGAAGTGAATGATACAGAGTTCCAGGGAGCTAGCCTGGCTGAAGAATCAGCAGTGGAAAATCTGAAGATGGCCATCCCTAAAGCCGAAGTGGATGATATGGAGTTCCAGGGAGCTAGGGCAGTTGGCTCATCTCCCCAGCCACAGATTACAGAAGGTATGGACTTAATGGACTGTGCAGAGGATGTTATGAATTATGCATCGCCCGCTCAAGTACTGGCAGCAGGACAAAGTACTGCATACCCCTGCTCTACACCCGTGGCAGTGTTGGAGCACGGAGTTGAGAAGGTGATGGTTCCTCTTTCTGAGTGGATTTCAGAGATGCAGGGAGGAGAAGCAGCCATTTTCCCTCCCCAACAGGTAGCCAGAGCAGATGGTGTGGAGTCCCCCGCAGGAGTACTGGCAACAGGGCAGAGTGATAGCAACCTGTGCCCAGCACCGGAAACAACTGTGGAGTTTCAGGGAGCCGGGGCAGTTGGCCCCTCTCTCCAGCAACAAGCTGGGGTGGTAAAGCTTTTACCCCCAGCTGAATCACTGGCAGCAGGGCAGAATGCTACTGGCCGCTGCACACAACTGCCACTTGAGCGGATATCGGTGGATGGGACTGCGGTCTCCACTCACAGCAACCCAGCAGAAGAGCTGGCAACAGAGCCGAGTGCCACGGGCCTCGGCTCTCAACTAACAGAAGAGGGAGTTCCTGTGGTATTGGATGGGACTTCAGTCCTCACTGACACAACCCCAGAAAATGGTGTGACACTGAGACAGGAGGATGTCAGCCTTGCTTTGCAAGTACTGGGGGACTTCCACCTACCACAAGTGGATGGGACTTCAGTCTCCACTTGTATACCCCAGGGATGCCGGGCAGTCGACCCAGATCCCCAACAGCATGACGGACTGAGCCCAGTCACCCTGTCTTCTCCCCAGCGGCGGGTATGTTCTCTGAGAGAGGCAGAGGTTGGCTGGGTAAGTAATGCTCTGCTTGGAGCAATTAATTTGTGGTACTGGGTGGATACCGGCATTGGAAGAATGGACCCATGGACTAACTTCGGAGTAGACCCGTCTGGGGTCCCCTCCTCTGTTAGTCCCCTGCTGAAAGGGGAGATGTGTGACAGTGTAGTCACTTTGGACACAGGGTGAATAAAAGAAACCCCCGATATGGTCTGTGATAGCCATATTCAAGGCTGTATATACATTGTATATAGATTGGATGTATACTGTATGTGGGGGTTAAGTATCATTGCTGTGAGGAATTAAGTTGTTTTGCATTTCTATTGTTCATTTAAGTCTGTCCTTGTGTGTATTGTAAAGTGCCAGACAGACTGGCTGCCAACCCTTTGTGAAAAGATGTGTATTGGAGATCGTATATTCTATTGTGTTGGGATCTTTTGAAGCCTAGCAGACGTCAGGATGAGGTGTTGAGTTTTGGGATGTGTGGGTGGAGCTGGGCCCTTGTTCATGTTAAATCATGTGCCTTGAATTGTGTATAAAGTTACAATGTTTCTCAATAATAAATTCATTCCTACTACAGAAGAGACAGAGTGCGTCTCGTCTTCTTCCAGAGGGGTCGGGTCCTATAGGAAAGGGTCGTTTAGCTGTGGATATCGGTAGCGAGTGGATGTGTGCCTAGGAGAGGGAACATCGTAAACGGCGTTAATACCCCTTGAGATTGGGGTGCCGTTACATTGGTTGACTAGTAATAATAATAAATAAATATAATTATTACTAGTGTCATACAACATTAGAATTCTTCTATAGCTTGTGGGCGGAGCATTTGACCGGAAATGTACGATCGCGGCGTTGTACAGTTTCGCTGCTCCGTCAAATCTTCGTAGAACATCCGACAGACACCATAAGCCTTCAATGACAGATTCAGCCGTAATTCATTCAGATTTTCAGACAAATGCAATTTCTAACGAAACAAAATAAATAAAAAAATTTCAGACGAAAACGAAATTCCGAAATGAAATATATAAGGTGTGCGCATGTCTAGTGGTTACTGGGCTGCTTTCGAATTGATCTGCAGGTGCAGCGTGGTGCACCTGAGGGTTACCTGCACTGAGCCATAGGCTTCTGTTTTTTACCTGCGGGTTTGGTCCAGTTTCAGAAAGGTGCACCACACCTGCAGGATATAATAGAATTCTACGGCAAAGTGCAGCTTACCTGCAGGAAAGCCACAGGTGCGGTGTGAGTAAACCACAGCCCATCAGTGTGAAAGCAGCCTTAGGCCCCTTTCACACGATCGGTCCGACCCTCCATTCATCCCTATGGAGCGGCAGATGGTCTTGTGTCCCTTCCATCTGGGCTGATTGGATCAGAGGGCCCATAGAGTAGAGTGGGCTGTGTCTGTGTCCTCTTTCCATATGCAGAGTGGACACAAACCTGTCATCCACCCGCTCCGGTCATTGTGGCCCGCGAGCGGTTACTAAGTCGCTTAAGTGGCCCTCGCTCTTCAAAAGTTTCTGGGGCCTCTACTTTAAAAAAAATACATATAATGTTTGGGGGTTCCAAGTTATTTTCTAGAAAACATACTGATTGTTACATGCAGTGGTGTATTTTTGTTTTGTGCTGCCCTAGGCAAGACTAAAATCGGGTGCCCCCCCATCTGAATTTGTCTGTATAGGGTCAGGCTAGGGCTGTATAGGGTCAGGCTAGGGCTGTATAGGGTCAGGCTAGGGCTGTATAGGGTCGGGCTGGGGCTGTATAGGGGCGGGCTGGGGCTGTATAGGGGCGGGCTAATGCTGTATAGGGGCGGGCTAGGGCTGTATAGGGGCGGGCTAATGCTGTATAGGGGCGGACTAGGGCTGTATAGGGGCGGGCTAATGCTGTATAGGGTCAGTCTAGGGCTGTATAGGGGCGGGCTAATGCTGTATAGGGTCAGTCTAGGGCTGTATAGGGGCGGGCTAATGCTGTAAAGGGGCGGGCTAGGGCTGTATAGGGTCAGGCTAGGGCTGTATAGGGTCAGGCTAGGGCTGTATAGGGGCGGGCTGGGGCTGTATAGGGTCAGGCTAGGGCTGTATAGGGGCAGGCTAGGGCTGTATAGGGGCAGTTTGGGGCTGTATAGGGGCAGTCTGGGGCTGTATAGGGGCGGGCTAGGGCTGTATAGGGGCAGTTTGGGGCTGTATAGGGGCAGTCTGGGGCTGTAATGATGCAGGTTACACCCCCCCATTGGAATCCATGTGTCCGGCGCCCTGCATGTAGATCAGGGGGACCGGATGCATGGATAGGGGAGGGCAGCACCCATGCGCCCCAATAGACAGGCCTCCACTGCGTTCAGGTCATCCTTGAAGCTCACCTGTAGTGATGAGCCGAACACCCCCGGGTTCGGTTCGCACCAGAACCCGCGAACGGACCGAAAGTTCGCACGAACATTAGAACCCTATTAAATACAATGGATGCGAACGTTCGGATTCCAAAATGCTAATTATAACGACTATTATGCATGTTATTGTCCGAAACAGAGTTTGGGAACCCGGGTTCTGCACCAGGGGACATGTATCAATGCAAAAAGAGGTTTTAAAAACGGACGTTTTCCGGGAGCAGTCATTTTAATGATGCATAAAGTGAAAAACAAAAAGTCAAATATTCTTTTAAATATCGTACCTAGGGGGTGTCTAAAGTATGCCTGTGAAGTGCCACGTGTTTCCCGTGTTTAGAACTGTCCCTGCACAAAATGACACTTCTAAAGGAAAAAAAAGCCATTTAAAACTGCTTGCGGCTTTAATGTAATGTCTGGTCCCGGTAATATGGATGAAAATCTTTAAGAAAAATGGCATAGCTACCCCATGACCCCCCCCCCCCCCTACCCCAGCCCATTACCAGCCCCTTTGGGTCTTGTATGGATATTAAGGGGAACCCCGCACACAAAATAAAAAAGGCCCTATATACTCTGAACAGCCGTATACAGGCGGTGCATACAAGACAGGGACTGTAGGTTTGTTCTTATGTAGAATCTGTTTGTAATTTTGAACAGCTACATTGTTTAACCACTTGTCCCCCGCCCACTGTCAATTGACGGCGGGCGGAGGATACTCTCGTTCTGGGAGGACGTCATATGACGTCCTCCCTTTAAAACGAGCTAGGAGGCGCGCGCTCGCCGCCAGCGGCGCGCGCGCGCACGCCGCGTTCACAAGGCTCCGGTGCGCGTGCCCGGCGGCCGCGATTGCCGCCGGGCACCTGCGATTGCCCGGGAAATGAGCAGGAAACACAGAGATCCACGTCCTGTGAGGGAGAGGGGACCGATGGTGTGTCCCTTGTACATAGGGACAACCATCGGTCACCTCCCCCAGTCAGTCACCTCCCCCCACAGTAAGAACACTTTGAGGGAACATATTTAACCCCTTCCCGCCCTCTAGTGGTTAACCCCTTCCCTGCCAATCACATTTATACAGTAATCAATGCATTTTTATAGCAGGGATCGCTGTATAAATGTGAATGGTCCCAAAAATGTGTCAAAAGTGTCCGATGTGTCCGCCGCAATATCGCAGTCACAATAAAAAATCGCAGATCGCCGCCATTACTAATAAAAAAAATAAAAAATAAAAATGCTATAAATCTATCCCCTATTTTGTACACGCTATAACTTTTGCGCAAACCAATCAATACGCGCTTATCGCAATTTTTTTTTAACAAAAATATGTAGAAGAATACGTATTGGCCTAAACTGAGGAAAATGTTATTTAAAAAAAAAAAAATGGGTATTTATTATAGCAAAAAGTAAAAAATAGTGTTTTTTTTCCAAACTGGACGCTCTTCTTTTGTTTATAGCGCAAAAAATAAAAACCGCAGAGGTGATCAAATACCACCAAAAGAAAGCGCAATTGTCATTCAAAGTGTGACAGCGCTGAAAGCTGAAAAATGGCTTGGGCAGGAAGGGGGTTTTCGTGCACAGTAGAGAAGTGGTTAAGTGTAGCTCCAGCCAAAAAATCTATTTTTAAACTTTTTGGAAAACATAGGGAAGGGTTATCACCCCTGTAACATTTGTTTTGCTGTCTGTGCCCCTGTTCAGAACATTTCACCTCACTTTCCGTCCCAATGACAACTGTTTTTGAAATGTGGTGTTTTTATTAAAACAAGGATTGGTGATAAAGCATCAGTACAGAGGAGACACCTTTCTCCCATATTAATTCTTACAGGAGAGAATTTTCCTTCCTAGGGGTAGATTTCCTCTCACTTCCTGTTGTCTTCTTGCGTTTGCAAGTAGGAGTCGTTTGTAAGTTGGATGTTTGAAAGTAGGGACCTGCCGTATATACTCTGCAGAAATTGGCCCCTTAGGTGTTGGTGTTGGCACAACACTGAAAGCACTCACAGTTATTCTTGGCGGGTGCTGGAACGCCCTGCTGTCAACTATTATATCAGGAATTGTAATAACATATAATTGTTGATCAGTGGTAGTAAAAATTGGGCCTTTGATGGTGGTGCTGGTGCCACAACACTGTAAGGCCTGACAGTTACTCTTGGTGGGCGCAGCAATAGGCCCTGCTGTGAATTATTAGATCAATAATTATAATTGCATGCCCCTGTTGAACAGGGGCTGGAAAATTGGGCCTTAAGCACTGGTGGCACAACACTGCAACCCCTCACAGATACTGTACTTGGAGCACAGCAATGAGCCCTGTTGCAAAGTATTGCATCAAAAATTGTAATTACACGCCCCTGTTAAACAGGGGCTGAAAAATTGGGCCTTAGCCACTGGTGGCGGCACCCATAAACCAAATTGATCTTCCAAGCTATCATCATTAATCGGATCATTGAGGAGGAGGAGGAGGATAGCCAGTCAGCATAACAGCACAGGCACTCAGCATCAGCATCAGTCTTGAAGGGATGTGACATTTTAAAATCAATTAGTCTGTTATATCAGCATCAGGTGCTTGGTAGCTGGTGGTGATCCAAGACTGGTTCATCTTGATGAAAGTCAGTCGATCAACCGAGTCGGTGGACAGGCGCACCCTGTGATCCGTGACAAATCCTCCAGCAGCACTGAATGTGCGTTCTGAAAGAACGCTGGATGCAGGACAGGCCAGTAGCTCAATTGCATACTGTGCAAGCTCTGGCCAGTGATCCATCCTCAAGACCCAGTAAGCCAGAGGATTTTCGGTGGGGAAGGTGTCCAAGTCTGACCTTGCCCCTAGATATTCCTGCACCATGTTTATCAGACGCTGGCGATGGTTGCTGGAACCGATCATACTTTGGGGCTGCGGACTAAAGAATTGTCTGAACGCATCGGTCAGACGGCCACCTTCCCCACCGCTCCTTCTTTGACTGCCCGAAGCCTCAGCAACTCGTTGTCCAGGACCAGGAGTTTGTAACCTCCCAGTCTCTGGGAACGCGTTGCACAGACCTTTCTGCAAGGCCTCCCGGAGTTGTCTCATCCTCTGCTCCCTCTGCGACGGTAACATAAGGTCCGCAACCTTACCCTTGTACCGTGGATCAAGGAGAGTGGCCAGCCAGTAATGGTCCCTCTCCTTGATCCGAAGAATACGAGGATCCTTCCGCAGACTTTGCAGGATCAGGGAGGCCATGCAGCGTAGGTTAGCTGAGGCATTCAGTCCGGAGTCCTCTGGGTCACTAAGGACGACATGATCCGCAGCCACCTCCTCCCAGCCACGTACAAGTCCACTGGTTTCTTGGGACTGTAAATCATCCCTAAAAGACTGCTGCTGATGATGCTGAGTGCCAGCCTCCACCTCCATGCTGACACAATCCTCCTCCTCCTCCTCCTCTTCCTCTTCCTGTGCGATGGGTGGGACAGAAGGAACACTGTCTGGGTAAAGGGGGCCTTGAGAGGCAAGGAAGTCCTCCTCTTCCTGCCTCTGTTCTGCCTCAAGTGCCCTGTCCATTATTCCACGCAGCGTGTGCTCCAACAGGTGGACAAGAGGTACAGTGTCACTGATGCATGCACTGTCACTGCACACCATCCTCGTGGCCTCCTCAAATGGTGCCAGGACAGTGCATGCATCCCTGATCATGCCCCACTGGCGTGGTGAAAAAAACCCGAGCTCCCCTGACCCTGTCCTGGTGCCGTAGTCGCACAGGTACTCATTGATGGCCCTCTGCTGCGTGTGCAGCCGCTGCAGCATGGCCAACGTTGAGTTCCACCTGGTGGGCATGTCACATATAAGGCGGTTCTTGGGCAGGTTCAACTCCTTTTGCAGCTCAGCCAGGCGAGCACTGGCATTATAAGATCTGCGGAAATGCACACAGACTTTCCTGGCCTGCCTCAGGACATCCTGTAAGCCCGGGTACCTGCCCAAGAACCGCTGCACCACCAGGTTAAGGACGTGAGCCATATAGGGCACATGGGTCAGTTGTCCCTGTCGGAGGGCGGAGAGGAGGTTGGTGCCATTGTCGCAAACCACCATTCCTGGCTTAAGCTTTTCATGGCGTCAACCACCTCTCGGCCTGCCCCTGCAGAGCAGACAGGACCTCTGCCCCAGTGTGGCTCCTGTCCCCCAAACACACCAGCGCAAGCACGGCATGGCATCTTTTTGCCTGCGTACTTGCGTAGCCCCTTGAACGCCTACGGAGCACCGCTGGTTCCGAGGACAAACCACAGGAAGAGGCCATGGAGGAAGAAGAAGAGGAGGGGGTGGAGGAGAGAGGTGTGTCACAGCCAGTAGTAGCATTTTGGAGGCGTGGCGGCGGAACAACCTCCAACACTACTGCACCTTGTCCTGCATCCTTCCCAGCTGCCAAAAGAGTGACCCAATGGGCCGTGAAAGAAAGGTAACGTCCCTGTCCATGCCTGCTGGACCATGAGTCAGCGGTAATATGCACCTTACCGCTGACCGCCCTGTCCAGCGAGGCCAAGACATTGCCTTCCACATGCCTGTAGAGAGCCGGAATCGCCTTCCGTGAGAAAAAGTGGCGTTTGGGAACCTGCCACTGAGGAACCGCACATTGCACAAACTCACGGAAGGGGGCCGAGTCTACCAACTGAAAAGGCAGCAGTTGAAGCGCTAGCAATTTAGCCAAGCTAGCATTCAACCGCTGGGCATGTGGATGGCTGGGAGTGAACTTCTTTCGACGGTCCAGCAGCTGGGGCAGGGAAATTTGCCTGCTAGAATCGGACGTCGGTGTACTGCTAGCAGAGTGGCCGCAAGTACTTGGCTGTGACACACCTAATTCTACACCTTCATTCCTCTCAGTGCATGTTTCAGAGAGGACTGAAGTTATAGTGGGGTTGGAGATCCCAGCTGATGCGGTGCAAGGAGAGGTCCGCTTTGTTCTTTGGTGTGGGTCTTTAAGGTAGGCTTGCCAACGAGCTGCATGGCAGGTCAACATATGTCTGATCAAGCATGTGGTGCCCAAGCGGCTGATGTTTTGGCCACGCGATATACGCTTGAGACATATGTTGCAAACAGCAGCTGTGCGATCTGATGCACTCGCCTCAAAAAAGGCCCACACCAAAGAACTTTTTGAATGACGGGCAGAGGCAGCGCCCTGCACAGGCGGAGCTCTGCGGTGTGATTCCGTCGGTGTGCTGCCCATACGCTGGCCACCCAAGGGCATCCTGCCTCGTTGGAGATGTGCCTCCTCCTCATCCTCCTCCTCCTCCTCTCTCCTATTAGGCACCCACGTGGAGTCAGTGACCTCATCATCCCCTCACTCCTCATCACTGGAGCCAATCTGGCAGTATGCTGCAGCTGCTGGAGCATGACTGCCAGATTGGTGTCCTTCTTGAGCATCCCCTCTCTCAGCTCTCACGCTACTGTCTTCCTCTAGCTGGGTATCATCATCAGACCCTTCGAAACGCTGGGCATCCTCCTGGAGCATGTACCCAACACTGTGCTCAAACAGTTCGGGGGACTCCTCAGGAGGAGGACATGGTGGGTCTAGGGAAGGAGTGACTAATGATGACATTGATACCAGAGAAGAGGACGCTTTGGCAGCTGCTTTGCCAGTACCCTGAGCCTGGGTGAGAGAGGATGAGGAGGATGAGGTGGGCTTGGTCATCCACTCTACCAAGTCTTCGGCATGATGTGGCTCAACATGTCCAGCTGCCGAAAAGAAGGACAAGCGTGTCCCATGGCCATGTGCAAATGCACCGCGTCCACGACCAGCACTGTTGCCCCCAGACATAGAGAATGCTTGCCCTCTTTTTTTGCCTCCTGACTGTCTGCCTCTCCTTGTTTGCCTTCCAGACATTTTAATGGATGGCCTGCAGGGAGATGGGAAAAACAGCAATAAGGGCTACATTCAGGTGTATACTGTGCAGGAGGCTTAGCAACAAAGACACTGACACTGTCTCCTGCCTATCCTTCTCTGTCCCTAAACACAAGGATTGAAAATATGGAACAGCAAAATTGGTTTAGAACAGAACAGCACACTGACACTTTCCCTCACTGTCCTACTCTGTCCCTCCTTACAAACAAGATTTAGCACAGAATAGCACACTGACACTTTCCCTCACTGTCCTACTCTGTCCCTCCCTACAAACAAGTTTTAGCACAGAATAGCACACTGATAATTTGCACGAGTGTGCTTCTCTGTCCCTAAACTCAAGGATTTGAAATATGGAACAGCAAAATTGGTTTAGAACAGAATAGCACACTGTCAGTTTCACTCACTGTCCTTCTCTGTCCCTAAACTCAAGGATTTGAAATATGGAACAGCAAAATTGGTTTAGAACAGAATAGCACACTGACACTTTCCCTCACTGTACCTCTCTGTCCCTACAAACAAGATTTTGCACAGAATAGCACACTGAAAATTGCCACGAGTGTCCTTCTCTGTCCCTAAACTCAAGGATTGAAAATATGGAACAGCAAAATTGGTTTAGCACAAAATAGCACACTGACACTTTCCCTCACTGTACCTCTCTGTCCCTACAAACAAGGATTAGCACAGAATAGCACACTGTCACTGACACTCTCCCTACCTATCCTTATTTGTCCCTAAACACAAGGAATCCAGGATTATGTAAAGGAAAAAAAATGACACTGTCCCTGCCTATGCTTCTCTTTTCCTGCTCCGGAACACACTACACAAGGCCGCCGCGCTGGCGGCCTTTTATAGTGTGGGGCGTGTACTAAACCCCATCAGCAATAATTGGCCACAGGCATCCTGCCTGTGGCCAATCATTGCTCTCCTTGCTGCCGGCGCTGTGATTGGCCAAGCATGCGGGGTCACAGTGCATGCTTGGCCAATCACAGCGCCTGGATGACACTGCGATAGCGTAGTGCATTGTGGGCCGTTCGCGTCACTCGAATTTGGCGCGAACGGCCCAAATCGTTCGATCTTCGTCGAACGATCGAACAGCCGATGTTCGAGTCGAACGTATGTTCGAGTCGAACGTATGTTCGACTCGAACACGAAGCTCATCCCTACTCACCTGTCACCGGATTTTATCTCTCACTCTCATTAACACAAATGTGATAAAGAGAAAAACACAAAACAGAAATTGTTAGACACATTTGCTTTATTATCAGCAGAATGGTTTCATTTTTTTCTATCTGCTTTTTTCACATTCCATCCCTTCTCTTCCCGCAGGGATTTACTGAGACGGGTCGGTGATCTGGCCGATCCAGAGAATGGTTTTGGCCACTTTGTGGTAGATCATGAAAATGAAGGGACGGTCAGCCATGACTATGGGGTTTGCTATGTTCACGTTTAATTGGACAGCAGTGGCACCCCCCACCTCTGTTCCTCCCTCATCGATGCTGAAATAAGACTGGTGGTAAATCTGTCAACACAAAAAAAGAAAAAGAATGAATCTATTTAAAAAGTTTAAAGACGGCAAAATATTAAAAAATATATATATTTGAAGAACAAGGTAAGTCCTAGATTTGTATGCAGCAGAGTGGTAATAATAATAATCATTGGGAAAGAAAAACAAGAACTTAAAGTGATACTAAATAGACATGTGCAAGTCGTTTAATTCCGAATGAATTTTTTAACGAATTTTGACAAATTCGTTAATTCTGAAATTTCAGAATTTCAGAAATTCGAAATTTCGAAAATTCAAAAATTCGGTTAGAAAATTCGTATTTTATGACTTTCGGACTTTCAACATTTTGGAAATTCGAAAATTCCGAATTAGAGTTTTCGTATTTCCGAATTTTCGAAATTCCAAATTTTCCAATTTCCGAAAAAAGCAAAGAAATGAATGAAGCGAAAACCAAAACAAACAAATTTTTTGGCAGTGCACATGTTTAATACTAAACACACGTTGTGTAATTTCCCTTTTCTTTCTGTATGTGGATGACGGCTCTGTAATTATTTTAATTGATGTACAGCTGTCACATGTAGACATGCGCAGAACGAAAACATTTGTTTTGTTTCAATTCGTTATTTACATACATTTTTTTAATTTGTTTAATTCGCCGGAATTCGTTTAGTTTATTCGTTTTTAAATGATACGTTTTATTTTTTTTCTATTCTATTCCTTTATTTTTTTTTTCTATTTTATTCTCTTTGGAAATCGGAAAACTATTTGAATTCAAATTTTGTCTGAATTTTTTTTTCGTTATTTCTGATTCGTGTAAATTCGGTACCATTTTCATTTCAGAAATTTGGATACATCTGAATTACCAAAAAACAAAAATCCATCCAAATTTTAATTCGGAACGAACCGCACATGTTTAGTTTATCCGTTTTCGAATCAATTAAAATTTTTCGAATTCATTTCAAAAAGTTTTCAAATAGTTTTCTAATTTCCAAAGAGAATAAAATAGAATAGAAAATAAAGGAATAGAATAGAATTTTTTTTTCTATTTTATTCCTTTATTTTCTATTTTATTTTATTCTCTTTAAAAATTGTAAAACTATTCGAATTCAAAACGTTTTTGAATTTGAAAACGATTTGAAAACGATTTTTTCGTTGTTCCGCATTCGTGTAAATTCTGTACATTCTGATACGGACGGATTTTCGGAAATTCGGATGAATTTTAATTCCCAACGAAACGATCCGCACATGACCCAGCTCTTTCCAGCCTGTCTGCAGGGAAACATAAGCAGGAGGAACTTCTAGTCCTCTGCTGCTGGTCACATGTTCAAAAAGCAACAACCATTTGTATTGTCATATAAATATATATTTTTAAAACAAATCTTTAGTATTTTTGGCAATAACACGGTGTGGGCAGATTTTTGCCAGTCACAGGCTGTGTCATGCCCCCTCCAGCCTGTGTCTTAGAATGAGAGGGAGGTGAAGCCTCCATCAATCTGCATGTAATTTCCCCCCCCCCATTGTTTTTAGCTGGTTAGTGGGCATGGAGGAAAAGGGAACGGGAGTGTGCTGTCCTTTAACATTGTGTATGCGCCCACATGTGTGACTCTATAGTCACATGGGCTGCTCAGATGTGATAGGGAGGAAATGCTCAGCATAAAATCTCACTGAGAACTGAGCATGTGCAGAACAAAACGTATTATGGACAAGACACCATAGTTATAGCACCACATCCCTCGATGATAGGTATAGTTGCAAATTTATGGGATTTTTTAGGTGCATTTTAGAATGAATCCAGAAAAAGTCTATTAAAAGTAAAGATTTATTTCCAACGTCAATTTAAAAGGTATTATATCCGCATAAAAACAATACAATACAGTAGACTCATACAATATAGTCCCGAAGGGCATTAAAAGCATAATTACCACCATGTTTCGCCCTGAACCCAGGCTTCCTCAGGGGATACTGTTGGAATAAGAGCTTTTCCGGGAATGATAAGATATCTCATAGAACTACAATCAATTATGATTCAGGGGTTCAAAGAGATGACAGGCGACCAACCAAGGACTTTGAGCATGTGTAGAGTTGCCACCATGCTCTTCAAAATCCCCAATTGCAGTGGAAGTGGGATCGGGTACCTGTCAAAACTAGGTACCTGCCTCCCTGCCCCACCAAAAAAAAAAAAAAAACCCATGCCAAATGTGGAAGGGGAGGAGAGGATGAAGACCTAAAGGGGAACTTCCCCTTTTGGGTGAAGCTCTGCTTTAAAAGCGTGGCTGAATGCCTTTTGTTTTGCTTCTTAAAGAGGCGTTCCAGCCTGGGTGGAAAAAAAAAAGTCAACAGCTACAAATGCTGTATATAAATCCTGTAGCTGCTGACTTTTAATATAAGGAAATTTACCTGTGTCGGGATCCCACAATGTCGACACCCGAAGCCGATCCGTCCATCAGCTCCGGGTGCAGGCGCCGGCACCGTTACTAAGGGAAACAGGAAGCGAAACTTGCGGCTTCACAGCCTGTTTCCTACTGCGAATTGCATGATTCAAGTGACCCCTTTTGAATGGTCCAGTCGTCTTCTGGGACAGACACAGGTCCCAGAAGGCGACAGGGGGGGAAGGAGGAGGTCACACAAAAAAAATGCGGAAATTGATGTACCTCGCCACGGCACTATGGGACGAAAGTCCCGAAGAAGATATACGAAAAAGGTATGAAAAAAAGGGGGGGTGCTTATGTCTTCAAAGGAGTTTAAATCTCTTTTCTAGGCCAATAATATCCCTATGTGTAACATGGTACTGCTCACTGTTCTCCTTGCTGGAGGAGAAGCTGTACCTGAGAACCTGTGGTACAAGAATCTCCCTGCTTCTTCTTCATTCATTCTGTGGATCAGTACTTCCTCCATTACGCTTTTTGCTTTTTTATCATTACCTCACCAGTCATCAGAAAACAAGTCATTAGGAGGGGCTTCTCTGACATGAGAAAGCAAAGCCCTGCCTACACCAAGATGGCCGCCTTCACAGACACAGAGCAGAACAAGGCATGGCAAGGCAGTAATTGGAAAGGAAAAGCTGCAGGGGGAACACGGGAAATATTAATGATTAGTCTTTAGACAAAAGAAAAATACTTACATTTGAAACGTTGATCTTTTTGTTCACGGACATCCCGGAGAAGTTAGCGTCTGTCCCACTAAACATGCTTCTCATGCCCATAGCCGCCATGCTATGCTGCAGATTGACTGGATAGTTGAGGGATATTTTGGGTATGTAGAGGATCAGAGAACTGTGGAGGAAAATACACATCAGTGTCTGTATTAGCAATACCAACTATCTCAGGTTTTCTCAATCAGGCAAAAGAGTATTTGCAAGCTACAACAACCTCTATCCAGGGCCGGCGCTCCTGCTAGGCGAACTAGGCAGCTGCCTAGGGCCGCAGCTGACCCTTGCCTCACTTCTTCCTCCTCCTCGTCACCCCCTCCCCCCAAGCTCTCCGGCAGGGCCGCTGATAGGGGGGCCGGACAGCAAGGAGTTTGGTGCGGCGGGCAGGTGGTAGCCTTGCAGAGCTGTGCGCGGCTTTCCCCCTCTCCCTCCCACTGGCTTTCAGATGCTGGAGGGAGAGGAGGGACAGACCAGTGTAAAAGGCTTACCTATTTTGGGAGCGCTCTGATCCAGTCATATGATCCAGTGTAGAGGAGAGACAGCCGACAATAGATCTCCAATAGTAATCTTATGGGTGACATCACTGAATAGGCTCTGCAGCCATTGTTGGCAATCTCTACTCTACACTGAAGCTGGAGAGATCATGTGACAGGACAGGAGTGACTTCAGAATAGAAAAGTATATGCATCTTTCCTTTTACAGGGTAGATAGAATAGGCTTAGAATGGGGGTGGGAGCATGGGCGTCCACAGGTAGGGGCAAGGGGGGTCAAGTGCCCCTCCTGGAATCAAGGATCAGATCAGCACTGTTAAATTCAGTACAGGGGGGTTGCTATGGGGGGTGCTGCTCAGTCCAGCAGAGAACTCAGCAGCGCTGTGAAAGGAGAAAGCGAGCTGCGGGCTGTCAGAGGTTTTCCCCGCTCGTCCCCCTTTCTTCTGTCACGGTGAAGAGACTGCAGCTCTCACTAGGTTCCCCGCCCAGCTTCGTGCCTTCCCCATTGGCCATAACTGAAGGCCAATCAAAAGGAGATTAGGAGAGGAGAGCATCACGGGACATGTAGTCCCGAAGATTGGTGGCCCCATTTTCCACAGGGAGGAGGCTGCAGCTCGATCAAGAGAGAGATTGAGAGACTGCTGCCTGGAAAAAAGAGAGAGCCACGCTGTCCAGCGCCACCAGAGAGAGCCACGCTGCTTAGTGCCACCAGAGAGAGAGCCATGCTGCCCAGCGCCACCAGAGAAAGCCACTCTGTCCAGCACGACCAGAGAGAGCCACGCTGCCCAGCGCCACCAGAGAGAGAGCCACCCTGCCCAGCGCCACCAGAGAGAGAGCCACGCTGCCCAGCGCCACCAGAGAGAGATCCACGCTGCCCAGCGCCACCAGAGAGAGCCACGCTGCCCAGCACCACCAGAGAGAGAGCCACGCTGCCCAGCACCACCAGAGAGAGGGTCACGCTGCCCAGCGCCACCAGAGAGAGCCACGCTGCCCAGGGCCACCAGAGAGAGAGCCACGCTGCCCAGCGCCACTAGAGAGAGCCATGTTGCCCAGTGCCACTAGAGAGAGTGCCACGTTGCCCAGAGCCAGAGAGAGAAAGACTGAGCCACTGCAAGGGTACAGACATGCTACACTACTGACCAGAGTCACCCCCAGGGAATCCAGTGTGAGAAATCATCCAGCCGGAGGGATCACTGCTGTAGTTTTGTTGGGTCTGGTAAGAGGGCCTGTCGGCCATTATCCATTAGTTATCCTAGGGACTGTACTATGTCTGCAGTCTCTGACCTTGATAATGTGATAATAACATTGTCGAAAAGGGTTGGAGCATGGGTGACCCTCAAATGATGCCCCCCCCCCTGGAAAAAAGTTCTGCGGACGCCCATGGGTGGGAGAATCTTTCCACAGGACAACTATTAGTCGTGCTCTCCACAAATCTGCCAAAATCTGCCCTTTATGGAAGAGTGACAAGAAGAAAGACATCGGTGAAAGAAAGTCCTGTTTGCAGTTTGTGAGAAGCCATGTGGGGGACACAGCAATCATGTGGGGGACACAGCAAACATGTGGAAGAAGGTGCTGTGGTCACATGACAACAAAATTCAACTTTTTGGCCTAAAAGCAAAACGCTATGTGTGGGGAAAACTAACACTGCACATCACCCTGAACACACCATCCCCACCGTGAAACATGGTGGTGGCAGCATCATGTGGTGGGGATGCTTTTCTTCAGCAGGGACAGGGAAGCTGGTCAGAGTTGATGGGAAGATGGATGGAGACAAATACAGGACAATCTTAGAAGAAAATGTGTTAGACTTGAGACTGGGGCAGAGGTTCACTGTAAGAGAAGTCCGGTAATTAGACGCGCATTGGCGTGCAGGCACGGCACACCAGTATGTGCACAATGATTAACATGTATTGGCGCACACGCACCACATTGCTGAGTGGTCTTTCAGCTTGTTCCTGTTAACCTGTACCTTGATCTGTTCCAGTTACCTGTGTTTGACCCGGCTTCACCTGTACCTTCCCTTGGACTTCTGCCTGCCTACCTGTGACCTTGGCTTGTGTTTGACTCTGCTCCTGTACCACGCTGCCCGACTGTGTACCAAACCTGGCCTGTATCCTCTTAGCTTCTGCCTCATGTTCCTGTACCTTCTCTGCCTGGCTGTTAATGACCCCCTGGCTTATGTACCAGCAACGCTTCCGCCTGCTGATCCAGCGACACAGAGTTCCAGTTCTCAGTGCCTGTCTGGTGATCTTCAGCCATCAGGTTCCTGCCTAGGCCCAACTGGTGCCACCTGCTACATTGGCCCTTGTGCCACTCTGTGTCCTTCACTCCCTGTCATCTCTACCAGGGGCGTTGGACAGGAGGTGCAAGAGAAGCCCTTTCTACAGCTCAATATCCACAAGGTACGTGACATTCACCTTCCAGCAGGACAACGACCCTAAAGTACAGCCAGAGCTACAATGGAATGGTTTAGATCAAAGCATATTCATGTGTTAGAATGGCCCAGTCACAGTCCAGACCTAAATCCCATTGAAAATCTGTGGCAAGACTTGAAAATTGCTGATCACAGACGCTCTCCATCCAATCTGACAGAACTTGAGATATTTTACAAAGAAGAATGGGCAGAAATGTCCCTCTCTAGATGTGCAAAGCTGGTAGAGACACCCCCAAAAAGACTTGTAGAGAAAGGGGGTTCTACAAAGTATTGACTCCGGGGGGCGCCATACAAATGCCCCCCTCCCCTCCACACTTTTCACATATTTATTTGTATCATTTATCATTTTCCTTCCACTTCACAATTATGTGCCACTTTGTGTTGGTCTATCACATAAAATCCCAATAAAATAAATTTACGTTTTTGGTTGTCACATGACAACATGTGGGAAATTTCAAGGGGTATGAATACTTTTTCAAGGCACTGTATACACTACTCATTGCTTATGGTATAACCTTTTACCATCCTGTTGGCATCCAATTAATTCTGCATTCATCCAGTAAGCATCAAGTTGCACATTGCTGTTTGATGATCATATGTCTCACAGTGTTTGAACTGAAATTCTGTTTTAAGCAGCTCTCACCTGGCTTTCATTAAACGTAAGTATTTTTTTATCTTGTAGGAGGTCAGTGATTCTCGGACGAGGTGGAGGTCACCAAGTTTCGGTATGATGAGGAGAAGGGATAGGTCACAAGCATATGGCACTTTCACCACAATGGCTCCCGTCTTGTGATCTCTGTACGCCTTATACAATCCTGGCCTTTGCAACATCGTCACCACGACTTTTCTCTCCTGGTTCACATTGAAGGTTCCTTTCTCTGTACGTTTTTTGTCAAATTCTGTATACCATTTACCTGGAGGAAAGGTAAAAGATAGTTGCTTTATAGGTCATGTCATGGTTTGGGCATTCTATCCCTAGGAGACGATTTTCGTGCGGCCATTGAATTTTAATAATGCGACAATGTGAAAATTTTTGAAAAACTAACGATTTTCTAATCAATGAGGGTAGAATTGTGCGAGAAATGTAATTGAAAAAGAAATGCGCAAGAAAAGAAGATTCCCAGACACGAAAATTCTTTTCGGTAGGAACATGAGGTGAAATTGAAGGTTTGGTTGGTCGAATTTCGAAATCAATGGTGGCGCCATCGGATCACAAAACGCACAAATTGTCTGATTTTCAAAAGAAAATTCTTTCGAAATTTGACCTGAAGGGCCTGATATGGATTTTGGTTAATTTTGGTTCGGGGTTTGGTGCCGTTTTTTTCAATGACTTTTATCTGTATTGCCGGGACCCGACAATTCATTACAGCTGCGAGTAGTTTTAAATGACTTTTTTTTCTTTAGCGGACGCCACGTGTCCTTGGTACATGGTGGAGTATTCCCCAGTGTCAAATTTTTGATCCTGGACCGAATACACCCGAATCCCAGGGGGGTGACTGGAATAAAACCCTCCCCCAGATGGAATTAAGATGGATCTGTCAGTTGAAGGCTACATTGCCGCCTAGCCTCAATGAGGCCATCTGTTTTAAACCATTCCTCGAGGGATTCTCCTCGGGGGGATTGGAAAAATAAATGCTAAGATCTTGATTTTGATATTTTTTGTTTTATGCGACAACACTGGCGAATTAAACACATCGTTTCCTGTCAAGTTTATAGGTGCATGGCATGTTTATGTCTATGTTTACCGATCTATATATTTTATAGATTACTTGTTTAGCTATTTTTGTCTAGCTATACTATTTAGGGCATCTACAGATATATGTTCTTATACAGTGGGGATCTTGTGTTCATTTATTATTGCTATATATGCACTGTATGTATAAGTGTATGTGTTGACAATTATTGCTAGCATCATGTGACAGATGTTTCACTGACAAAGAAATGGTTTCTATCGCCTTCTATCTGAATTATAACTATTCACATGTGTTTTATTCTTTTATTTTTACTTTCAGATTTGTATGCCAAGCCTTATGTAACGGCACCCCAAGTATGAAAGGGGTTAACGGCGTTTAGGATATTCCGAACACAGAGGCAGCTACTGACACTCCACAGTCAGGGGAATGAGATCCATACTGATAATTCCCCCCTAATAACGAGACACAGCTCTGTTACGCTTCCAGCAGGTCTGACAACCTTTATTGAGAAAAACAGGCTCTTATATACACTAAAAGAATACTGTAGTCCAAATGAACAACTCCACCCACAACTCCACCCACAACATCACACAATGGTTACATAATGAGCCCCCAATCCACATTATTCTGACATCTCTTAGCAGACAACAGGTGAGTTCATTAGCTAATCCCTTTACAGCTTAAATGACTATGCATGACCCCTACGTTTCCCAGACTGTCTGTCTGCTAATTTACAATACACACAATTACAGAGTTAATTATCACAATCCACAATGAAAGGATCTTTAGAAGTTATCCGGGACTCATTTACATTACACAGGCAGACAGGTGGTTGAAGTTGAACACATCAGCATCTCTCAATTAACCTGTTCAGTTCAGAATCAAACACGCAGTAAATAGTCCTTTACAGATATCCTGGGAATATTGTGGATTAATATTACAGACCCATTTTTAAGCAATCCAAGACATATTCTCAATGTCCATTATTTTCTGGCTCATACTTTCTAAGAACTTCTGGGTTCCACGGGCCCTCCCGTTACATCTTATATAATATCTTGTATCACCTGGGGAAAAGATGTTCAACTATGGGTCCAATCACCCACTGACCACTGTTGTCTATGGAGTTCGCCAATCAATGACAGATGGGCATAGTTACACAAACTTTTCCTCCAAAATAACCTATGGAAAATACTTCCTGAAATGTATATGGTCATGTTATTTTAATTTGCCATCTGATATAACTTGAGTTTTGCCTCCTCCTTTTTCAGTCCTTCCCTTGTTCTGTGGACAGCGGCTGGCCAATGTGATTGCCCGGCACACTAAGCCGCCGGTTCTTGTAACCATGGGCGGCGCTTAGGAGTCTGTCGGCAGATATACCATCTCCGCCCACATTCTCCATCTTGCCACTCCAGCAGACATGCTCTGTCCACAGGTGAGGCTCAGTGTGTCGGTGGACGAGGTGTGCGTGACATCGTTCCGACGCCGTGACTTTCGCGCATGCGCGTTGGGGACGCGATCGCGCACACTCCATCCAGGGGGCCAATTAGATGATCCTCGGCAGGTCCCCCTGTGTCAGCTGCTCGCAATTATTTCCGGCAGCTGATAGGAGGACCTGCACATAAATACAGAGCCTCTGCATCCAACACTTCCCTGCTGGATGTCGGGGTATGCGGCTGGCTCTCTCAAGCTCCGGTGATCATAGGTATTTACTTTGAACTCCCTGTGTTCATTACTTATGTAGAATTTATATACATTAGCTTTGTTTCTATTGAGGACTCTATGAGTAATTTATTCACTTCTAAGCATCTATACAACAACTAATATTTAAAACTGTACCTAGTCCCCTCTATAATATAGTATAAATTAACACTTATAACATTTATAAGATTTTTTTGGGGCATGCAGCAATATATTTTACAATACAAATATGATCTTTTTGGTGCATGTGGTAACATCTACAGTTATAATTTATATATTTATATTTTTATTTTCTATATCAATTTACTTATAATGTCATCTATGAATATACCAATAATAAACAATTAAATAATAAAATATAAAAAATATATATATATATATATATATATATACACGCATCATAATCCGCCCCATTGGTAAATTCTATAGTAATATAATTTTTATTCAATTTTTATTTTATTCTATATATTTCATTTTTGATTGAATTCTTAGGTATGTTGTATACTACACCTAACATATACATTCACAAAATCCTACATTGACAAATTGCTTCCTATTATTTTTTATAGTTGGTGCAGTTCAGTCTTTACCATCGGTGGTGATTATTGGGTTTGCCTTTGATCCAACAAATCAAGGTACCCTACTAATGCTCCATATTTGTATAGCTGTTTCGTATATACCGTATATACTCGAGTATAAGCCGAGTTTTTCAGCACATATTTTTTGTGATGAAAATGGGCACAGTGAGGCACAGTGAGGCATGGGCACAGTGAGGCACAGTAAGGCATGGGCACAGTGAGGCATGCACATGGACACCCTAGGCTTATACTCGAGTCAATACGTTTTCACAGTTTTTTGTGGTAAAATTAGGTGCCTCGGCTTATATTCGGGTCGGCTTATACTCGAGTATATACGGTACTTCTATTAATTAAAAACTTTTTGGGATTCACAATGTAACTTGTTTTCTTTTAGGTATCTCCATACCTGACCCCAGTATATCCCCTTGGCCATTCTGCTTGTCTTGAAATTGGAGATATTATCTCTCCTTGGGTTGGCAACTATTTAAAAAAATCTCCTCTAGATCTATCACTTGGTGATCTTGAGGCCCACTTGCCTTGGAATGGCGACCCCTTTGACACAGTATTGCATTTTGCTTGTTTTCGATTTTAATGCTCAATGAAATATTGAAAATCTTCTGGTGATTCTATACTATGTGAATAATTCATCATAACTTTTGACTTATAATTATTGTTGTACTTTCTATTTTGAACATATTTTATTGATTTTATGTGTTTCTAATTATGCTTAGATGAATTACCTCCCCTTTACACACCCTTGAAGAAGGAGTTGGACCCCGAAACGCGTTGGGTGTAGGGAGTTTCCCGCATGTATTTCTCAGCATGGTGACACCTGCTAAAATTGTTCAGTCACAATCAATATTTCATTCTAATATGTGTAAATTTTATTAATGTTTAATTATGAATAAAATCTTTTTTCTACTTTAAATACTCTGTATACTGAATATTACTACAATTTGGTGCCTTAAAAGTCAACTTAGGGGATTCTTCTCTCTTTCTTGAATACTGGATGTGGCACAGCATATATTTGCCATTCACTCTCTTTTTCTCGAAAAAGAAATGTGCATGTGCAAGAAAAGAAGATTCCCAGACACAAATTCTTTTCGGTAGGAACAGGAGGTGAAATTGAAGGTTTGGTTGGTCGAATTTCGAAATCAATGGTGGCGCCATCGGATCACAAAATGCACAAATTGTCTGATTTTTTAAAGAAAATTCTTTCGAAATTCGACCTGAAGGGCCTGATATAGAATTTGGGGGGACCCCTGTGACGGACCTGGCCGGGACAGAGGCTTTTGGAGGGGACTGGGTGCGGGCCTCCTGCCTTGCGACCGTGGGCCCTGGCATTTGGGGGAACGGTGCTCTTTGTGAGCTGTATGCCTGGGGACCCTTGAGGGGGTGTTGCTTTGGATTCAGGTCCATGTCCCCCCCAAGACACACAGACTCTGGGGACCCTGTATATGCCATATTAGAGTGACTGAGTCATACTGTTGGGATTTCCACACCTTCACTCTAAGGATATGCGAATGCAATCACCTCCAGCCATCTGTCTGTCCTCTGTGCTAATTTGACCCTGCTAAATGTGTGATGTTTACACTTAGGATAATGTATATTGTATAGCAGGTGAGACAGGTAGGAGTCGGGATGTCTACCCTGAACGGTCATATCTATGAGTCACCTTGGCTGGCTAAAGGATTTAGTTAATTAGCTCAAGTTAATTATGTTTTGGTTACTCCCTCTGTTACTGTATATAAGACTTGTTTTTGGTTCTAATAAAGTCTCTCTTGGTTGAACTTACATACAGCCTGCCTGGTGTTTGTTCTGACCGACCACAAATGGATTCGAATGGCACATAGCTGTAGTTTGAATCCTGGAGCACCGGATGATCCAATAGAGCAGAGGAGTGTCGGGAGAGTGGAGCCGAGCAAGCAAAGGGGCTCGTTACATTGGTTGGCAGCAATGGGATTTGCTCTCCAGTTACTGGGACACTCCAAACCACCACAGTGAAGGACCAGCTATGCAGCCTGCAGGAAAGTCACGCTGAAAGACCTACTTGAGAGCCGAGATGGACCAGAAGAAGGGTGATGCAGAACCCCGGTCAGTTGAAGATTTGTTTCAGCAACGAGTGCGGCAGCAGTTGGCATTATATGGGGCTAACCCATCAGAGACCGCCATACAGGAAGCCATTAAAGACATCCAGCTGCAGGATGCCCGACAAGAGAGAGAACAAGAGCGACAAGAGAGAGAACGAGAGCGACAAAAGAGAGAACTAGAGCGACAAGAGAGAGAACGAGAACGACAAAAGAGAGAACTAGAGCGGCAACATGAGTGGAGAATGGCGCAAATACGGCAATCGGGGACAACGCCTAAAGAACCAGCCGCCATGGAAGAGGAATTCGGAAGGAGGTTGCGAGAGATGCAGGGAGGAGAAGCAGGCCATCTCCCCCCCAACAGTTATCCAGAGCAGATGGTGTGGAGTCCCCAGCAGAAGTGCTGGCAACAGGGCAGAGTGGTACCCACCTCTGCCCAGCACCGGAAACCACTGTGGAGTTTCAGGGAGCTGGGGCAGTTGGCCCCTCTCCCCAGCAACAAGCTGAGGTGGTAAAGCTTTTACCCCCAGCTGAATCACTGGCAGCAGGGCAGGATGCTACTGGCCGCTGCACACAACTGCCACTTGAGCGGATATCGGTGGATGGGACTGCGGTCTCCACTCACAGCAACCCAGCAGAAGAGCTGGCAACAGAGCCGAGCGCCACGGGCCTCGGCTCCCAACTAACAGAAGAGGGAGTTCCTGTGGTATTGGATGGGACTTCAGTCCTCACTGACACAACCCCAGAAAATGGTGTGACACTGGGACAGGAGGATGTCAGCCTTGCTTTGCAAGCACTGGGAGATTTTCACCTACCACAAGTGGATGGGACTTCAGTCTCCACTTGTATACCCCAGGGATGCCGGGCAGTCGACCCAGATCCCCAACAGCATGACGGACTGAGCCCAGTCACCCTGTCTTCTCTCCAGCGGCAGAAAGGACTCCAGGGAGAAGGGCCAGTCCAGGCCTCTCCCCAGCGGCGGGTATGTTCTCTGAGAGAGGCAGAGGTTGGCTGGGTAAGTAATGCTCTGTTTGGAGCAATTTGTTTGGGGTACTGTGTGGATGCCGGCATTGGGGGAATGGAACTATGGACTAACTTCGGAGTCAACCCGTTTGGGGTCTCCTCCTATGTTAGTTTCCTGCCGAAAGGGGAGATGTGTGACGGACCTGGCCGGGACAGAGGCTTTTGGAGGGGACTGGGTGCGGGCCTCCTGCCTTGCGACCGTGGGCCCTGGCATTTGGGGGAACGGTGCTCTTTGTGAGCTGTATGCTTGGGGACCCTTGAGGGGGTGTTGCTTTGGATTCAGGTCCATGTCCCCCCAAGACACACAGACTCTGGGGACCCTGTATATGCCATATTAGAGTGACTGAGTCATACTGTTGGGATTTTCACACCTTCACTCTAAGGATATGCGAATACAATCACCTCCAACCATCTGTCTGTCCTCTGTGCTATTTTGACCCTGCTAAATGTGTGATGTTTACACTTAGGATAATGTATATTGTATAGCAGGTGAGACAGGTAGGAGCCGGGATGTCTACCCTGAACGGTCATATCTATGAGTCACCTTGGCTGGCTAAAGGATTTAGTTAATTAGCTCATGTTAATTATGTTTTGGTTACTCCCTCTGTTACTGTATATAAGACTTGTTTTTGGTTCTAATAAAGTCTCTCTTGGTTGAACTTACATACAGCCTGCCTGGTGTTTGTTCTGACCGATCACAAATGGATTCGAATGGCACATAGCTGTAGTTTGAATCCTGGAGCACCGGATGATCCAATAGAGCAGAGGAGTGTCGGGAGAGGGGAACCGAGTGAGCAAAGGGGCTCGTTACAACCCCCACGCATTTTTTTATTTTATTATTTTGGGTCAGGGTTTGGTGCCGTTTTTTTCAATGACCTTTATCTGTATTGCTGGGACACAACAATTCATTAAAGCCGCGAGTAGTTTTAAATGACTTTTTTTCCTTTAGAAATTTAATTTTGTGTAGGGACAGTTCTAAGCACGGGAAACATGCGCTACTTTACAGGCATACTATACACACCCCCCAGGTACGATATTTAAAGGAATATTTCACTTTTATTGTTTCACTTTAAGCATTATTAAAATCACTGCTCCCGAAAAAACGTCAGTTTTTAAAACTTTTTTTTGCATTGATACATGTCCCCTGGGGCAGGACCCAGATCCCCAAACACTTTCTATGACAATAACTTGCATATTAACCTTTAAAATTAGCATTTTTGATTTCTCCCATAGACTTTTTAAGGGGTTTCCGCGGCTTTCGAATTTGCTGCGAACACTCCAAATTGTTCGCTATTCGGCGAACAGCCAATGTTCGAGTCAAACTCATGTTCGACCCGAACATAAAGCTCATGCCTAATGGCAGGTTGTGTTTGGACGATGATGCAAATGAAATAAAGAAAAAATATATAATTTGTACATTTTAGACCTAGTGCTGCCCTGAAAACCTAGGGACTGGCCTACAAGTGCCTCACGGGAAATACAGCCCTTCCAGGATAGACTTTTCAGAAAGTTAATTCTCTTGTTGACTTTAGCCACAAATCTTCAGAGGTGGGCAGCTGATGCAAATAAAATAAAGAACAATAAAAAATCACAGTAAATTTTTGGGCCTGGTGCTGCCCCTTTACTCTGAAGAACAAGGGGCAAGACTGCAAGTGCCTCACGGGAAATACAGCCCTTCCAGGACAGACTTTTAAAAAAGAGAGTCTGATGATTGTTGGATCTGTAGTTTTGTAACATCTGTTTCAAAATCTACTTTCTGTAGTCAACAGTAAAATGGACTTACCACGAAAGATTGCATAATCTAGAAGAACCATCGATGTTTTGGAATCCAAGCTACGGACCAAATTCTGTATCTTATGGTCTGTTCTGTCACTCACAATCTTATTGATTGTTTTCTTAGCATTCTGAGGGTCACTGAAGCTGATGGAATGAAAGGAGGCGTGGTAGTAGCGAGCCACGTTACGTTGGAATTCTTGTAAAACATTTGCCGACTGGTCTACGAAGATCCCATTACCGAACTTGAATTTCACATCTTTGGTATGCTGAAGTAACGCTTGAAGAATCTTCCTGTTACCCTCATTCAGCACCTCGTCTTTCGTGGTTTCATCCAGGCCTAAGGTGAGGAAGATTTCATCGCGGGTTGTTGCTCTGGCACCGAGAGCCAGCATGGAGAGAGTTGTGTAAATGCTGATCGGTGAAATAACTAGATTTGGTATTTGTAGGGGGGGTCTTCTTAAAGGCACTGAAAGTTGTTGATAAATCCTGACAGCAAAGTCCATTTGAGATTCAAATATCTCTGACTCTTCTGATTTAGATAGAGGGTTGGAGTTGTGTGCTTGGTCCTGTTTGGAGGTATGGGTCACAAGGACCAGAGAGATGAACAACTGGAGGAGTAGAAGAACCTTCATCTTTCTTTTATACCTGTGTGAAATAAAATAGGCGTTTTATTAGGTTTAATAACTATAGCATTTATGATGTGTTTTCCTTGTGTTTCTAAAGCTTCAAGAATGCTTGATAAATGTCCATGAAAGTGCTTTTCTAATGGGAAGTGCCTTAAAGCATTTGTTACCCCAACATTTCATATTCCAATCCTGGTATGTGGCTGCCAGTGGAATTTTTTTTTTGGAAGGGCGGCAAACAGTATATCACCCCCCTCCCCGGTCGGTAGCACTTACCCCATCACCAGCGGCTTCCCCTGCTTGGTGGCCTCTTGTTGTCCTGCTCTCCATGGGTCATCACGGCGACAATGGCGACGGCTTTCATTTTCTCCCTCCTCGGCGGCCGCTTGGGAGTGTTCTCTTTTCGGCCAATCGGAGAACGGGTCTTAAACACGCTTCTGAATTGGCCCGGATTGAGGATCAGTGTTTCAACAGCAAATATTTATTCACTGTTGTAACACACCTGGGTGGGATCGGAGCTCACCTTCTGCGACCCGAGCCCACCCTATTTTGAAGCCTATTAGAGCCTCTGGTTCTGATCAGGTGCTTCAAAAAAAGCCCCGGCTGCTGTAATTCATGCGCCCGGCGCCCTGAAAGGGGCCAGACACATGAATAGTGGGTGACAGCGGTGGCCGTGGATAGTTTCATGCTATGCATGAATCTATCCATTGCATATAGGGGGTGGCGTGGAGACAGGGGGCGGCACCTGGGCGCTCCTAATGGTCGGGCCGCCACTGGTGGCTGCTTTATTATTATTATTATTATACAGGATTTATATAGCGCCAACAGTTTGTGCAGCGCTTTACATCAGGGAAGACAGTACAGTCACAATACAATTCAATACAGAGGGATCAGAGGGCCCGGCTCACTAGAGCTTACAGTCTAGAAGGGAGGGTCACGTGGAACAAAGGGTAGTAGCTGTGGGGGATGATGAGATGGACAAATGAGAATACAGTTGTTAGGTGTGTGTGGGATAGGCTTCTCTGAAGAGGAGGGTTTTCAGGAATCCTCTAAAAGCTAATAGAGAAGGAGATAGACGGACAGATTGGGGTAAGGAGTTCCATAAGATTGGAGAGGCTCTGGAAAAGTCCTGGAGACGAGTATGGGAGGAGGTGATGAGAGAGCTAGAGAGCAGGAGGTCTTGAGAAGAATGAAGAGAACGATTAAGTTGGTATTTAGAGACTAGGTCAGTGATGTAGCTGGGGGCAGAGTTGTGGATGGCTTTGTAGGTAGTTGTTAATATTTTGTTGGGTGAGCGGAAGCCAGTGGAGGGATTGACAGAGAGGAGTAGCAGAGACAGAGCGGTTGGTAAGGTGGATGAGTCTGGCAGCACCATTCATGATGGACTGAAGGGGGGAGGAGCCTATGCAGAGGTAAGCCAATGAGGAGGGAGTTGCAGTAATTGAGGCGAGAGATGACCAGGGAGTGAATTAGGAGCTTTGTTGTGTCATTGGTTAGAAAGGGGAGTATTTTGGAGATGTTGCAGAGGTTGAGGCGGAAAGATTTGGACAGCGATTGGATGTGAGGCTTAAAGGAGAGTTCAGAGTCCAGAACTACTCCTAGGACCTTGGCATGTGGGGGATGGGCTGATAGTTGTGCCATCGATTTTGACAGAGAGATCGGGGGAGGGGGCACGTGGGGGAGGAAAAATGATCTGTTCAGTTTTGGATAGATTAAGTTTGAGGAAGTGGTGTGACATCCAGACTGATATATCGGATAGTAAATTAGAGATACGTGAGGAGAATGAAGGAGTGAGTAGAGGGGCAGAGAAATAGATCTGGGTGTCGTCAGCGTAGAGGTGGTATTGGAAGCCGTGGGAGGCCATCAGCTGACCCAGGGAGGAGGTGTAGATTGAAAATAGGAGGGGTCCAAGAACAGAACCTTGGGGGACACCAACTGAGAAAGGAAGAGGAGAGGAGGAAGTAGAGTTGTAAGTAACGCTAAAGGTGCGGTTGGATAAATGGGTAGAGAACCAGCGAAGAGAACAGTCGCGGAGACCAGAGGCATTGAGTTTGTTGAGGAGGAGGGGGGGTGGTCCGTCTTATGGAAGGCAGCAGAGAGGTCCAGGAGTAGGAGGACAGAATAGTGTCCCTTAGTTTTGGCCGTTAGTAGATCGTTTGTTAGTTTTAGGAGAGCAGTTTCTGTGGAATGTTGAGGATGAAATCCAGACTGAAGGGGATCTATAAGGTTATTATCGGCAAGGTGGGCGCTCAGTCGGTTGTAGACATTCAAGGAGTTTGGATAAAAAGGGGAGCAGGGAGATGGGGCGCAGGTTGTGAAGATTGGATGGGTCCAGGGAGGGCTTTTTAAGTATGGGGCTGACTAGTGCATGTTTCACAGAGTTAGGGAAGATGCCAGAAGAGAGGGAGAGATTGAAGATGTGGGTTAGAGAGCGTAGAATAGAGCCGGAGGGTGAACGCAGCATTTGCGAGGGAACAGGATCCAGAGCGCTGGTGGTAAGGTGGACATTAGCAAGTAATTAAGAAACCTTGTCTATAGTGGTGGTTGAAAGAGGGAAGTAATGATTGTACCTGTAGGCAGGAGGTGTAAAGCATGGAGGGTATTTGAACAGTAGAGATCTCCTTGCGAATTCTATCAATCTTCTGTTTGAAGTGATTGGCGATCTCCTGGGCGGTGAGTGAGTTGGTGGGTGGAGTCAGTGGAGGAGGAAGGAGCGAGTTGAAGGTAGAGAAGAGTTGACGGGGACGGGATGATAAGTTTTTAATGAGGGTGATGAAATAGGTCTGCTTGGCAGTGAGGAGGCTGGAATTGTAATTTTGGAGGGCAGATTTATACTGGATGAAATCTTTCTGGGACATCGTCTTACGCCACAGGCGCTCAAGAGCACGGCTCTGTTTTTTCAGACTTCTAGTATCATCTGTTTTCCAGGGTTGAAGGGGGCGGGGCCTTATTCTGTGTATAGTGAGGGGAGGCAGTCTGTTCAGTGATGCTAGAAGTGAAGTGTTGTAAACAGAAGTGGCTAGGTGGGTGCAGGACAGGGGTGTGATTTTGTCATAGAGGTGGTCAGTCGCAGAGTAGAGAAGAGAAGGGTTGATATTGTGAAGGTTTCTACGAGTAACCGTTAGGTTTTTGGAGGGCGGTGATCAGAGAGGGGGTAAGGATAGTTGGAGAGGTTGCATGGAGTGCATTGGTGGGAAAAGACGAGGTCAAGGGTATTGCCTTCGGAGTGAGTAGGAGCGTGTATCCATTGTGTCTCCATTGTGTATCCATTGTGTCTCTATTGTGTCTCTATTGTGTCTCCATTGTGTATCCATTGTGTCTCCATTGTGTCTCCATTGTGTATCCATTGTGTCTCCATTGTGTATCCATTGTGTCTCCATTGTGTCTCCATTGTGTATCCATTGTGTCTCTATTGTGTCTCCATTGTGTCTCCATTGTGTATCCATTGTGTCTCCATTGTGTCTCCATTGTGTTTCCATTGTGTCTCTATTGTGTCTCCATTGTGTCTCTATTGTGTCTCTATTGTGTCTCCATTGTGTATCCATTGTGTCTCCATTGTGTCTCCATTGTGTATCCATTGTGTCTCCATTGTGTATCCATTGTGTCTCCATTGTGTGTCCATTGTGTCTCCATTGTGTATCCATTGTGTCTCCATTGTGTCTCCATTGTGTATCCATTGTGTATCTATTGTGTCTCCATTGTGTATCCATTGTGTCTCCATTGTGTCTCCATTGTGTCTCCATTGTGTCTCCATTGTGTCTTCATTGTGTCTCCATTGTGTATCCATTGTGTCCCCATTGTGTCTCCATTGTGTATCCATTGTGTATCCATTGTGTCTCCATTGTGTATCCATTGCGTCTCTATTGTGTATCCATTGTGTCTCCATTGTGTATCCATTGTGTCTCCATTGTGTCTCCATTGTGTATCCATTGTGTCTCCATTGTGTCTCCGTTGTGTATCCATTGTGTCTCCATTGTGTCTCCATTGTGTCTCCATTGTGTCTCTATTGTGTCTCCATTGTGTCTCCATTGTGTCTCCATTGTGTATCCATTGTGTCTCCATTGTGTATCCATTGTGTCTCCATTGTGTGTCCATTGTGTCTCCATTGTGTATCCATTGTGTCTCCATTGTGTATCCATTGTGTCTCCATTGTGTATCCATTGTGTCTCCATTGTGTCTCCATTGTGTCTCCATTGTGTATCCATTGTGTATCCATTGTGTCTCCATTGTGTCTACATTGTGTCTTCATTGTGTCTCCATTGTGTATCCATTGTGTCCCCATTGTGTCTCCATTTTGTATCCATTGTGTATCCATTGTGTCTCCATTGTGTATCCATTGTGTCTCTATTGTGTATCCATTGTGTCTCCATTGTGTCTCCATTGTGTCTCCATTGCTTCAGGTCACAGGAGGAGGTTAGACTGAGAAGTTGGAAGTCGCAGGAGAGTTATTATTAATAGGGATGTTGAAGTTGCCAAGAATGATTGTGGGGATTTCAGAAGAGAGAAAGTAGGGTAGCCAGGCAGAGAAGTCATCAAGGAAGGAAGAGACTGGACCGGGGGGCCGGTAGATCACAGCTATCCTTAAAGAAACTGGGGAGAAGAGACAAATGCCATGTGCCTCAAATGAGGAGAGTGACAGCTGTCCCATGTACTGGTATGAAAAAGTATGCTGTTCTCTTTGTATTGCTTCCTTTGTGTGAAATCCCTGGTGTTCCTGTCAGTCCCTCTGCTTTCCTATTAAAAACTAACCATACTAGGCATGACAGTACAGCATGGTCAGTTCTCTAGCTATGCTGGGAACTCAGCCTGCTCTCCAATGATCAGACTTGTCCTATACGCCTCCTTTGCACAGATCATTCACTGGGAAGCTCAGTGTGCTGCTGCTTCTTTCCCCCCAGCTCTTATGCAGCTGAGAACTGAGAGAATGCGTGATTTGATTAATAGAGGGCGCTACTATTTGTGATAATAACCATCACACAATGAACATATATAAATATAGTTATAAACAATAATACATAAAAATATTATTATGAGTTCCATGTCGGAGATCAATCACCAAAGTGTGAAGTAACAAACAAAAAATAGGAAAGAGTCCCAACATATAATGGATTACAGTTCCAATCAATCAATCAATCAATCAATCATGTCACAATCTTCCTTTTGTGAATAATTCCTTCACCACACACTATACAATATTGTCACCCGAAGTGCAGAGATATAGGATTGTTCCGGGACACACAGCAATATGACAGGAGGAGATCCAAGTACCTCTCCCCGGAGTTATAGGTGAGATATACAAATGAAAACAGAACAGCCCATCGCATTAGACCCCTTTCACATGGGAAGGGTCCGTCATGATCCACCCCGTGAACCCCCTGAGCACCGCTCCGCTGTCACCTCCGCGTCGGTGTGTATGGGATCCACGATACTGCAGCCAGACGTACGTTTCGTAATACACGTCTTTAAGGGGCGCCCCCTGCAGACGTGTATTACGAAACGTACATCGGCGGCGGTACCTGGACACGTGTGTTTTATGCTGACGCCCCTCCGGCGCTCTGGCTGCAGTATCGTCGCCGACACGGAGGTGACAGACCGACACGGAGGTGACAGGCCGACGCGAAGGTGACAGACTGACGCGGAGGTGACAGACCGACGCGGAGGTGACAGACCGACACGGAGGTGACAGCGGAGTGGTGCTCACAGATAAGATGCAGCCCCGGTGCTCACAGATAAGATGCAGCCCCGGTGCTCACAGATAAAATGCAGCCCCTGGACAGACATGGACAGAGATGGACAGACATGGACAGACATGGACAGACATGGACAGACATGGACAGACATGGACAGACATGGACAGACATGGACAGACATGGACAGACACGGACAGACATGGACAGACACGGACAGACACGGACAGACACGGACAGACATGGACAGACACGGACAGACACGGACAGACATGGACAGACATGGACAGACACGGACAGACATGGACAGACATGGACAGACATGGACAGACACGGACAGACACGGACAGACATGGACAGACATGGACAGACACGGACAGACACGGACAGACATGGACAGACATGGACAGACACGGACAGACATGGACAGACACGGACAGACATGGACAGACACGGACAGAGATGGACAGACATGGACAGAGATGGACAGACATGGACAGAGATGGACAGACACGGACAGACATGGACAGACACGGACAGACACGGACAGACATGGACAGACATGGACAGACACGGACAGACATGGACAGACATGGACAGACATGGACAGACACGGACAGACATGGACAGAGATGGACAGACATGGACAGACATGGACAGACATGGACAGACATGGACAGAGATGGACAGACATGGACAGAGATGGACAGACATGGACAGACACGGACAGACACGGACAGACATGGACAGACACGGACAGACACGGACAGACATGGACAGACATGGACAGACATGGACAGACACGGACAGACATGGACAGACATGGACAGACATGGACAGACACGGACAGACATGGACAGACATGGACAGAGATGGACAGAGATGGACAGACATGGACAGACATGGACAGACATGGACAGAGATGGACAGACACGGACAGACACGGACAGACATGGACAGACACGGACAGACATGGACAGACATGGACAGACATGGACAGAGATGGACAGACATGGACAGACATGGACAGACACGGACAGACACGGACAGACATGGACAGAGATGGACAGACATGGACAGACACGGACAGACACGGACAGACATGGACAGACATGGACAGAGATGGACAAACATGGACAGACATGGACAGAGATGGACAGACATGGACAGACATGGACAGAGATGGACAGAGATGGACAGACATGGACAGAGATGGACAGACATGGACAGACATGGACAGACATGGACAGACATGGACAGAGATGGACAGACATGGACAGACATGGACAGAGATGGACAGAGATGAACAGAGATGGACAGACATGGACAGACACGGACAGACATGGACAGACATGGACAGACATGGACAGACATGGACAGAGATGGACAGACATGGACAGAGATGGACAGACATGGACAGACACGGACAGACATGGACAGAGATGGACAGAAATGGACAGAGATGGACAGACATGGACAGACATGGACAGACACGGACAGACATGGACAGAGATGGACAGACATGGACAGACACGGACAGACATGGACAGACATGGACAGACATGGACAGACATGGACAGAGATGGACAGAGATGGACAGAGATGGACAGAGATGGACAGACATGGACAGACATGGACAGACATGGACAGAGATGGACAGACATGGACAGAGATGGACAGACATGGACAGACATGGACAGACACGGACAGACACGGACAGAGATGGACAGACATGGACAGACATGGACAGATATGGACAGAGATGGACAGAGATGGACAGACATGGACAGACATGGACAGAGATGGACAGACATGGACAGACATGGACAGAGATGGACAGACGCTCCGTGTTCCTCTGATCCCCCCATAGGGGAGAGCGAAGATCTGACAGGGCGGTCTCTGCACAGTGTGGGGGGACCGCCCTGTTATCCGCCGGCTCAGCGGGGATCAATGGAGCGATCCTGAGGAAGCGGAGGATCACGGGGTGGATCATGACGGACCCGTCCCGTGTGAAAGGGGTCTAATGCGATGGGCTGTTTTCATTTGTATATCTCACCTATAACTCCGGGGAGAGGTACTTGGATCTCCTCCTGTCATATTGCTGTGTGTCCCGGAACAATCCTATATCTCTGCACTTCGGGTGACAATATTGTATAGTGTGTGGTGAAGGAATTATTCACAAAAGGAAGATTGTGACATGATTGATTGATTGATTGATCGATTGGAACTGTAATCCATTATATGTTGGGACTCTTTCCTATTTTTTGTTTGTTACTTCACACTTTGGTGATTGATCTCCGACACGGAACTCATAATAATATTTTTATGTATTATTGTTTATAACTATATTTATATATGTTCATTGTGTGATGGTTATTATCACAAATAGTAGCGCCCTCTATTAAAGCGCTTGTATACCCGCTGACTTTTATTTTTTACACCTGTAAAGGAAAAGGCATAATGGGCTTGTATGCACAGCATACAAGCTCATTATGAAATACTTACCTTAGAACGAGGCGTCGGTGTCCCTCCTGGTCCACGCCGAGGCAGCTGACATTATGCCTCGGCGTGTCTTCCGGGTATCGCGGCTCCAGCGCTGTCAGTGGCTGGAGCCGCGATGTCGTCACTCCTGCGCATGCGCACGGGAGACTTCTTTCCGGCAGGGTGCGGCGTCCGCCGGGCCTTCAGCCGAGAATCCCCTGTGTGCATGCACCGCTGCAGTCAGTGGCGCAGTACAAGGGGAATATCTCCTAAACCGTGCAGGTAATCCTTAGTATCGGCCTTTTATAGGCTCACCTGTAGGGAAAAGTTACACAACAGACAACACAACCACTTTAATCAAATCACTTATTCAATTGGAAGCAACACTTCTGAGCAGCTTTATATTATTTTATCACATTGATTGTATGTTTTAAAGGGATTGTAAAGGTTTGTTTTTTATTTTCTAAACAGGTTCCTTTAATCTTGTGCATTGGGGGTTCACTTACCTTTTCCTTCCACTTCCCTTCTAAATGTTTTTTTTCTTTGTCTGAATTTCTCACTTCCTGTTCCTCCTCAGTGAGCTGTTCAGGCTGACTAACCCCCGCTCAGATGATGGTGGGGGGGGGAAGGTTACTGAGGAGGAACAGGAAGTGAGAAATTCAGACCAAGAAAAAAAACACTTCTAAAAAAGGGAGAAAAGGAATTTATAATGTTTGGCTGGACTTCTCCTCTGGATCACAGGAAGGCATTTCCTTCTGCACTCCTGTGACCCGTTTTCAGCAGACAGCAGGCTGAAGCCCGCTGTCTGCTGATGTCACAGAGCCAGTCCAGGCTCACGAAAGATGGCGATCATATGGCCCGGGGTTCACTCAGCACCCGGCTTCACAGGAGGGGGCAGAGCAGAGAGCCGGTGACTGACAGTCTCTGCTCAGGAAGCTGTGAGGACCGAGCGATCGGTGATATTTGATCGCTCAGTTCTCAGTGTTAGAGGTGGCGGGGAACAGATACAACATCCACCTAGGTAAGTATGATTCCAAAATAAAAATGAATCCCATACTTCTCTTTTACGTGGAAGTGACGTAGGAGAAATGATCCGTTTTGAGGCACACAGAACTGGGACTGGGGGAAAAAACACCCTGGGCGCTGTGGTATCATGTGATGTGGGGGGCTCTTCTGCATGGAGAGTTCCTGCCACTACAAACTGACAGGAGTAGGGATGAGCCGAACACCCCCGGGTTCGGTTCGCACCAGAACCTTCGAACGGACCGAAAGTTCGCGTGAATTTTCGAACCCTATTCGTTATAATGGACGCGAACGTTCGAAATCAAAATTGCTAATTACAACGGCCAATATGCATGTCAATGTCATAAAACAGGTTTGGGGACCCGGGTCCTGCCCCAGGGGACATATATCAATGCAAAAAGAAATTTTAAAAACTAACGTTTTTTCGGGAGCAGTCATTTTAATGATGCATAAAGTGAAAAAAAAAGTGTGAAATTTTCCTTTAAATATCGTACCTGGGGGGTGTCTAAAGTATGCCTGTGAAGTGCCACGTGTTTCCCGTGTTTAGAACTGTCCCTGCACAAAATGACACTTCTAAAGGAAAAAAAGAAGCCATTTAAAACCACTTGCGGCTTTAATGTCATGTCTTGTCCTGGCCGCCATATGGCTGAAAATCCTTGAGAAAAATGGCATGGCTACCCCATCACCCCCCCCCCACCCCAGCCCCTTTGGGTCTTGTATGGATATTAAGGGGGACCCCACACCCAAAAAAAAAAACCTATACCTACAACCCTATATACTCTGAACAGCAGTATATAGGTGGTGCAAACAAGACACGGACTGTAGGTTTGTTCTTAAGTAGAATCTGAACAGGTAGGTACATTATGAAGTGTAGCTCCATCCCAAAAAAAACTATTTTTAAGCTTTTTGGAGAACATAGGGAGGGGTTATCACCCCTGTAACATTTGCTGTCTTTGCACATCTGTTCAGAACATGTCGTACTAAAACAGATCAACCAGCGCAAATAAAATTAACACAAAAAGAATTGCAGCTGGACACTGAGGGTCAAAATATCAAATCCCCAAGTAAACTGGCATAAAAGCAGTGCAGCGCAGCAAAAAAATATAAATAAAAAACCCAAAATAAATCATAAAAAACAATAATACTGAGAACGGTAGTAAATAATTAAAAACAATGTGTCCATAGAATTCCTCTTAACAAGAAAAGAAGCCCAAGACAGTGTCCATATAGGAAGTGACTCCTAAAGATTATCAAATGGTGACTTGTGTGATATTCCTCCACCACCGAAATAGGTTTGCAGCTCACCTCAGAGCATGGACCCCTGAACCAGTCAGTCAGGTCATGCAAGCATGTTTCCCTTGTGGGACAGATATTCCAAGGTAGATAAACTCAGGAAGGCAATACGATAGGGGGAAATCCACAGGTCACTAGATCAGAGCTCCGGTATACATAGCACTGTATAAACCCCAGTGCATGGGAATGCCGGCATGTAATAAAACGGATGACCGGGTGTAGCGAGTGTCAGCATGGAAGAGAGGCGCGGGTGACGTCACATCTGCTCACGTATTCCGTACGCGTTGCGTCCTAGCACTGGGCGGGACTTCATCAGCGGTACGGAACAGCGTGAATCACCCACTATAAATATCAATGGAACGTGGAACCAGCCAATCACAGCACAATCAACAATCGATTGTCATGGAAACCCTGCCAGCAGGGGAATAAGACGGAGGCCGGTAAGGACCAAAATAAAGAAAAAAGCAAAGATCCCTTTAAAAGGGAAAAGCTTTACTGCACCACTTACGTGGAGCATATAATTTTGCTCAATTGAAAATCAAGAAACAAATGAACAGTATGTGAATCGTAACCCACGTCTCCTGCTGACACTGAAAATACAATATATACTATCCCAATATATTAAGAAAAAAATCTAAAAGAAGGGAAAGATACCTGGAATCAGGGAAATCAATAACAGGTCATGCATATCTAGAATACACTATTGACCCTATTAAAAAATTCCTAAACAAATAATTTAAAAAAATACATGTAAATATATACATATATGTAAAATAAGCATAATAAAAATACCACAGAAATTCATTTTAAAAATCAGGCAAAATAAAATAAAATATGGCAAAATTAAAAATTCAACGATCAGAGATAAAACAATTTAAATCAAATTCAACATTCAAGCCAGCAGGTACTAAAACTTGTGTCTCGTGTATCCACTGAGATTCCCTGCGGCTTAACTGGCGTATAAAACTACCACCTCTCCAATGTTTGATTACTCGTTCGATGCCCCAAAATTTCAAACCTCTAGGGTTTTGATTATGCATCAATTTAAAATGTCTAGACACATTGTGTGTTTTAACTCCTCTTTTAATGTTGTTCACATGCTCCCCCAGACGAACGTGAAGTGGTCTAGAGGTTCTACCAATATACTGAAGACCACATTCGCATTCTAGCATGTAAACAACCCCTATAGTGGTGCACGTAATCAACTGACCTATCTTATATGATTTTTTGGTAGCAGTGGCAAGAAAATCTTTCCTCTTTTTTATATTGCACTTAGAATGCTTGCAGGCTGTGCATCGCCCGCAAGCATAAAAACCAGCGAGGAAGGAGAAAAGTCTGTTTTCAGAATGCACTGGAGGATCAACAACTCCTGGTGCCAGACAATCACGCAAAGACGGAGCTTTCTTATAGATGAATGCTGGGCGTGATGGCAACAGCGGGCCCAAAACCTTGTCTTGCTTTAGTATTGACCAGTTATTTGAAACAAGTTTTTCAAATTTCTTATATTGTACGTTATAATTGAGTACCATTTTGAAATTCGAGATACTAATATTGGTTTCTCTGACTTTATCAGCTACCAATAATCCCCTATCCAAGGAACGTACATTCTCTATCTCTTTATCTAAAGAGTCCCTATTATACCCTTTCTGTTGGAATCTGGATGACAAAATCTGTGCCTGTGTGAGAAAGTCCTCCTCCCTTGTGCAATTTCGCCTGAGCCTAATAAACTGACCTTTCGGTATATTGCATAGCCACGATTTAATAATGATGGGCTCTTAGATGATGAGTCGATGAAAGAGTGGGGAGAATTTTTTGTCCTAAAAGGTTTACAATTGCTAGAATTTTTACTTTCACGTAAAGAAAGAAAAATGTTAGCGATAGAATCTCAGATTCGGGACATAAAAAATCTTATAGAACCCCTCAAAGACAGTGAAGAGTTCCTGCGGTTATCAGCTGAACTCAAAAACAAATTGTGTAAATGGGATATAGAAATCCAAAATAAGAAAAAGAAAAAATTCATCCGGGATTTTGATGATTTTAATAAAGGCAACATTTTTAAATGGCAAAATGTCAACGTTTCCAACCCGCTTGTTATGATTATTCTGTAGTAGGCCCCCCGCCCCAGAGGGGAGATCAGCCATATAGAGGTAATAACTTTAGGGGAAAGAGAGGTGGTGGTAGAGGTAAAAGAGGAAATTCATCCTCTTATCAATCTCCATCTAGAAATTACCCCCACCATCAATATCAATATGAATCCCCCCATGGTTGGGAGAGTCATGGATATGATCAAGTCCCCTATTCTCATAATCAAAATAGAGGCAAACCTACATTCCCACGAGGTGGTCAGGTACCTATTATAAATAGATTTACCCCCCTCCAAAATCAGGCTATAAGGGAGGGAGGGGATTTTTCAGGGGCCCAGAGTGGGCCAGGGAGGGGTCCTCCGTACAATCAATCGAACCAAGGGTCAGGGAGGGGTCCCTCATACCAACCGAACCCAGGCGATTGGTGGAGGCACCAACCTCAACAGATTCCACAAGGAAATGGTCAATCTCAAAAAAGAAAGGCCAGAGAGGAAGGAGAGGGGGAAGGAGAATACAAAAGACCAAAACCCCAATAGGCACAGGGATCTATAATTTGAGCAGTTGCACTTTGGATGACGACGAGTTACGAGTGTTGGATAGGGGTTTGAAGTTTGCCCCAACATAAAATCTCAATAAATTCCAAACTTATGTCAACATTCAAAAATTTGTTAGAAACCTCAATATGAAAAAATATTTTTTGACTAACCCCATAAAATCAACAAGAGTAGCTGATGGTGTCCACTCCAACCTACGTAATAAGTCCACTTTTAACCCTCTGAATGTTGATAATAAATACTTAGAGGTGTTTAAACATATGATGTTCAATGACTTAGATAAAATGAGGATAAGGAAAGTGATGGACCCACAGTACATTAAAAAGGGGATGGAATCTCTAGAAAAACGTAAAGAAATTATTATCCGTCCGGCGGATAAAGGGGGTGGATTGGTTATTTTAGATAAAGCTGTTTATACAGCAGAAATGGATCGATTATTGAGTGATCATGACACTTACCGTATTTTGAATAGGGATCCTATGCTGACATATAAGGATGAGCTTCATCTGTTAGTAGAATCAGGACAAACTATGGGTGTCCTTAATAAAAAGGAGGCCCTCTATTTAGATCCTTTGTTCTGTAGAACACCAATCATATACTGCCTTCCAAAAATCCATAAGGATAGTGCCAACCCTCCGGGGAGGCCTATCGTTAATGGCATTGACTCCATCAGCTCGAGAGTGGGGCAGTATATAGATTCATTTCTGCAACCCCTGGTGTCAGAAACTAGAGCCTACCTTAGGGACACCAAACATATTATTCAATTATTGGAGGCTGTCACATGCTCACCATCCAGTATCCTTGTCACTGCGGATGTAGGCTCACTGTACACTATAATAGGACATGAGGATGCCTTGTCTTCCGTGCAGTGGGCTTTAGCATCTTCAGATCTTCCGGCTAAACATAAGGATTTTCTTTTGACCAGTCTGGGTTTTTGTTTATCTAGAAATTATTTTTGGTACAATCGTCAGTTCTTTTTGCAGACAAGGGGGGTCGCGATGGGAGCCCGTTTTGCTCCCAGTGTGGCCAACCTTTTTATGGCCCACTGGGAGGAGGACGTGGTTTTCAAGAATCGTCCCCCCCAGTTAGTCTGTTACAAAAGGTACATAGACGATCTCATTCTAATTTGGGAGGGGGATCGTCCCAGTCTTGATTATTTTATAGGGACAATGAATGAGAATACCAAGAATATTAAATTAACCTGGAATATTAGTATGAAAAATATTGTGTTCCTAGATTTGGAAATCTGGAAGGATAGTGAGCAATTCCGCCTGTGTAATTATCTTAAGCCTACTGATCGTAATGCATACATACCACTTGATAGTTGCCACCATAAATCGTGGCTATGCAATATACCGAAAGGTCAGTTTATTAGGCTCAGGCGAAATTGCACAAGGGAGGAGGACTTTCTCACACAGGCACAGATTTTGTCATCCAGATTCCAACAGAAAGGGTATAATAGGGACTCTTTATATAAAGAGATAGAGAATGTACGTTCCTTGGATAGGGGATTATTGGTAGCTGATAAAGTCAGAGAAACCAATATTAGTATCTCGAATTTCAAAATGGTACTCAATTATAACGTACAATATAAGAAATTTGAAAAACTTGTTTCAAATAACTGGTCAATACTAAAGCAAGACAAGGTTTTGGGCCCGCTGTTGCCATCACGCCCAGCATTCATCTATAGGAAAGCTCCGTCTTTGCGTGATTGTCTGGCACCAGGAGTTGTTGATCCTCCAGTGCATTCTGAAAACAGACTTTTCTCCTTCCTCGCTGGTTTTTATGCTTGCGGGCGATGCACAGCCTGCAAGCATTCTAAGTGCAATATAAAAAAGAGGAAAGATTTTCTTGCCACTGCTACCAAAAAATCATATAAGATAGGTCAGTTGATTACGTGCACCACTATAGGGGTTGTTTACATGCTAGAATGCGAATGTGGTCTTCAGTATATTGGTAGAACCTCTAGACCACTTCACGTTCGTCTGGGGGAGCATGTGAACAACATTAAAAGAGGAGTTAAAACACACAATGTGTCTAGACATTTTAAATTGATGCATAATCAAAACCCTAGAGGTTTGAAATTTTGGGGCATCGAACGAGTAATCAAACATTGGAGAGGTGGTAGTTTTATACGCCAGTTAAGCCGCAGGGAATCTCAGTGGATACACGAGACACAAGTTTTAGTACCTGCTGGCTTGAATGTTGAATTTGATTTAAATTGTTTTATCTCTGATCGTTGAATTTTTAATTTTGCCATATTTTATTTTATTTTGCCTGATTTTTAAAATGAATTTCTGTGGTATTTTTATTATGCTTATTTTACATATATGTATATATTTACATGTATTTTTTTAAATTATTTGTTTAGGAATTTTTTAATAGGGTCAATAGTGTATTCTAGATATGCATGACCTGTTATTGATTTCCCTGATTCCAGGTATCTTTCCCTTCTTTTAGATTTTTTTCTTAATATATTGGGATAGTATATATTGTATTTTCAGTGTCAGCAGGAGACGTGGGTTACGATTCACATACTGTTCATTTGTTTCTTGATTTTCAATTGAGCAAAATTATATGCTCCACGTAAGTGGTGCAGTAAAGCTTTTCCCTTTTAAAGGGATCTTTGCTTTTTTCTTTATTTTGGTCCTTACCGGCCTCCGTCTTATTCCTCTGCTGGCAGGGTTTCCATGACAATCAATTGTTGATTGTGCTGTGATTGGCTGGTTCCACGTTCCATTGATATTTATAGTGGGTGATTCACGCTGTTCCGTACCGCTGATGAAGTCCCGCCCAGTGCTAGGACGCAACGCGTACGGAATACGTGAGCAGATGTGACGTCACCCGCGCCTCTCTTCCATGCTGACACTCGCTACACCCGGTCATCCGTTTTATTACATGCCGGCATTCCCATGCACTGGGGTTTATACAGTGCTATGTATACCGGAGCTCTGATCTAGTGACCTGTGGATTTCCCCCTATCGTATTGCCTTCCTGAGTTTATCTACCTTGGAATATCTGTCCCACAAGGGAAACATGCTTGCATGACCTGACTGACTGGTTCAGGGGTCCATGCTCTGAGGTGAGCTGCAAACCTATTTCGGTGGTGGAGGAATATCACACAAGTCACCATTTGATAATCTTTAGGAGTCACTTCCTATATGGACACTGTCTTGGGCTTCTTTTCTTGTTAAGAGGAAATCTATGGACACATTGTTTTTAATTATTTACTACCGTTCTCAGTATTATTGTTTTTTATGATTTATTTTGGGTTTTTTATTTATATTTTTTTGCTGCGCTGCACTGCTTTTATGCCAGTTCAGAACATGTCACCTCACTTTCCGTCCCAATGACAAATGTTTTTGGAAAAGTGGGGTTTTAATTGAAACAAGTATTGGTGATAAAGCATCAGTAGAGAGGAGATACCTTTTTCCCAAATTAAATCTAACAGGATAGAATTTCCCTTCCTAGGGGTAGATTTCCTCTCACTTCCTGTTTTCTCTTGCCGTTTGCAAGTAGTAGTCGTTTGTAAGTTGGATGTTTGAAAGTAGGGGCCTGCCGTATATACTCTGCAGAAATTTGCCCTATTAGATGTTGGTGTAGCCACAAGACTGGTGGGCACAGGAATGGGCCCTGCTGTGAGTTAATAGATCAAGATTTGTACTTGCATGCACCTGTTGAACAGGGCAGAAAAATTGGGCCTTTGGTGGTGGTGGTGGTGGTGGTGGTGGACGGTGTTGCCACAAGACTGTAGGCCCTCATAGTTACTCTTGGTGGGCGCAGGAATGGGCCCTGCTGTGAACTATTAGATCAAGATTTGTAATTACACGCCCCTGTTAAACAGGGGCTGAAAAATTGTGCCTTAGGCATTGGTGCTGGTGCCACAACACTGCAACCCCTCACAGATACTGTACTTGGAGCACAGCAGTCACACCTGTTGCGAAGCATCTTTTTAAAAAATTGTAATTACACGCCCCTGTTATACAGGGGCTGAAAAATTGTGCCTTAGGCACTGGTGCTGGTGCCACAACACTGCAACCCCTCACAGATACTGTACTCTGAGCACAGCAATGAGACCTGTTGCAAAGCATTGCCTAAAAATTGTAATTACACGCCCCAACAGGGGCTGAAAAATTGTGCCTTAGGCACTGGTGCTGGTGCCACAACACTGCAACCCCTCACAGATACTGTACTTGGAGCACAGCAGTCACACCTGTTGCGAAGCATCTTTTTAAAAAATTGTAATTACACGCCCCTGTTATACAGAGGCTGAAAAATTGTGCCTTAGGCACTGGTGTGGTGGCATGGATCATTGAGGAGGAGGAAGAGGATAGTCAGTGAACATAACAGGACAGTCACTCAGCATCAGCATAGGCAGTCTTGAGGGGATGTGACATTATAAATTATTCCGTTATATCCGCTTCAGGTGTCTGGTAGCTGGTGGTGATCCAAGACTGATTCATTTTTATGAAGGTCAGTCGATCAACCGAGTCGGTGGACAGGCGCACCCTATGATCGGTGACAAATCCTCCAGCAGCACTGAATGTGCGTTCGGAAAGAACGCTGGATGCAGGACAGGCCAGTAGCTCAATTGCATACTGTGCAAGCTCTGGCCAGTGATCCATCCTCAGGACCCAGTAAGCCAGAGGATTTTCGGTGGGGAAGGTGTCCAAGTCTGACCTTGCCCCTAGGTATTCCTGCACCATGTATATCAGACGCTGGCGATGGTTGCTGGAACCGATCATACCTTGGGGCTGCGGACTAAAAAATTGTCTGAACGCATCGGTCAGACGTCCACCTTCCCCACCGCTCCTTCTGCTACTGACCGAAGCCTCAGCAACTCGTCGTCCAGGACCAGGAGTTTGTAACCTCCCAGTTTCTGGGAACGCGTTGCACAGACCTTTCTGCAAGGCCTCCCTGAGATGTATCATCCTCTGCTCCCTCTGCGACGGCAAGATAAGGTCCGCAACCTTACCCTTGTACCGTGGATCAAGGAGAGTGGCCAGCCAGTAATGGTCCCTCTCCTTGATCCGAAGAACACAAGGATCCTTCCGCAGTCTTTGCAGGATCAGGGAGGCCATGCAGCGTAGGTTAGCTGAGGCATTCGGTCCGGAGTCTTCTGGGTCACTGAGGATGACATGATCGCCAGCCACCTCCTCCCAGCCACGTACAAGTCCACTGGTTTGTTGGGACTGTACATCATCCCTAAAAGACTGCTGCTGCTGATGCTGAGTGCCAGGCTCCACCTCCATGCTCACACAATCCTCCTCCTCCTCCTCATCCTCATCCTCTTCCTGTGTGATAGGTGGGACAGAAGGAACACTGTCTGGATAAAGGGGGCCTTGAGAGGCAAGGAAGTCCTCCTCTTCCTGCCTCTGTTCTGCCTCAAGTGCCCTGTCCATTATTCCACGCAGCGTGTGCTCCAACAGGTGGACAAGAGGTACAGTGTCACTGATGCATGCACTGTCACTGCTCACCATCCTCGTGGCCTCCTCAAATGGTGAGAGGACAGTGCATGCATCCCTGATCATGCTCCACTGGCGTGGGGAAAAAAAGCCAAGCTCCCCTGACCCTGTCCTGGTGCCGTAGTCGCAAAGGTACTCATTGATGGCCCTCTGCTGTGTGTGCAGTCGCTGCAGCATGGCCAACGTTGAGTTCCACCTGGTGGGCATGTCACATATTAGGCGGTTCTTGGGCAGGTTCAGCTCCTTTTGCAGCTCAGTCAGCCGAGCACTGGCATTATAAGATTGGCGGAAATGCACACAGACTTTCCTGGCCTGCCTCAGGACATCCTGTAAGCCTGGGAACCTGCCCAAGAACCGCTGCACCACCAGGTTGAGGACGTAAGCCATACAGGGCACATGGGTGAGCTGCCCCTGTCGCAGGGCAGAGAGGAGGTTGGTGCCATTGTCAGAAACGACCATTCCTGGCTTAAGCTGGCGTGGCGTCAACCACCTCTCGGCCTGCCCCTGCAGAGCTGCCAGAACCTCTGGTCCAGTGTGGCTCCTGTCCCCCAAACACACCAGCGCAAGCACGGCATGGCATCTTTTTGCCTGCGTACTTGCGTAGCCCCTTGTACACCTACGGAGCACCGCTGGTTCAGAGGACAGAGCACTCGAAGAGGACATGGAGGAAGAAGAAGAGGAGGGGGTGCAGGAGAGAGGTGTGTCACAACCAGTAGTAGCATTTTGGAGGCGTGGTGGCGGAACAACCTCCAACACTACTGCACCTTGTCCTGCATCCCTCCCAGCTGCCAATAGAGTGACCCAATGGGCCGTGAAAGAAAGATAACGTCTCTGTCCATGCCTGCTGGACCATGAGTCAGCGGTAATATGCACCTTACCGCTGACCGCCCTGTCCAGCGAGGCATGGACATTGCCTTCCACATGCCGGTAGAGAGACGGAATCGCCTTCCGTGAGAAAAAGTGGCGTTTGGGAACCTGCCACTGAGGAACCGCACATTGAACAAACTCACAGAAGGGGGCCGAGTCTACCAACTGAAAAGGCAGCAGTTGAAGTGCTAGCAATTTAGCCAAGCTAGCATTCAACCGCTGGGCATGTGGATGGCTGGGAGTATACTTCTTTCGACGGTCCAGCAGCTGGGGCAGGGAAATTTGCCTGCTACAATCGGACGTCGGTGTACTGCAAGTACTTGGTTGTGACACACCTAATTCTACACCTTCAGTCCTCTCAGAGCAGCTTTCAGAGAGGACTGAAGATATAGTGGGGATGGAGATCCCAGCTGATGAGGAGCAAGGAGAGGTCCGCTTTGTTCTTTGGTGTGGGTCTTTTATGTGTGCTTGCCAACGAGCTGCATGGCAGGTCAACATATGTCTGCTCATGCTTGTGGTGCCCAAGCGGCTGATGTTTTGGCCACGCGAGATACGCTTGAGACAAATATTGCAAATAGCAGTGGTGCGATCTGATGCACTCGTCTCAAAAAAGGCCCACACCAAAGAACTTTTGTGATAACGTGCAGAGGCAGCGCCCTGCACAGGCGGAGCTCTGCGGTGTGGTACAGTTGCTGTGCTGGCCTCTAGCTGGCCTCCAGGGGGCATCCTGCCTCGTTGGACATGTGACGCCGCATCCTCCTCCTCCTCCTCCTCCTCTCTCCCTTCAGGCACCCACGTGGAGTCAGAGACCTCATCATCCCCTCCCTCTTCACCACTAGAGCAAACCTGGCAGTAAGCTGCAGCTGGTGGAACATGACTGCCAGATTGCTGTCCTTCAGCATCCCCTCTCTCTGCGCGCACACTACTGACTTCCTCAAGCTGGGTATCATCCGAGCCTTCGAATCGTTGGGCATCCTCCTGGAGCATGTACCCAACACTGTGCTCAAACAGTTCGGGGGACTCCTCAGGAGGACATGGTTGGTCTAGGGAAGGGGTGGCTGATGATGCCATTGAGTACGCGTTGGCAGCTGCTCTGCCAGTACCCTGAGCCTGGGTGAGAGAGGATGAGGAGGGCTTGGTCATCCATTCTACCAAGCCTTCGGCATGATGCGGCTCCACATGTCCAGCTGCCGAAAACAAAGACAAGTGTGTCCCATGGCCACGTGCTGATGACGATGCACGACCACGTCCACGGCCAGCACTGTTGTCTCTAGAAACAGAGCCTGCCTGCCCTGTGTTCTTGCCTCGGCACGCTCTGCCTCTCCTTGGCGGTCTTCCAGCCATTGTAGTCGGTAGTGTATATAGTATAAAAAATAGAGCTCCTATGTGTGCTCACAACACACTGTAGGTCCTATGGGTGCTGACACTAACACACTATAGGTACTATGTGTGCTGCTGAGATGAAAATATAGGAGCTCTGTGTGATGACACTAACACACTATAGGTACTATGTGTGCTGCTGACAAGAAAATATAGGAGCTCTGTGTGATGCCACTAACACACTAGAAGTCCTATGGGTGCTGCTGAGATGAAAATATAGGAGCTCTGTGTGATGCCACTAACACACTAGAAGTCCTATGGGTGCTGCTGAGAAGAAAATATAGGAGCTCTGTTTGCTGCCACTAACACACTAGAAGTCCTATGGGTGCTGCTGAGAAGAAAATATAGGAGCTCTGTGTGATGCCACTAACACACTAGAAGTCCTATGGGTGCTGCTGAGAAGAAAATATAGGAGCTCTGTTTGCTGCCACTAACACACTAGAAGTCCTATGGGTGCTGCTGAGAAGAAAATATAGGAGCTCTGTGTGATGCCACTAACACACTAGAATTCCTATGGGTGCTGCTGAGAAGAAAATATAGGAACTCTGTGTGATGCCACTAACACATTAGAAGTCCTATGGGTGCTGCTGAGAAGAAAATATAGGAACTCTGTGTGATGCCACTAACACACTAGAAGTCCTATGGGTGCTGCTGAGAAGAAAATATAGGAGCTCTGTGTGATGCCACTAACACACTAGAAGTCCTATGGGTGCTGCTGAGAAGAAAATATAGGAGCTCTGTTTGCTGCCACTAACACACTAGAAGTCCTATGGGTGCTTCTGAGATGAAAATATAGGAGCTCTGTGTGATGCCACTAACACATTAGAAGTCCTATGGGTGCTGCTGAGATGAAAATATAGGAGCTCTGTGTGATGCCACTAACACACTAGAAGTCCTATGGGTGCTGCTGAGATGAAAATATAGGAGCTCTGTGTGATGCCACTAACACACTAGAAGTCCTATGGGTGCTGCTGAGAAGAAAATATAGGAGCTCTGTGTGATGCCACTAACACACTAGAAGTCCTATGGGTGCTGCTGAGAAGAAAATATAGGAGCTCTGTTTGCTGCCACTAACACACTAGAAGTCCTATGGGTGCTGCTGAGAAGAAAATATAGGAGCTCTGTTTGCTGCCACTAACACACTAGAAGTCCTATGGGTGCTGCTGAGATGAAAATATAGGAGCTCTGTGTGATGCCACTAACACACTAGAAGTCCTATGGGTGCTGCTGAGAAGAAAATATAGGAGCTCTGTGTGATGCCACTAACACACTAGAAGTCCTATGGGTGCTGCTGAGAAGAAAATATAGGAGCTCTGTGTGATGCCACTAACACACTAGAAGTCCTATGGGTGCTGCTGAGAAGAAAATATAGGAGCTCTGTTTGCTGCCACTAACACAGTAGAATAAGGTGACCAGATTTTTAAAATGAAATCCGGGGACATATTTTTTTTTTACTAGTAATGGCGGCAATCAGCGACTCTCTGCCCGTCCCCGCCCGCCTCACAGCCTGTCAAGTCTTACTCTCCGGGCTATTACAGGGTGGAGAGTGGAGGAAGATCACTCCGTCAGGGAAGGCAAGGAGATAAACAGGCAGGCGGCTGGCCGGGACTTGAGCCAAGGCAGAAGAACATGCGAGCGGAGCTGAATGGGCATGCACCCAAAACTGAAGAAATATTCCCTCCGCTCCGACCAGCACATGATCATCAGAAAGGGGTACAGATAATGGAAAAAATACACCCCCCTAAGCTAGTAGGAGTGGCGGAGTGGGGGGTGTAATTCAGATTTTTTTTTTTTTCTGCACTGACTGTCTTTAAAATTGCCCCTGCTCCTGTTCAAATCCAATCCGGGGACAAAATCGGGGACAGACTTGGTCCGGGGACAGTGTCCTCAATCAGGGGACTGTCCCCTGAAACCGGGGATGTCTGGTCACCCTACACTAGAAGTCCTATGGGTGCTTCTGAGATGAAAATATAGGAGCTCTGTGTGATGCCACTAACACACTAGAAGTCCTATGGGTGCTGCTGAGAAGAAAATATAGGAGCTCTGTGTGATGCCACTAACACACTAGAAGTCCTATGGGTGCTGCTGAGTAGGGATGAGCTCGGTGTTCGAGTCGAACATACGTTCGACTCGAACATCGGCTGTTCGATCGTTCGACGAAGATCGAACGATTTGGGCCGTTCGCGCCTAATTCGAGTGACGCGAACGGCCCACAATGCACTACGCCATCGCAGTGTCATCCAGGCGCTGTGATTGGCCAAGCATGCACTGTGACCCCGCATGCTTGGCCAATCACAGCGCCGGCAGCGAGGAGAGCAATGATTGGCCACAGGCAGGATGCCTGTGGCCAATTATTGCTGAGGGTGTTTAGTACACGCCCCACACTATAAAAGGCCGCCAGCACGACGGCCTAGTGTAGTGTGTTCCGGAGCAGGGAAAGAGAAGCATAGGCAGGGACAGTGACTGTTATTTTTTTCTTGCTTAACCTGGATTCCTTTAGTTTAGGGAAAGAGAAGGATAGGTAGGGAGAGTGTCAGTGTGTTTTACTGTGCGAATCCTTGTTTCTAGGGACAGGGAAGGACAGTGAGGGAAATTCTCCTTGTGCTATAGTGTGCTAAAGCATTCCTCATCAACCATCTTTGAAATCCTTGTTTTTTGGACAGTCAGGGAAATTGTCATTGTGCTATTCTGTGCAAAAGCAATCATCCTCAACCATATTTAGAAATCCTTAAGTAAAGGGACAGAGAAGGACACCTGAAGGTAGCCCTTATTGCTTTTTTCCCATCTCCCTGCAGGCCATCTATTAGAATGTCTGGAAGGCAAACAAGGAGAGGCAGACAGTCAGGAGGCAATAAAAGAGGGCAAGCAGGCTCTGTGTCTGGGGGCAACAGTGCTGGTCGTGGACGCGGTGCATTGTCATCAGCACATGGCCATGGGACACGCTTGTCCTTCTTTTCGGCAGCTGGACGTGTTGAGCCACATCATGCCGAAGACTTGGTAGAGTGGATGACCAAGCCCTCCTCCTCCTCCTCATCCTCTCTCACCCAGGCTCAGGGTACTGGCAAAGCAGCTGCCAAAGCGTCCTCTTCCCTGGTATCAATGTCAGACTCATCATCAGTCACTCCTTCCCTAGACCCACCATGTCCTCCTCCTGAGGAGTCCCCCGAACTGTTTGAGCACAGTGTTGGGTACATGCTCCAGGAGGATGCCCAGCGTTTCGAAGGATCTGATGATGAAACCCAGCTAGAGGAAGGCAGTAGCGTGAGAGCAGACAGAGGGGATGCTCAAGAAGGACACCAATCTGGCAGTCATGTTCCAGCAGCTGCAGCATACTGCCAGATTGGCTCCAGTGATGAGGAGGGAGGGGATGATGAGGTCACTGACTCCACGTGGGTGCCTAATAGGAGAGAGGAGGAGGAGGAGGATGAGGAGGAGGCACATCTCCAACGAGGCAGGATGCCCTTTGGTGGCCAGCGTAAGGGCAGTACACCGACGGAATCACACCGCAGAGCTCCGCCTGTGCAGGGCGCTGCCTCTGCCCGTCATTCAAAAAGTTCCTTGGTGTGGGCCTTTTTTGAGGCGAGTGCATCAGATCGCACAGCTGCTGTTTGCAACATATGTCTCAAGCGTATATCGCGTGGCCAAAACATCAGCTGCTTGGGTACCACATGCCTGACCAGACATATGTTGACCTGCCATGCAGCTCATTGGCAAGCCTACCTCAAAGACCCACACCAAAGAACAAAGCGGACCTCTCCTTGCACCGCATCAGCTGGGATCTCCAACCCCACTATAACTTCAGTCCTCTCTGAAACATGCACTGAGAGGAATGAAGGTGTAGAATTAGGTGTGTCACAGCCAAGTACTTGCGGCCACTCTGCTAGCAGTACACCGACGTCCGATTCTAGCAGGCAAATTTCCCTGCCCCAGCTGCTGGACCGTCGAAAGAAGTTCACTCCCAGCCATCCACATGCCCAGCGGTTGAATGCTAGCTTGGCTAAATTGCTAGCGCTTCAACTGCTGCCTTTTCAGTTGGTAGACTCGGCCCCCTTCCGTGAGTTTGTGCAATGTGCGGTTCCTCAGTGGCAGGTTCCCAAATGCCACTTTTTCTCACGGAAGGCGATTCTGGCTCTCTACCGGCATGTGGAAGGCAATGTCTTGGCCTCGCTGGACAGGGCGGTCAGCGGTAAGGTGCATATTACCGCTGACTCATGGTCCAGCAGGCATGGACAGGGACGTTACCTTTCTTTCACGGCCCATTGGGTCACTCTTTTGGCAGCTGGGAAGGATGCAGGACAAGGTGCAGTAGTGTTGGAGGTTGTTCCACCGCCACGCCTCCAAAAATGCTACTACTGGTTGTGACACACCTCTCTCCTCCACCCCCTCCTCTTCTTCTTCCTCCATGGCCTCTTCCTGTGCTTTGTCCTCTGAACCAGCGGTGCTCCGTAGGCGTTCAAGGGGCTACGCAAGTACGCAGGCAAAAAGATGCCATGCCGTGCTTGCGCTGGTGTGTTTGGGGGACAGAAGCCACACTGGGGCAGAGGTCCTGTCTGCTCTGCAGGGCCAGGCCGAGAGGTGGTTGACGCCACGCCAGCTTAAGCCAGGAATGGTGGTTTGCGACAATGGCACCAACCTCCTCTCCGCCCTCCGACAGGGACAACTGACCCATGTGCCCTGTGTGGCTCACGTCCTTAACCTGGTGGTGCAGCGGTTCTTGGGCAGGTACCCGGGCTTACAGGATGTCCTGAGGCAGGCCAGGAAAGTCTGTGTGCATTTCCGCAGATCTTATAATGCCAGTGCTCGCCTGGCTGAGCTGCAAAAGGAGTTGAACCTGCCCAAGAACCGCCTTATATGTGACATGCCCACCAGGTGGAACTCAACGTTGGCCATGCTGCAGCGGCTGCACACGCAGCAGAGGGCCATCAATGAGTACCTGTGCGACTACGGCACCAGGACAGGGTCAGGGGAGCTCGGGTTTTTTTCACCACGCCAGTGGGGCATGATCAGGGATGCATGCACTGTCCTGGCACCATTTGAGGAGGCCACGAGGATGGTGAGCAGTGACAGTGCATGCATCAGTGACACTGTACCTCTTGTCCACCTGTTGGAGCACACGCTGCGTGGAATAATGGACAGGGCACTTGAGGCAGAACAGAGGCAGGAAGAGGAGGACTTCCTTGCCTCTCAAGGCCCCCTTTACCCAGACAGTGTTCCTTCTGTCCCACCCATCGCACAGGAAGAGGAGGAGGAGGAGGAGGAGGATTGTGTCAGCATGGAGGTGGAGGCTGGCACTCAGCATCATCAGCAGCAGTCTTTTAGGGATGATTTACAGTCCCAAGAAACCAGTGGACTTGTACGTGGCTGGGAGGAGGTAGCTGCGGATCATGTCGTCCTTAGTGACCCAGAGGACTCCGGACCGAATGCCTCAGCAAACCTACGCTGCATGGCCTCCCTGATCCTGCAAAGTCTGCGGAAGGATCCTCGTATTCTTCGGATCAAGGAGAGGGACCATTACTGGCTGGCCACTCTCCTTGATCCACGGTACAAGGGTAAGGTTGCGGACCTTATGTTACCGTCGCAGAGGGAGCAGAGGATGAGACAACTCCGGGAGGCCTTGCAGAAAGGTCTGTGCAACGCGTTCCCAGAGACTGGGAGGTTACAAACTCCTGGTCCTGGACAACGAGTTGCTGAGGCTTCGGCCAGTCAAAGAAGGAGCGGTGGGGAAGGTGGCCGTCTGACCGATGCGTTCAGACAATTCTTTAGTCCGCAGCCCCAAAGTATGATCGGTTCCAGCAACCATCGCCAGCGTCTGATAAACATGGTGCAGGAATATCTAGGGGCAAGGTCAGACTTGGACACCTTCCCCACCGAAAATCCTCTGGCTTACTGGGTCTTGAGGATGGATCACTGGCCAGAGCTTGCACAGTATGCAATTGAGCTACTGGCCTGTCCTGCATCCAGCGTTCTTTCAGAACGCACATTCAGTGCTGCTGGAGGATTTGTCACGGATCACAGGGTGCGCCTGTCCACCGACTCGGTTGATCGACTGACTTTCATCAAGATGAACCAGTCTTGGATCACCACCAGCTACCACACACCTGATGCTGATATAACAGACTAATTGATTTTAACATGTCACATCCCTTCAAGACTGATGCTGATGCTGAGTGCCTGTGCTGTTATGTTGACTGGCTATCCTCCTCCTCCGAGTCCTCAATGATACGATTGATGATGATAGCTTGGAAGATCATTTTTGTTTATGGGTGCCGCCACCAGTGGCTAAGGCCCAATTTTTCAGCCCCTGTTTTACAGGGGCGTGTAATTACAATTTTTTTAGCAATAATTTGCCATAGGGCTCATTGCTGTGCTCCAAGTACAGTATCTGTGAGGGGTTGCAGTGTTGTGCCACCAGTGCCTAAGGCCCAATTTTTCAGCCCCTGTTCAACAGGGGCATGTAATTACAATTCTTGATCTAATAATTCACAGCAGGGCCCATTGCTGCACCCACCAAGAGTAACTGTCAGGCCTTACAGTGTTGTGGCACCAGCACCACCATCAAAGCCCCAATTTTTACTACCACTGTTCAACAATTATATGTAATTAAAATTCCTGATATTATAGTTGACAGCAGGGCGTTCCAGCACCAACCAAGAGTAACTGTGAGTGCTTACAGTGTTGTGCCAACACCAACTAAGGGGCCAATTTCTGCAGAGTATATACGGCAGGTCCCTACTTTCAAACATCCAACTTACAAACGACTCCTACTTGCAAACGGAAGAAGACAACAGGAAGTGAGAGGAAATCTACCCCTAGAAAGGAAAATTCTCTCCTGTAAGAATAAATATGGGAGAAAGGTGTCTCCTCTGTACTGATGCTTTATCAGCAATCCTTGTTTCAAGAAAAACACCACATTTCAAAAACAGTTGTCATTGGGACGGAAAGTGAGGTGAAATGTTCTGAACAGGGGCACAGACAGCAAAACAAATGTTACAGGGGTGATAACCCTTACCTATGTTTTCCAAAAAGTTTAAAAATAGATTTTTGGGCTGGAGCTACACTTCAACAATGTACCTGTTCAAAATTACAAACAGATTCTACATAAGAACAAACCTACAGTCCCTGTCTTGTATGCACCGCCTGTATACGGCTGTTCAGAGTATATAGGGCCTTTTTTATTTTATGTGCGGGGTTCCCCTTAATATCCATACAAGACCCAAAGGGGCTGGTAATGGGCTGGGGTAGGGGGGGGGGTCATGGGGTAGCTATGCCATTTTTCTTAAAGATTTTCATCCATATTACCGGGACCAGACATTACATTAAAGCCGCAAGCAGTTTTAAATGGCTTTTTTTTCCTTTAGAAGTGTCATTTTGTGCAGGGACAGTTCTAAACACGGGAAACACGTGGCACTTCACAGGCATACTTTAGACACCCCCCAGGTACGATATTTAAAGGAATATTTGACTTTTTTTTTTTCACTTTATGCATTAAAATGACTGCTCCCGAAAAACGACCGTTTTTAAAACTTCTTTTTGCATTGATACATGTCCCCTGGTGCAGAACCCGGGTTCCCAAACTCTGTTTCGGACAATAACATGCATAATAGTCGTTATAATTAGCACTTTAGAATTCGAACGTTCGCATCCATTGTATTTAATAGGGTTCTAATGTTCGTACGAACTTTCGGTCCGTTCGCGGGTTCTGGAGCGAACCGAACCCGGGGGTGTTCGGCTCATCACTACTGCTGAGAAGAAAATATAGGAGCTCTGTGTGATGCCACTAACACACTAGAAGTCCTATGGGTGCTGCTGAGATGAAAATATAGGAGCTCTGTGTGATGCCACTAACACACTAGAAGTCCTATGGGTGCTGCTGAGAAGAAAATATAGGAGCTCTGTGTGATGCCACTAACACACTAGAATAAGGTGACCAGATTTTTAAAATTAAATCCGGGGACATATTTTTTTTTCACTAGTAATGGCGGCAATCAGCGACTCTCTGCCCGTCGCCACCCGCCTCACAGTAGAGCTGCACGATTATGGGAAAAATGAGAATCACGATTCTTTTGCATAGAATGAAGATCACGATTCTCTCACGATTCTCAAAAAAATAAATATTTTACAGATTTACAACCTCTGAACATGAGAGATATAAAATATCTGTGCGCAGTCTCGTAAGGGACAGTGGTTGGTATTTTAAGTCCTCCTTTAATAGCCTGTCTGCAAGGTCTGGGTAGCTGACTCAGACTGTGCTGTGGTAATATTCATAATATTTTATAAGGGACAGTGGTTTCTGGTATTTTAAGTCCACTTCTCACATGCCCCCCTTGAATAGCCTGTCTGACTGTCACCTGCAAGGTCTGGGGCCCAGACCTTGCAGATGACAGTCAGACAGGCTATTAAAGGGGGGCATGTGAGGAGTGGACTTAAAATACCAGAAACCACTGTCCCTTATAAAATATTATGAATATTACCACAGTCTGAGTCAGCTACCCATATTATGAATATTTCCATAGTCAGCTACCCCAGAGTTTGGGGTAGCTGACTGTGGTAATATTCATATTATGGGTAGCTGACTCAGACTGTGGTAATATTCATAATATTTTATAAGGGACAGTGCCAGTGGTTGCCGGTACTCACGTGTGTGTTGGAATCATCGGATCAATACTGGTGCACACACAGACTCACAGTGTGCAATGCGCACTCACTGTGGTGTTTCATTAACAGGTGTTGTGCCAAGAATGGTTCCCCGCCGGATTCTGTTTCCCCTAGCTCTTGGCTCTTATCGGAACTCCGCCCCCCAGCCCTGTACATTGCCGCTCCCTCCTACTGTTCCTCACGAGTGCAAATTCTCCTAATACCGCCCCACCTCTCCAGCCCTCTGCTTTGCCGCTCACGCCTACTGTTTTTTCAGGAATGCTAATAAGCAGAGGGCTGGAGCGGCCGAAAAAACGTGGTGGTACCGCCCACGATGATGCGGCGCTGCGGCGCATCACGCTCTCTGCTGACTGACGTCAGTTCCTATTGCTGACGTCAGTTCCGATCAGCGCTATTTGTGTTCCATGCTGGTTCTAGCGCGGAAATACAAAAATACAAAAATCGAGCTAATCCAGCCTGGAGATTGCGGGGGGGGGGGGGGGGGGGTGAATCGAAATCGCGATCTTATAACGATTAATCGTGCAGCTCTACCTCACAGCCTTTCATGTCTCACTCTCTGGGCCTCGGCTACTACTGGTAGGGTGCGGAGGAAGATCACTCCCCCAGGGAAGGGAAGGAGATAAACAGGCAGGCGGCTGGCAGGGACTTGAGCCAAGGCAGAAGAAAATGCGAGCGGAGCTGAATCCACACAAAACTGAAAAAATATTCCCTCCGCTCCGTCCAGCACATGATCATCAGAAAGGGGCACAGATAATGGAAAAAAATACCCCCCCCCCCCCCGTAAGCTAGTAAGAGCGGTGGAGTGGGGGGTGTATTTCAGATTTTTTTTTTTTATTCTGCACTGACTGTCTTTGAAATTGTCCCAGCCCCTGTTCAAATCCAATCCGGGGACAAAACTGGGGACAGACTTGGTCCGGGGACAGTGTCCTCAATCCGGGGACTGTCCCCTGAAACCGGGGATGTCTGGTCACCCTACTCTAGAAGTCCTATGGGTGCTGTTGGGGTGCAATGCTGTGCTAACAGTAAGCACGCACCAGACTAATCCCCAGCAGCAGCTAATAACACACTAACTGTGCAATCAGCAGCAATGAACGATCAATGACTTAGGTAGCAATGGTTTAGCAAAGAAATAGCCAATGGTTTAGCAAAGAAGAGCAAATCTTTCAGTATCAAGCAAAGACAGAATCAGCAGACTGATCTCTCCTAAAGCCGGAACTCATGTGACCGGGGCCGACGGCGTGGCGGCCTTTTAAATGGTGGGGCGTGTACTAAAGCCCCTGAGCTGTAATTGGCTACAGGCGTCCTGCCTGTAGCCAATTATTGCTCTCCGAGTTTCGGGCGCTGTGATTGGCCAAGCATGCGGGGTCACAGTGCATGCTTGGCCAATCATCAGTCAGCAATGCACTGCGCCGGCCGCGCCGGCCGCAATGCATTGCGGGGCCGCTCGCATCACACGAATGTGATGCGAACGGCCCAAATAGTTCTGGGCTCGCCGAGCGAGCGAACGCCCGGTGCTCGATTCGAACGTGGGTTCGAATCGAGCACCGGGCCCATCCCTAGACAGGAGTAGTGACAGCAGCATCACTACAACTGTCAGCAGGGGGAAGTGACAAGCTGAATATAGAGAGCTGAGAGGAGGTGCGGGCTGTACTCTCTCTCCTCCAGCTCCTCCTCCTGCCACTGCAGCACTCCTGCAAGGGGACTGTCAGATCGGGACTGTGCAGGGTTTGCTTACCCACCCCCTTCTCCTCCCAGCAAAGAATGTGCGTAGGAGGCAAATAAGCAAACTCTGTAAAGTCTTGATCTTACAGTCAGTGGTATTCCCCGAGCCACGATCCCCCATACCCCTGCAGCAGCAGCATCTCTCCCCATCAGAGGCAAAAGAGTTCAACTTCTTTCACACTGAGCCTGCAAAGAGCCGCGCCTTTTACTCCCCGAGGGGCTTTCACACCGGGGCGGTGCGCTGGCAGGACGGTAAAAAAAGTCCTGCTAGCCGCATATTTCAGGCGCTCCTAAAGCGTCTCTGCCCATTAAAATCAAGCGGGCAGCTCCGCCGAACCGCCCGCAAACTACAGCGGCGCTTTGCGGGTGGTTTTAAGCCTTTTTCGGGCGCTAGCGAGGGTTAAAAGCAACCGAATAGCGCTGCAAAAACGACGGCAAAGCGCAGCTAAAAATAGCAGCGATTTACTGCCGACGCCCCCACCGCCCCAGTGTGAAAGTAGCCTTAAAGGAGCACTATACCTTTATTTTTTTTTGCTTAAAAATAACAAACATGTTATACTTACCTCCACCGTGCAGCTCGTTTTGCACAGAGTGGCCCCGATCCTGGTCTTCTGGGGTCCCTCGGCGGCTGTCTTGGCTCCTCCCCGCAAGGACTCCACACCTTAATGCGAGTGAGCTCGCATGGTGTGGAGTGATTGCGGGCGCGCTCCCGTGATACAGCGGCGGCCATAGCCGCCGACTGTATCACTCGGCCCCGCCCCCCGGCGTGCCGCGTCATTGGATGTGATTGACAGCAGCGCCAGCCAATGGCTGCGCTGCTTTCAATCTATCCAGTGTAGCCAATCGGCGGCCAGGCAGAAAAACGAAGAGGATGACGGGGACGAGCATGGGACTTTCGAGGGGCCAGGTAAGTAAAACGGGGGCTGGGGGGGGGGCGGTATTGTGGAATGTTTTTTCACCTTAATGCATAGGATGCATTAAGGTGAAAAAAAAATGTAACTTTACTACTCCTTTAAACATCAGCTTGCCCTAAGCTCCTCCTCCACACTGATGTGTCAAGATGGGGAGGAGCCTATGAAGAAAGACATCACACAGCCATCTTCTGCACCGCCCCTGAGGTCTGTGTGATGGGGGAGGAGGGAATTGCTTTGGGGACATGAGGGGGGGGGGGGGCAGAGCAAGAAACATTTGTACTGAAGATGACAGTGTGCTATGAGGGGAGAGGAGAAGAGATTCAGTCCTAGGTGAAGGGGGATTTGGGGGATGATTTGTGCTGGGAGGGGGGGGGGGGTTTGGGGAAGGGTGGAGGTTGTTAGGAAGGGTGATTTGGGGAATGATTTGTGCTGGGAGGGGGGGGGGGGTTTGGGGAAGGGTGGAGGTTGTTAGGAAGGGTGATTTGGGGGATGATTTGTGCTGGAAGGGGGGGTTTGGGGAAGGGGGAGGTTGTTAGGAAGGGTGATTTGGGGAATGATTTGTGCTGGGAAGGGGGGATTTGGGGAAGGGGGAGGTTGTTAGGAAGGGTGATTTGAGGGATGATTTGTGCTGGGAGGGGGGGATTTGGGGAAGGGTGGAGGTTGTTAGGAAGGGTGATTTGGGGGAGGATTTGTGCTGGGAGGGGGGGATTTGGGGAAGGGTGGAGGTTGTTAGGAAGGGTGATTTGGGGAATGATTTGTGCTGGGAGGGGGAGGGGGTTTGGGGAAGGGTGGAGGTTGTTAGGAAGGGTGATTTGGGGGATGATTTGTGCTGGGAGGGGGGGATTTGGGGAAGGGTGGAGGTTGTTAGGAAGGGTGATTTGGGGGATGATTTGTGCTGGGAGGGGGGGGGGATTTGGGGAAGGGTGGAGGTTGTTAGGAAGGGTGATTTGGGGGAGGATTTGTGCTGGGAGGGGGGGAGTTGGGGAAGGGGGAGGTTGTTAGGAAGGGTGATTTGGGGGATGATTTGTGCTGGGAGGGGGGGTTTGGGGAAGGGGGAGGTTGTTAGGAAGGGTGATTTGGGGGATGATTTGTGCTGGGAGGGGGGGATTTGGGGAAGGGTGGAGGTTGTTAGGAAGGGTGATTTGGGGGATGATTTGTGCTGGAAGGGGGGGGTTTGGGGAAGGGTGGAGGTTGTTAGGAAGGGTGATTTGGGGGATGATTTGTGCTGGGAGGGGGGGATTTGGGGAAGGGTGGAGGTTGTTAGGAAGGGTGATTTGGGGAATGATTTGTGCTGGGAGGGGGGGGGGTTTGGGGAAGGGTGGAGGTTGTTAGGAAGGGTGATTTGGGGGATGATTTGTGCTGGAAGGGGGGGTTTGGGGAAGGGTGGAGGTTGTTAGGAAGGGTGATTTGGGGAATGATTTGTGCTGGGAGGGGGGGGGGGTTTGGGGAAGGGTGGAGGTTGTTAGGAAGGGTGATTTGGGGGATGATTTGTGCTGGAAGGGGGGTTTGGGGAAGGGGGAGGTTGTTAGGAAGGGTGATTTGGGGGATGATTTGTGCTGGGAGGGGGGATTTGGGGAAGGGTGGAGGTTGTTAGGAAGGGTGATTTGGGGGATGATTTGTGCTGGGAGGGGGGGGGATTTGGGGAAGGGTGGAGGTTGTTAGGAAGGGTGATTTGGGGGAGGATTTGTGCTGGGAGGGGGGGATTTGGGGAAGGGGGAGGTTGTTAGGAAGGGTGATTTGGGGGATGATTTGTGCTGGAAGGGGGGTTTGGGGAAGGGGGAGGTTGTTAGGAAGGGTGATTTGGGGAATGATTTGTGCTGGGAGGGGGGGATTTGGGGAAGGGGGAGGTTGTTAGGAAGGGTGATTTGGGGGATGATTTGTGCTGGAAGGGGGGGTTTGGGGAAGGGGGAGGTTGTTAGGAAGGGTGATTTGGGGGATGATTTGTGCTGGGAGGGGGGATTTGGGAAAGGGTGGAGGTTCTTAGGAAGGGTGATTTGGGGAATGATTTGTGCTGGGAGGGGGGGTTTGGGGAAGGGTGGAGGTTGTTAGGAAGGGTGATTTGGGGGATGATTTGTGCTGGGAGGGGGGGATTTGGGGAAGGGTGGAGGTTGTTAGGAAGGGTGATTTGGGGGAGGATTTGTGCTGGGAGGGGGGGATTTGGGGAAGGGGGAGGTTGTTAGGAAGGGTGATTTGGGGGATGATTTGTGCTGGAAGGGGGGGTTTGGGGAAGGGGGAGGTTGTTAGGAAGGGTGATTTGGGGAATGATTTGTGCTGGGAGGGGGGGTTTGGGGAAGGGTGGAGGTTGTTAGGAAGGGTGATTTGGGGAATGATTTGTGCTGGGAGGGGGGGGGGGGTTTGGGGAAGGGTGGAGGTTGTTAGGAAGGGTGATTTGGGGGATGATTTGTGCTGGAAGGGGGGGTTTGGGAAGGGGGAGGTTGTTAGGAAGGGTGATTTGGGGGATGATTTGTGCTGGGAGGGGGGGATTTGGGGAAGGGTGGAGGTTGTTAGGAAGGGTGATTTGGGGGATGATTTGTGCTGGGAGGGGGGATTTGGGGAAGGGTGGAGGTTGTTAGGAAGGGTGATTTGGGGGATGATTTGTGCTGGGAGGGGGGGGGATTTGGGGAAGGGTGGAGGTTGTTAGGAAGGGTGATTTGGGGGAGGATTTGTGCTGGGAGGGGGGGATTTGGGGAAGGGGGAGGTTGTTAGGAAGGGTGATTTGGGGGATGATTTGTGCTGGAAGGGGGGTTTGGGGAAGGGGGAGGTTGTTAGGAAGGGTGATTTGGGGAATGATTTGTGCTGGGAGGGGGGGTTTGGGGAAGGGTGGAGGTTGTTAGGAAGGGTGATTTGGGGAATGATTTGTGCTGGGAGGGGGGGGGGGTTTGGGGAAGGGTGGAGGTTGTTAGGAAGGGTGATTTGGGGGATGATTTGTGCTGGGAGGGGGGGATTTGGGGAAGGGTGGAGGTTGTTAGGAAGGGTGATTTGGGGGATGATTTGTGCTGGGAGGGGGGATTTGGGGAAGGGTGGAGGTTGTTAGGAAGGGTGATTTGGGGGATGATTTGTGCTGGGAGGGGGGGGGGATTTGGGGAAGGGTGGAGGTTGTTAGGAAGGGTGATTTGGGGGAGGATTTGTGCTGGGAGGGGGGGAGTTGGGGAAGGGGGAGGTTGTTAGGAAGGGTGATTTGGGGGATGATTTGTGCTGGAAGGGGGGGTTTGGGGAAGGGGGAGGTTGTTAGGAAGGGTGATTTGGGGGATGATTTGTGCTGGAAGGGGGGGTTTGGGGAAGGGTGGAGGTTGTTAGGAAGGGTGATTTGGGGAATGATTTGTGCTGGGAGGGGGGGGGGGGTTTGGGGAAGGGTGGAGGTTGTTAGGAAGGGTGATTTGGGGGATGATTTGTGCTGGAAGGGGGGGTTTGGGGAAGGGGGAGGTTGTTAGGAAGGGTGATTTGGGGGATGATTTGTGCTGGGAGGGGGGGATTTGGGGAAGGGTGGAGGTTGTTAGGAAGGGTGATTTGGGGGATGATTTGTGCTGGGAGGGGGGATTTGGGGAAGGGTGGAGGTTGTTAGGAAGGGTGATTTGGGGGATGATTTGTGCTGGAGGGGGGGGGGATTTGGGGAAGGGTGGAGGTTGTTAGGAAGGGTGATTTGGGGGATGATTTGTGCTGGGAGGGGGGGATTTGGAGAAGGGTGGAGGTTGTTAGGAAGGGTGATTTGGGGGATGATTTGTGCTGGGAGGGGGGGGGTTTGGAGAAGGGTGGAGGTTGTTAGGAAGGGTGATTTGGGGAATGATTTGTGCTGGGAGGGGGTGATTTGGGGAAGGGGGAGGTTGTTAGGAAGGGTGATTTGGGGGATGATTTGTGCTGGGAGGGGGTGATTTGGGGAAGGGGGAGGTTGTTAGGAAGGGTGATTTAGGGGATGATTTGTGCTGGGAGGGGGGGATTTGGAGAAGGGTGGAGGTTGTTAGGAAGGGTGATTTGGGGGATGATTTGTGCTGGGAGGGGGGGGGGGATTTGGGGAAGGGTGGAGGTTGTTAGGAAGGGTGATTTGGGGAATGATTTGTGCTGGGAGGGGGTGATTTGGGGAAGGGTGGAGGTTGTTAGGAAGGGTGATTTGGGGAATGATTTGTGCTGGGAGGGGGTGATTTGGGGAAGGGGGAGGTTGTTAGGAAGGGTGATTTAGGGGATGATTTGTGCTGGGAGGGGGGATTTGGGAAGGGGGAGGTTGTTAGGAAGGGTGATTTGGGGGATGATTTGTGCTGGAAGGGGAGGGGGGATTTGGGGAAGGGGGAGGTTGTTAGGAAGGGTGATTTGGGGGATGATTTGTGCTGGGAGGGGGGGGGGGATTGGGGAAGGGTGGAGGTTGTTAGGAAGGGTGATTTGGGGGATGATTTGTGCTGGGAGGGGGGGATTTGGGGAAGGGGGAGGTTGTTAGGAAGGGTGATTTGGGGGATGATTTGTGCTGGGAGGGGGGGGGAATTGGGGAAGGGGGAGGTTGTTAGGAAGGGTGATTTGGGGAATGATTTGTGCTGGGAGGGGGGGAATTGGGGAAGGGTGGAGGTTGTTAGGAAGGGTGATTTGGGGAATGATTTGTGCTGGGAGGGGGGGGGATTTGGGAAGGGGGAGGTTGTTAGGAAGGGTGATTTGGGGAATGATTTGTGCTGGGAGGGGGGATTTGGGGAAGGGGAGGTTGTTAGGAAGGGTGATTTGGGGAATGATTTGTGCTGGGAGGGGGGATTTGGGGAAGGGTGGAGGTTGTTAGGAAGGGTGATTTGGGGAATGATTTGTGCTGGGAGGGGGGGATTTGGGGAAGGGGGAGGTTGTTAGGAAGGGTGATTTGGGGAATGATTTGTGCTGGGAGGGGGGGGGGATTTGGGGAAGGGGGAGGTTGTTAGGAAGGGTGATTTGGAGAATGATTTGTGCTGGGAGGGGGGGGGATTTGGGGAAGGGTGGAGGTTGTTAGGAAGGGTGATTTGGGGGATGATTTGTGCTGGGAGGGGGGGGGGATTTGGGGAAGGGGGAGGTTGTTAGGAAGGGTGATTTGGAGAATGATTTGTGCTGGGAGGGGGGGGATTTGGGGAAGGGTGGAGGTTGTTAGGAAGGGTGATTTGGGGAATGATTTGTGCTGGGAGGGGGGGGGATTGGGGAAGGGTGGAGGTTGTTAGGAAGGGTGATTTAGGGGATGATTTGTGCTGGGAGGGGGGATTTGGGGAAGGGGGAGGTTGTTAGGAAGGGTGATTTGGGGAATGATTTGTGCTGGGAGGGGGGATTTGGGGAAGGGTGGAGGTTGTTAGGAAGGGTGATTTGGGGGATGATTTGTGCTGGAAGGGGGGGTTTGGGGAAGGGTGGAGGTTGTTAGGAAGGGTGATTTGGGGAATGATTTGTGCTGGGAGGGGGGGGGTTTGGGGAAGGGTGGAGGTTGTTAGGAAGGGTGATTTGGGGAATGATTTGTGCTGGGAGGGGGGGGGGTTTGGGGAAGGGGGAGGTTGTTAGGAAGGGTGATTTGGGGGATGATTTGTGCTGGGAGGGGGGGATTTGGGGAAGGGTGGAGGTTGTTAGGAGGGTGATTTGGGGGATGATTTGTGCTGGGAGGGGGTGATTTGGGGAAGGGTGGAGGTTGTTAGGAAGGGTGATTTGGGGGATGATTTGTGCTGGGAGGGGGGGATTTGGGGAAGGGGGAGGTTGTTAGGAAGGGGGATTTGGGGGATGATTTGTGCTGGGAGGGGGGGATTTGGGGAAGGGGGAGGTTGTTAGGAAGGGTGATTTGGGGGATGATTTGTGCTGGAGGGGGGGGATTTGGGGAAGGGTGGAGGTTGTTAGGAAGGGTGATTTGGGGGATGATTTGTGCTGGGAGGGGGGGATTTGGGGAAGGGTGGAGGTTGTTAGGAAGGGTGATTTGGGGGATGATTTGTGCTGGGAGGGGGGGGGGATTTGGGGAAGGGTGGAGGTTGTTAGGAAGGGTGATTTAGGGGATGATTTGTGCTGGGAGGGGGGGGGGTTTGGGGAAGGGTGGAGGTTGTTAGGAAGGGTGATTTGGGGGATGATTTGTGCTGGGAGGGGGGGATTTGGGGAAGGGTGGAGGTTGTTAGGAAGGGTGATTTGGGGGATGATTTGTGCTGGGAGGGGGGGGGATTTGGGGAAGGGTGGAGGTTGTTAGGAAGGGTGATTTAGGGGATGATTTGTGCTGGGAGGGGGGGGATTTGGGGAAGGGTGGAGGTTGTTAGGAAGGGTGATTTGGGGAATGATTTGTGCTGGGAGGGGGGGATTTGGGAAGGGGGAGGTTGTTAGGAAGGGTGATTTGGGGAATGATTTGTGCTGGAAGGGGGGGGGGGGGTTTGGGGAAGGGTGGAGGTTGTTAGGAAGGGTGATTTAGGGGATGATTTGTGCTGGGAGGGGGGATTTGGGGAAGGGTGGAGGTTGTTAGGAAGGGTGATTTAGGGGATGATTTGTGCTGGGAGGGTGGGGGGGATTTGGGGAAGGGGGAGGTTGTTAGGAAGGGTGATTTGGGGAATGATTTGTGCTGAAAGGGGGGGGGGTTTGGGGAAGGGTGGAGGTTGTTAGGAAGGGTGATTTGGGGAATGATTTGTGCTGGGAGGGTGGGGGGGATTTGGGGAAGGGGGAGGTTGTTAGGAAGGGTGATTTGGGGAATGATTTGTGCTGAAAGGGGGGGGGGTTTGGGGAAGGGTGGAGGTTGTTAGGAAGGGTGATTTAGGGGATGATTTGTGCTGGGAGGGGGGGATTTGGGGAAGGGGGAGGTTGTTAGGAAGGGTGATTTGGAGAATGATTTGTGCTGGGAGGGGGGGATTTGGGGAAGGGGGAGGTTGTTAGGAAGGGTGATTTTGGGGATGATTTGTGCTGGGAGGGGGGGTAGAGAAAGGGTGGAGGTTGTTAGGAAGGTGATTTGGGGAATGATTTGTGCTGGGAGGGGGGGGATTTGGGGAAGGGGGAGGTTGTTAGGAAGGGTGATTTGGGGGATGATTTGTGCTGGAAGGGAGGGGGGATTTGGGGAAGGGGGAGGTTGTTAGGAAGGGTGATTTGGGGGATGATTTGTGCTGGGAGGGGGGGGAATTGGGGAAGGGGGAGGTTGTTAGGAAGGGTGATTTGGGGAATGATTTGTGCTGGGAGGGGGGGAATTGGGG